>BMAO01017786.1:0-37528 GCA_019973975.1 Trichonephila clavata
CAGAAGTTAAGTATGTGTCCGTATATCTATCAACCGATATTTATTGAATTATGCCGATAATTAAAGGGCAAATACTCTTTATCTAACATGTTACATTCTTTAATAGTTAGGATAAACTAGTTTTTTATTTTTATAACTAAATGACTTATAGATTAACGTTCAGTATTTCTTGCTGTAAAATAGTGTCGGTTTATCCATTGGGCGCTTGGGGCGGGCACCTAGGGGCCGGCTCTAGCAGTTTTATCACCCCGGATAAAAATGAAAAATGCCGCCCCTCTTCACAACGTAAAAAAAATATTATTAAAAAAATTGTTCATAAATACACGCCTATAAAACTTGAATAGTTCTTGCAAGAAAAAGTCAACACGGTATATCTATAAATATTTATAAAACACAAAACTAAAACAAATAACAAAAATTTGAAGTTTTTTTTCTTCTGATTTTTAACTCTGCAAACTTTCTGATCAATTCTTTTAAATCAATTTGTTCAGATATTTCATGTTCGATAGCCAATGTAGCTAAACCATTTAATCTGTCATGAAGAGTTGTGGACCGTAAGAAATTTTTAATTAATTTCAATTTTGAGAAACACCTCTCTCCGCTAGCTACACTTATTGGCAAAGAAAGAAAAATTCTTAATGCGATGGCAAGATTTCGCGCAAATTCTAAAACTGAAATAAATTTAAAAACTTCTATTGGGCTTTTTTGCCTAATAAAGCTAAAACTGACATTGTCTCATCTGGTAGATCAAACGCGTTTATATCTACTGATTCTCCATCTGTCAACATCACTTCAATTTTTTAGTTTTTAATTATTAAATTTTTAGGATTATCACTTAAATCATATATATTGTATAAAAATTTAAGACAATTACTATGGGAACTCATTAAATTAAATCCACATTCCAAGGCATTAATTGTTTAGTCAATTGTAAAAAAATAAAATTCTATCTTGAATTTTAATTTAGGATCTTCCACCGGATCACTCGTACTTCGTAATCAAAATTTTGCGGGGCGAACTCTTGTGACGTGGCTGCATCATCTCAAAATTAGCAGGGATATCAATCTCGCCGGCCAGTTCTTTTGCATCACAGAACATTTCATCAAAAGCCATAATCCGATCGAAGATCATTAAAAAAATCTTTACAATTTCATATCTTTACAGTTCCATACCTGACGGTAGATCATAATCTTTTGTTTGCAATAGCTTGCTTATCGGATTTATGCAATTTAAGCTTTTATACCAAATAGTGATGGAGCATAGGAATTTAAATTGTTTAATAATCCAGAGGCCTCATCTCTTATAGAGTTGTCAGTTTCAGCATTATTATAAACGCTAAATAGAGCATCATAAATACCTTCCAATTGATACCATAAGGGTTTATAGCCTCTATTCGGCTTTCCCACCGAGTTGCACTTAATGGTTTTAAAGTTATGCCTTTTATGTATTTTAATAATATGGCTCAACAAAAAGTTGATGATGAAAAAACAAATAAATTTTTTGAACTATATTAAAAAAAATTGCAGGCTTCTCAGGATGTTTTTGCCATGTCATTAATGACCAAATTTAGAGAGTGGCTACCACATGGTACTTAAATTGTTCGTGGATTTAACGTCCTAATTCTAGATTGTACCCCTAATTTCTCGCCTCTCATGTTTGCTCCGTTATCGTAGGCCGACCCCCTCATATCTGGCAAATTTTGCCCCAAATTTTTAAGTTTATCAACTATTAAATTAGAAAGTTCTTTTCAGGTCGATCTTTCAATTGGAAATAAACCTAAAAAACTCTCATTAATTTTAACGGTTAGAATTAAAGTTTTCAATACATTGTTTAACACTAGAAAATAATAATTTTTATAATCACTAAAATTAACACTAATAAACATATTAAGAAATAGACTACAATATTTAAAATAATAATAATAATACATTATATTATGGATCCCCCCCCCCTCCTTGAAAATGTTTTGTGTGTGCTACTGTTCTCAATCAATTAATATTCTGTCTTTTAGCTTCCTCAAAAAATGTCATTTCGAAATATTTTTCATAACATTTAAATATAAACACATGTAATCTCATTTGGAAATATATTTATAAAACTAAAATAACATTACTAAATTTATCTCTCTTTACAACAAAGAAGAAAACATTCAAATAACTCACCCATTACTGACCTAATTCGCAAACTTTAAATATTCCGAAAGAATTTTTATAAAATGCCTTTTCGATACCTCAATTAGCATAACACAATTACTTACAAGAATATAATTACCAAACAGTATTACCAAATTTCTCTTGATGTATAAAAAAAAGAGAAAAAAATAGTCTAAAACCACATCTGTTATATTGATTTAACATGATGATTCAGAAAAATAGAATAAAAATTTACAATAAACAAGACAAATAAACCACAATTTTTTTTAATTCTTGAAACTGTAATGAAGGTTGTGCAATGTCTCATTCCAGAAATGGAAGCTCTGTTGTGAAAAAAATTTCCCGACAGCAATATTATTTCGATTTAATCTAAAAATAAAATTTTTAAATCCATATGTCTTAACGATATAACTATGGATACGTATATAACAAAATAATTTCATTGAAATCAGAACAACCTAGTTTTCTTTAACTCAGTAGTCCTTTCAATTATAATCGTTACTCATTTATGTAAATTTATTTATAACACAATTTATACGCACATATAAATATATATATTTACATTAACACATGTGCCATGGGTAACCTAGTGGTTACAGCATCGGACGCCAGACCGGTAGCCCTGGGTTCGATGCCCGATACAACCAAATACTCGCCCAGTATAAACGGAGAATGTGCTTGTTAAATCTGTGGGTCTGAATGGTGTCGCCATCTATCGTGAGCAAAATCGTGCCATCACCTTCATGGGCTCAAAGTTTAGGCTGACAGACGTATCTCTAGCCCGTTGCCATGATGAATTTCGTGGGCCTCGATCTGACTACGTCAGACAGGTGGCAGAAGCAGCATTAACACAAAAGGTTATTCGATTTAATTTATTATTAATTCGGAGCGTCATTTTACTATGTTTCACTCCCCCCCCCCTTTATTAAGTTATGTTGATTTATTAGGCCAACACTCTATATTTGATTTACCTAAAGAGAAACACAAGCTTGTCTTTGAAATCCTAAAACTTTATAAAAAAGAATATTTTTTATTTATTTCTCACCTTCAATCTTATCTTTGAAACTTTTTTCAGTGTCTCTTATAATTAAAATGTCCCTTAGTAGGAGGTAAATACACGAGGTCCATATTCAAAGAGACCGGTACCAACATTAATTGTGCCTTTTATTCGGAGATGTACCTTACAGAAAGTACTACTGTATTTGTATATTATTTTAAGTCTTAAAAAAATACAAAATAAATCGAAATTAAAAGCACAATTACCTGTAGCTATTTAAAAAGCTAAATCTAAAAGATAAAGTCGAACTAATTTCTTTGGCAGAGAGTTTATTGATGGTAGAGATTACAAGAGCTTGTTTTGACTTTAAGTATCTACTCAACAGTAAAATAAAACATCTCTTGTAGCATAAAACATCTCTATCTTCCCAAAACTTTTATATTACCCTTCGATTAGCCGACGCCGGACATTTTATAGGTACCCCGTATGTCAGTTGTGACCACAGTCCGAGATGGGGAGAAAGTTACAGGAGATGGTATAAACATATCAGATTTCATGATTTAACATATACTGCGGTCTCGAACCCTTCAAGGCTCAACGTAAAAGAAAACTGACATTTAACTTACTCTGGAAAATAAGAAACATTAAATGAAATACCAGAATCAACACAAAATACAAATATATAACTGGAAATCGCAAAAAAGTTAAATCAAATACATATTTAGCAATAAATTCTGTCAGTAAGCCAGTCAAATATTTAAATGTGCATGTAAATATGAGTTTTTTTTTCAAAAGATATTTATAAATTTGAAAGGTAAACAATAACTCTTTTTAGCAGAATAATTTTTTTTAATTGTGTATAAAAGCAGAATTTTGAAGAACTTGCTGAACTGCTCTAAGCGAAATATTCTGTTTTGTGCACATTTCTCTTAACATAGTAATTAGGCTTTCTAATTTCCCGGTGTTTTTTATTCAAGAAAATACATCAGAATTTAAAAAAATTTAAAAGCAAGCTATTTTTAAATAATATTAATAATTATTATATAAAATAAGGAAAATGCCGTTTTTTCCTTCAATTTACGATTCAGCTTCGACTCATTAATTTTCAGATTTTTAAACGTTTGTATTTGTATTAAAAACTAAAAATGTATGTCATGTAACTATTAATAAAACTGAAAACGGTTTTCAATAATAAACAGTGTATCAAATATATTTTCTCATCCATGTTCCCTGCAAAATTTGTATAATTTTGTGAGGCAGACAAAATTTTTAAAATCTCTACCTTCATATTCCAATGAAATCTCCCAGATGTTTTGATAAATAATCTTCAAATGCAGTTAGTAACGAAACTTGTAGAAAGAAGTATTACGAAGGAATAAATAATTATTCTGAAGAAATGAGTAGCAACCCTACTACAACTTGATCCGACTTCTCGTTCACTGATACACAAATCCAAAGGGTTACCACATATGGCGCGTTTATCGATTTTGTGAGAAATCACTTAGCGGGATAAGTGGCCGATTCGACAATTCAACCGGATTTACTTAGTTTATCTATACTAATAAAAGAAGAGTTTGTGTGTTTCAGCTGTTCCGGCCAAATTAAGCAACCCAGAAGTATGAAACTTGGCATGTTGAAGCTATAGGTCGTTATGCTATTAACCTCGAAGAGTTTTTTTCGAAATTTGCTTTAGATTTTTTTAAAATTCAATTTTTATCTGATTTTTCAGCTAAACGGAGATATGACGTCATCAGCTCTGTCAAGTCTTAACTTAGCGAAAATTAATATTTTGAGCAGTTTTGGAGGGGATTTTAGCACATTTTATTGTAAATATATTTATTTATGTTTGTATTTATTCGTTTTTTCAACTCTTTGGGGAGGAATTACATTTGTTTTTCGAAAAAATCGTTGTCAAAAAATGTTTTTTCTAAATTTCATATTTCCGAAATTTATTTATCTTTTGGTTTGATATAATATTATAATTTCTATACTATGTGTAAGGTTACTTTTATATTTATTTGTTTCTTTTATTTCAATTTTAAATATTTAAGATTTTCTGTTATGTGTTTTTTTGCTGTTCAAAACTGTTTATGGCAATTTTATCAAAATTAAGGCTTACTTTTTCTGTTTTAGATAACGTTTTAATTTAAATGATGCTATAGTTCCTATTTCAGTGTCACAGTTTTATTTTTCTGAACTATCCTTTTCTTGCATATCATTGTTGGTACAGTGATTATGTGATACAAAGACACAAAAGTCTATTTTTCAGCCGAACAATAATTTGCGAG
This sequence comes from Trichonephila clavata, assembly GCA_019973975.1. Lineage (NCBI taxonomy): Eukaryota > Metazoa > Arthropoda > Arachnida > Araneae > Nephilidae > Trichonephila > Trichonephila clavata. The sequence continues at coordinate 5,439 of BMAO01017786.1, forward strand.
ACCTTTTGTAAACAGAATAGGTAATAGATCATGATTACCTATTCATTACACAAATATCAAAGGTTTTTTTTTTTTTTTACAATCAATGAAACTACACCTTCACTTCTTACCAGAATTTTTTTTTTGTCATGTCCATTTGTTCACAAAAAAAAAAAAACATGTTAGAAAAATTATGGATGAACACGGAAACTATGGATGCGATTAAATGCTCATCAAAGTAATTTTCCTTCTGACAAAATCTGTTCATATGCAGATTGTATATATACACATGCATTGTATACATTTTTTACATATAAATGTTGTATATTTTAGAAAATGACACTGAATTCAAACTAATTGCTCTTAACATGTTGGTAATATCGTGAAGATAATGCTTCATATTTATGAGGAACCAGTATGTACCATGTTTTTTTTTTGCGTGTCGCTGTTTTTTGCCTTATGGTCCTTATGACCGATAAGAATTCATCTTTGTTTTAAATGAGAAAAAGTCATAAATTTAACAAAAAGCTATTTGCTGAAGCTATGATAAGGTGACCTTGAAATAATATTCTCATATTTTCTTTGGAATTCCATTTTGACCAGATTTTTCGTCATGACTTAACTTTGCTACTGGCAATCTTGCAAATCAGAAAATTGTTTCATTTGTGATCGTAAAAATTTTTGCACAGAAAAAAGATGCACCTTGAAAAGATTTTCTCATATTTCCCTCTGGATTTCTTTAAAATTCAGAGTTGAAATGATTTTACGTCTCATGTGCTATCATGGTTTAACGTTGCTTCTTATTATCTGTTACTCACATAGTTTCTTGGAGATCATATGCATATTTTATTCTATACTGTCCATATAGGATATATATATTATGTACTCATCATTTATGTACTCATTCTTTTGCTCTTTGCAATCAAATAATAATTTTTAATAGAAATGTTGCAGAAAAGTATGGTTTCAATAATTAATTTTTTAGCAACATGGTTTATTATTTGTTTCATTCAGTACTGTTGTTTGTTCTGAACTATTTCAACGGGGACCTGTTTTAGTTAGATTTTGATTTTAGTTCATACTAATTAAAGGCTTTTAGTATTTAATTACATCTAATACTGTATATTAGATGTATTACAGAGATGTTAGATAGTATTATATGAGGATAGTATTATATGAGGACTAATTTAATTTTTTTTCAGTTGAAGGCTTCCTAATATTTCTTATTTATGATAGCATTTAGTGAATCAGTTTATCATTAATTTTTTCTTTCAGGTCATCTATTGCAGGTTATTTCACCCATAGTTCCCATAGCAGAAACTCACTACTGCTATCACTTTTCTGTAATCTTTATTTATATTTGCTTTGAAAAAAATATTTTTAACTTTTGGTTATACTACTTTTTATACAGGGTTTTACCCTCACTAAAAATATTGTAATTCTATAATAGATAAATTTTTGTTTTTAAAACTTAACCCGTGCGAAGAACGGGCATTTCAGCTAGTAATAAATAAATTTGTCACACTATCTTTATTTATCTATCTTTATTTTATCTATCTTTAGCTGTTACTACCTTGATTTTTTATTTTCAACTTTTTAATATACACGAGGAAAATTCTTTCCCCAAATCAAAGTCATACAATTTTTTTTTAATGAAATTATAATCTTTTTTAGGACTAAAGGCAAAAATTGTTAACGACATAAAAAAAAAGTTACAGTTAAAAATTTCGAAAAAAAAAAAATCGCATTTAAAATTAATGTTCCTTTACTGACTCACATGTATTTGAAATTCAATTAGTCGAAGATGAGTCAATTATTTCTCTAATGTTGCTACTAAGAGATAAATATTAATATACATAAATAATTGAAAATTTATTTGCTGCTGAAGTAACGATTACGTACGTTAAAAATATTAATTATTATATTTAAGATATTTTATTTGTACAACCGATTTCTTGTTTCTGGAATTCCTATATTAATGTTGCATAAATATAATATTAATGTAAGAATCTCACACGAAAGTTTGGTTAAGAAAAATAATAAATAAAAAAAGTTGCGAGATTGCTTAAAAATAATCTCCCCCAAACAGTTTGGTGGTTCAATTTCTTCTTCAAATTACTAATTCAATTAAATAGCTCATAATAAAGACAAGTATCCGAAATATTTTTTAAAAAAAACTAAATAAATAGTATTAAGTATTAATATTTGCGTTATCCACATAAATCAAGATCTCGGAACTTTGATCAGATTTGTAGGCTACGAAATGCAATTCTTTAAAAACTAAATACTTTTAGTTGACAAAGCAATGTTCGATAGACAAAAACTGATGTGGCCAAAAAGTTTCAAGGATTTACTCTTTCCCACGAAAAGCTGAAAAAATTCTCGACATTTCGTGGGTGTTACTTTCTCTTATTACATGCTTATCCCACTGCCAGGGGAATGAAAATTCCTCCGTTCACAGGAAGTTTGGGGTGAGCGATCGTAAATTGCCTCTGTAGGGTCAGCTAAAATTTATAGCCTAGGTTGAAAGGTTGCGTGGCAGGAGCGGACACATTCCCCCCCCTCCCCATCTTAGAACAGATTCGATTATTGAATTACATGGATAAATACATTTTTGCCAGTCAAATTTAATTTGAATTAAATTTTTAAGATATTAAGCGCGAATACACTTTAAAAACATAGCGCAATGTAATAAAAATAAAAACTTTCAGAGAAATATTTAAAAATTATAGAAAACTGTATTTTAGAGTCAAATAAATATTAGAACAGGTGCAATTACCATAAAATTAATTAGTTTCATTAATATAAGTAAATATATAAAAACTAGAAGTAAAATGTTCAAAACAGATACAAAAGTAAATAAAAGAAAAATAAATACAAAAAAGAAACGAGTCTTACAGTAGTCGCATATGATGTGTAACATCTGACTAGTTATTGTGGTAAAAACGCAGTAGTAACTTAAATCCTGAAAAAAATTAATCGGCTATGATTGGAAATAATTTTCTATCGAATAATTATATCTTTAATGCAAATTTTATTTAATTAACACAAGGAGTAATGCAATTTTTTATCAAAAAAATTATTCTTGTTCAATTTGGGGGAAGAGCTGAGACTTGGGATAACTATGGTGTAGTAGCTAGCTGAGGGCCTTGTCAGATAGGTCACATGGATAGGCCGTGAATATTCCAAGTGTGACGTCAAAAAAAAAAACACCTCAGAGTTATTGTGATTTTAAAAAGTTAAAATAGTAGTGGCATCTATCTCATCATCGTATCGTTTTTCTCGTGATATGACGTAATATTATAGAACCTCCAACTATCAAGACTATAGCTCAATTCTAAAGGAGGAGCAAAATTTTTAACCAACCCCATAGATATAATATGGGATATTTTAGTGCTGGAGCTCCCCTAAATGGATGGGTCTCGCCTAGGGGAACCTGTGGTTCAAAACTCAAAGCAGAGACTCAAATAAATTTCAAGATATTACAGGTTTAAAAAAGTTTAATAAGTTTTAAAAAGTTTAAAACGTTGAAATAAAATACAAGGAATAACCCTATGAGCAAGAAATTCGGTGAGAATATACAATGGAGGCAGAGAGATCGAATGAGCTAGGTCCGAGTGGATTGAGAGGCTCAGATGTCGAGCTATTGGCAAAATGCTGTCCGGGGGGGGGGGAGGCGCCTAGGGATGTCGAGTCCTTGTACTTCTCAACCAAACAGGTAGTGTTATCGATCCTCTAATATCAATCCCATATCATCCAAAAAACGGCACCATAGGACTAGCATAGGGATTGATATTTTAGTGTGTTAGCCCTCTCCTGACCAAAACAGGTCATCATTAGTAAAAAGTTCATTAGTTGCATTATTGTAAAATACAACATGTGAAAAACGCGCTAAAATTACTTGGCCATGCCAATGATTGATATCTTGTTTTTCACATGCTACATACAATAAAAGATGTCTATTAAGAAAAATTAAAACTTTTTTTTTCATTGAAAATTTTTGTAACATTTTGAAGTAATGTATATTAAATATTTTTCAATTGTAGATTAGTTCATTTATTATTTAAAATTATCGCAATACGTTTGATTAGAAAGTAAAATCATTATAATAAATTTAACTACATTGTATTTCAATTTCGAGCTATCGTTAGGTTCATTTTATGTATATTAAATAATTAATGTACTCAACAGTTCATTAATGTTTTGTATTTTAAATCGTCCTTTACTTACTATTACTACTTAAATTACTATCGTCCTTTATAAGCGACTAAGGAAATTATTTTTATACAAGAGGCAAATAATATTTTTCCATTTGAATAACAATGCTAATCGAAAATGTTTTAAGAAGATTACGGTACATTCAAGATACGAAAACACACACTTAAATATGTTTATCAACATGAAAATATCCTAAAAAACTGCCGACAGATATTTTTATTTACGTATGTAAAACAAATAAAAAAAAAACAGAAAAAGCACAGATGCAACAAAATATTTTTTTCGTTTTACCTTACGCAATGATTAAAATTCCTGGGCACTAAATCTTAAAAATCTAAATGAGAATTTGAAAATAAAAATATAGCTACCTTTTTGTTGTTTAAATACAGTTCTCTGTCTTGTCTGTTTTAATGCAGGAAGCTATAAGTTCAGAAGTCAAATGGACGCGATTCCCCCAGTTTTCTTGGAAAAAGGGTCTTTTTCTCAGGGTCATTCTGACCCATTCTTTTCATTCGTCCTTCAGCATGTCATAAAACTTGACCATGCTTTTCATCGCTTTTGTGGAAGCTAAAATTTCTCTTTTAATTGTAAAATAGCGCATACAATGTAGTAAAAGTTGCAGGAAATCGCTTGAAAGAAAGGGAGCCGGATGCCGAAATTCTGCCCCTTCCCCCATGGGACGTGTGACTAGTGCAGGGAAACACGGCTTCAAATACTGATGAATACTTGATAAAAAAAAATACTCCAGGGCTCCAGAGGAAACGTGAATATTTTGCATAAACATTTAAAACAATTTTTTTCTTTCGAATTTTTATTTTGCCTCGTGGAACCCCTGGGTTCCGTGGAACACAGTTTGAAGACCACTGATTTTTATCAACGATCAAACAACGACGAAACCATTATTTTCAAATGTTGCTAAATGTTCTTTTAAATTCAACTTTAACAAATAAAAATAATAAATTAAATTAAAATTTCAATAACTTTAAACGTAACACACAATGTATTCAATAATATTTACTTTACTGTACTTTTTTACCGGATCTTTTTATGAGAAACAAATAAATGATTATAAATAATTTTTTTTTTCATGATTATAAATACTTTCTGGATTGAATCATATGGCGTTATCAGCTCTTAAGAGCTATTAAAGCATTTAGTTTTCTGTTTATACATTAGTGCTACATAACGGCAGTTTTGACTATTTGTTTGATTGATGTTTTTTAAAGTCAGGCTCCAAAGCAACACGAGAGCTATTGCATGATTTTGATGACTTGAGTATTTATTATAAGCATGGTTCAGTGACGATGGAAGTTTGTAGCTAATTTATATTTTTAATGCATAGTATTCCCAACTCCTCATAGGATGTTCATTAATGAACTCAAAATCCAAACTAATGAATCAACAATCTCATCTTTAAATCATCATAACTGTAAATAAGTCGCCAAAAATGATGTAATAGACGTTAAATGGAATATTCCCACTAGTAAACTTTTACCGCAACCTTTTCAAAACAGGTGTTATTTTCTTATCAGTAACGTCTTTTTCATAATAATAAAAAAATAGATGAAAAAACCAATGAGAATGAACTTTATAATAAACATTTTTTTAATGTGCACGTTGTGTGTTGTCGCTAATAAAGCTTGCTTGGCGAGATTTGGCCCTGCAAAAAAAACAGATAAATACCAAAATTTTTTGCCTTTTTTTGAGAAACACTTTTTAAAATCAAAATTTTAAAATAGAATTAAAAATTTTATCGAATACTCTATAACAGGGGTCAGCAACCCAAGGCACGCGGAGAAGACGCATTTATTATAAGACAAAGTTAAATCGCTCTGTAACTCTTCTCTACGCCTCGCGCATTTTAATTTAAAGGCTATTTCTCACTTTCGATTATCTACTTTTAAATGATACTGCTGAATCAGCTTGCATGTAGTTCGTGTGCTTTATGTGAAAGAGAATATCTGCTTTTTTATGTGACTCTTTATTAGTGTTAAATCATTCAGCGCAAATCAAAGTGATTGTGTTATACTTGTAAAATGCAGCATCATTCATTGCTGTATAATGAATAAAAAAGAAAGTAGTGTCGTGTCCCTGTCCTATCTTGGACTGGGTTCACATTGCCCGACATGCCTGGTGTGGAAGGAAACATATTATCACCAACGAAAGCCATAATTACAAATATTTATTTACAACACACAAATACAATTAACAAGTTACTCTATAAGTAGAAACCTTGGAGTGATTATTCAATTCCCTAGATTAATCCTGATACACAACTCTAACATTCAATTCTAACCTTTAAATCTAATATTCCCACTAAATAATCTCAACTATCAGAACTGACAAAGGAGACGAACGTGGCTAACTTCAGGTCGATACTAACTATAATCCCTTTGATTATTTCAATGATTAACGATATCAATTACTATCTAATACGTGCTAAGCTCGCTGGAGAGATCCGTAGACTATACTTACTACAAGTTTGGCAATTCCTTCTGCTTTCTTACTAAATCTAGACTTTATATAGTCGAATTCATTAGCATATCACTATCTCGTGTTTTTCCCGAGGAGGCTGTGAAATAGAATAATTGCTGGCCCCAAAGTTACCCAAGAGGGTTAATAGAAGTTTGACGCGGATAGACCCGTCACAGTAGCTTGTCCTTAACAAAAGCTTGGGCAACGATGGTATAAGACAAAAAAAAAAATGTCTCAGAAAAAAAATCAAAATTCTGCTTAGCAAACGTTTGGCAGCGGAAATATTACAAGCAAAAATAGTTCTTCTATCAACATGCATAATTTGAAATTAAAATAAATTCGGTGAAAAAAAAACTAGGTAAGATAAGAGTGAATCTAATTTCAAAACGAATGCCCTTTTAAATAGGTATTAAATGCAACTGCAATTTTTGAAGTGTTTTGTTAAAGAAGTCATTTTATTTTATACTTTTGGTCCGAATCAAGCTATAAGAAATAGATATTAGAACACAATTTATTTTTTTTTTGAATATATTTTTCTCTTGTTTTTTCTCGATTTTTGTCCCCGTGTGAATTTTTGAGGGGAAGGAAGTTGATAAATTTGAAATGGAATTTTTTTTCGCTAACATCTTCAAAATTACGGAAAGCAAAATGTACGGAAAAATCTGGAAGATAACTTTTCCAGTAAATCTCGACAGCTGTTTCAAATTGCTGGATGTCATTACCAGAGTGATTTAATTGTTTGAAGTATAAATAATAGCATGTGTTCTGCTTTCCGCTTTTGGTTCTACATATAAACGCATGTGAACAAATCTTTTCTCATGTGAAAAAAAGTATATTTTAGGTTCCAATAGTATATTTTGGGAAGCAGCTGAACATTCATAATGTATCAAATTTAAGGTAACAAATTATACCCCTGATATTGCGACATTGTGTAGATCTTTGCAGGGATAAGGTTCGTATTAAAATTCTAATTTTTTTATTTAAATATGTTGCATGAACACTTATATAATTTATGTTGTGTGTGTTTCTTTCTTACTCTTATAAATATTTTTAAAGATACATAATATGTGTACAATTTTAGTTTTTATTTATATTGAAGAAAAAAATCATATTGTTTGTTTTCTTCTTATTTAAATAAATATTCTTAAAAGATACATTTTATGTGTACAGTTTTAATTTTTTATTTATGTTGAAGGATTAGTTATATACTTTATGTTTATTTTTTATGTCAATTAATATCTTAAAAGGGTGCATAATTAATTATAATAAAACTCTAATTTTGTACTTTTGACCTCTATTCCCTAAATTGTAAATCAAATGATTTCAAACGTTTTTTTTTCTTTGTGTGACGCACTGAATTATATTGGTAGATTGAATTGACACACGACAGCTATAAAGTTGCCGACCCCTTATCTAAAACTTTCCGTTAAAGAAGTTAATTTAACTCTCATATACACATGTGCCTGTAATCTTTTTCAACATAAGAGTCGACTCTCACGAATTCAAATGTTCAATAATACGAACCTCTCGTTGATTCGAAATATATACTCAGCCTGTGACGTAGTCTCAAAGGAGAAATCGCCCCTATTCATGATTCATGCCACAGCTGCAGAGCACGTGGCTTTGGCGTCATTGTGCTTTGCCGGGAAGCTGTACTGTCGGCGCCTGTGTAACTGGTAAACTCTATGGGCTGGGCATCACTGAAATTATTTTTCGTCCATAGGCAGTGATTGTCCGACTCAGAAGGCTAGCGCCTCGGCAGACGGCGGCGGGTAACTTCAAAAGAGGGAAAGGCGGCGAGATGGTTCGACATGTTAATATATCTGCAGGGTGTCCTCATGGTTCTCTCCTAGGCCCCATTCTGTTCAATTTGTACATGAATGATATCCCGAATTACTCCCTTACTAACATTAACATGTACGCAGATGACACGGCTATCCTCACTACTTACAAAAATTTGAAAACTATCTCATTCGCAATCAATAAGCATCTTCAACTCCTCGAAATCTTCTATAACAAATGGAAAATAAGCATTAACGTAGAAAAATCCTCTGCTGTTATCTTTACTAAAAAAGCTCCATTCCCCCACCAATTTTTATGTACAACAAGCAGATCCCATGGTCTCAAGAAACTAAATACTTAGGCGTTATTTTCGATTCTCACCTAACTTGGAAACAACACATAACACAGGCTCGCGACAAGTTCCGGAGAATAATGTTTAAACTCTTCCCCCTAATTTCCCGGAACTCTCATTTAAGTATAGAAAACAAAGTGCTTCTCTATGCAGCCGTTATGCGCCCCATCATAGCCTACGCTTGTCCAGTTTGGGGATATGCTGCAAATACTAACATTAAAATTTTAGAAACTGTTCAAAATAACTATATTCGCATGATAACTAAAGCTACCAAATACATGCGTAATGAATACCTTAGAGACGCCCTTAAAATCAATAGTTTCAAGCAGCATATCCAAAATATAGCAATTAATTTTTTTAACTCTCTTCAGCATACCAATAATAGCAATATGATTAAATTAAATTTTTATGATGCTCATGAAAAAACTAAAAGGCCTAGGAGAATTCTCCTAGATTCCTACAATCCTCCATAGCATCTGTTTCACGCAATAAAAGTTTTTATTGCACAATTTTCTAAATTCTTAACTTATTTCAGTTCGGTATTTATTTTTTATTTTTAACTTTAATTCGTTTAACTTTTAACTTTTTATTTCACTCCTAACTTTAAAATGCAAACTGGACAAGCTCCTCCCACTTTCGCGATTCTAACTTTTTGAGACCCCAGGGCAGCCAATCGGAGTCATTTTCCTCACCCCCCCCCCCAGCACCCAACCAGAGAGCAACCTCTCAGCTCTCTCTCATGCAACTTTCTCAGCAAGAAATTCAAGAGAACTTCCATCACCATAGGCATGCCTACCAGACTAGTCCTGTCAACCAACCACCAAGACGTATCTCGCAGACGGAAAAAACCCACTTTCGCTATCTTCCACATCGCAGAAATCCAGATATGGGATGGAGGGCTGCTTCGCAGCCCATATGCCCCCAGATTCACCGTAAAAAAGAGAGGATGGACCTCCAAGACGGAATCCTGGGACCTAGGAAGAAAACGCGAGGCGAGGGCCTGTGGTAGAGGACCCCCACGATAGACTGCTGAGACAGAATCCGACGGACGAAGGAAGAAGTGCAATCGACTCCCATGATGACCTCCCGATGGACTCCCACGATCGACCTCCAAGACGGAATCCTGGGACCTAGAAAAAGCCTCCCGATCGACTTCTACGATAGACTTCTGAGACAGGATCCGACGGACGAAGGAAGAAGCGCGATCGACTCCCGAGATGAACGCCGAGATCGACTCCTGAGATAGTATCCGACGGACGAATAAAAAAGACGCGAGGAGTGGACACCAATGCAATAGACTGGCTAAATTAGAACTAGCACCTGAAACTGACTTTTTCTCTTCCCAGTGATCTTCTAAATGTTAAAAAGTGAAATAAATCAATTTTAGCTCACAAAAACAGTATTTTTTAATGATTAACCTGGCGTCACAATACGCTACCAAGTCCACGACGCCACAAGCCCTTAGAAAATTGCTTGGTATTTCGAAATTTTTAAAGGAGCCAAATCGTACTGTCACTTGCTTGATGCTCAAAGCTACAGCTAACGATAAGCGTAAAAACTAGCCCCTTGCTCCGATGAATTTCGTGGGCCTCGATCTGACACCGTTGTTCAGGTGGCATTAACAAAATTCATCGTGGTTTGAGCGGACACATTCCCCCCCCCCCATCTTAGAACAGATTCGATTACCGAATTACAAGGATAAATACATTTTTGCCAATCAAATTTAATTACTTGTATTAAATTGTTAAGATGTTATAGTTCGAATACATTTTAAACATATCGAAATGTAATAGAAATAAAAACTTTCAGAGAAATATTAAAAATTAATTGTAAGTAACAATATAATGAAAGGTATGAACGAATTTCAGGAATTTTGTGGAAAACTGTATTTTAGAGTCCAATAAATATTAGAACAGGTGCAATAGCCATACAATTAATTAGTTTCATGAGATGAAGTAAGAATAAATACTAGAAGTAAAATACGCAAGATGCAAGTAGATAAAAGAAAAATAAATACAAATAAATAAATACTAACTAACCTAATTACTTACTATTAATTTTTAAATATATCTCTGAAAGTTTTTGTTTCTAGTACATTTCGCTATGTTTAAAATGTATTCGCACTATAACATCTTAACAATTTAATACAAGTAATTAAATTTGATTGGCAAAAATATATTTATCCTTGTAATTCGGTAATCGAATCTGTTCTAAGATGGGGATGTGTCTGCTCAAACCGCGATGAGTTTCAAAGTGTCCGCTCAGCCCACGAAATGTTATGTGGCCGCTCCTGCCACGCAACCCTCCGGTCTACGATTACAAACCTTGAATTGCTTCAAATTTTTGAAATGCTTCACAGAAAATATGATTCAACAAATAGATAGTGAATCAAGTGTTGTTATATATACCCCCTTTGAGAGTCGGTTTCCTTGGATTTCAATTCAACAAACAAAAATGTATACCAAATTTCAAGTATGTGGTACTAATATTTATCCCCAAAGCCTCTTGAACTATCACAATTCCTCTTTGGAGTCAATTTTCGCAAAATCCGTTCTTAGCGGATCTCTATTTCATGAAAGGAACATGCTTACCAAATTTCAAGTTTGTAGGTCTAATAGTTTCGGAGGTCGCAATGATTAAGTGAGTGAATGAATGTGTGAGTCGCTTTTCTCCTTATACATATATAGATAAATGTTTTTTTTTTTCGTTTATAGGCTGTTATGGGATTTACGTTTGAGGGGAAAAAAGTAGAACCACTAAATATAACGAATGTTTGTGGATTTCGAAAGTGCGCAGAAGATCAGTGCTGCGTCGGAACGGTTGCCATTGGATATTGTTTGAATTCTCCTGCGGAAGGTAATATTTTTGTGCCACATTTTTATTACCAATATTATGAATCATTCATTAAAAAAATTAATTGCATTAAAAATTAGATTTATTTTTAAAGTTTCATGATGGATAGAATTGAAAATATTTAATCAAAACGATAAAATTTAAAGAACTGTATAATATTTTGAGGGGGAAATAGATTTACATTTATTTTAAACAAATTCGAAAATTGCTTCTTAAAGAAATACAAGGCGTATTTAGAAACTATGTATCATTTCGTTCTACCGCAACCATGGCTGTAATTTTACAGTTTAAAATGTGCAGATGTGTCTCTCGTTGATTGTTAGTTCAGTGACGTCATTACAGCCAGATCGTGTCGTTTTTACACGTGTTAAGGAGTGTTCAAAATGCTTAAGACGATTGCCGATCCCGCCGACTGTGAAGTACGTTTTGTAATCTGTTTTGTGAACGCAAGGAATGTTAAGCTAGTTGAAATTTTTTGTCAACTTGTAGAGATTTACGAGGCAAGATTTTAAAGCTCCCGGACTAAGTCCATAACTCAAAAAATATTACCAATTAAATTATTGAAACACATCCTCCTTTGAAATAAGACCCTTGAACAACAAAACACTTATTCCATCGCTTGTAAAGATCATCGAAACATTTCTGGAATCCCTTTTTATCCATATTCTTTAATTCAGCCTGCGATGCACTTTTAATTTCATCAGCAGATTGGAATTGACGACCCTGAAAGTGACGTGTCAGTTCTGGAAATATTCTGAAGTCACAGGAGGCTAAATCAGGGAAGTAAGGAGGGTGTAGCAAAGCAGTTGTTTTCGTTCCCCCCCCCCACCGTTGTTTGAAGCTTGTTCTGACGTACCACCGCAGAAACTTTTCAATGTTTTTAGCGGTGTGAGAAGTTTGCGGACGTTCAGAGTGTTCGTCTTCTTCGATACCTTCCCGGAAATGTCGATGCCTCTCTAAAGCTTGCATTTGCGATAATGTATAACTACTGCACATATGCTTCAACATTTCGTCAGTCTCCGTAGCAGTCTATGAAATTTAATATTCATTCTCTGCTCTATAAACGTCATTTCTTTCAATTGCCGTTTACTAAATACGGTACCGTGGTGAGCCACCAACCACTTAAAAATAACCCTACTTCCCGTCTACCTTGTGACCCAGCTAAAGGTGTGGAAGGAAGTGAAGGATTATTCGACATGATAATTTCCAATTATTTTATTTAGCACTTTAATCGACTCAAACACAATTCAGTGCAGCACTATAAATAAGATGTTCCAATCAGTCAACAGAGAGAGGAGACAAGAGTCGCGTTTTGGGAGAATACATTTAATAAATTACTTTATTGTAATAGTTCTTCTATCTCGACATTACTTTACACGGTAGATATGTAACTAATTGCCGCTTAACCTTTTAAATACTTTAAACATCAAACGTAATGAAGGTTGTGACGGATCTATACGTGGCTCTACTAACTTCTTGGGGATTCTTTAAGGGAAATAATTAATTCAACCAACTTTTACCGAAGGTAAGAAAACGTGATTATGCAAATTAAGTTTATTATATAAATTCTGTATTCGCGAGTTTTGAGAGTTAGTAAAGTGAGAGTTCGTGAAGTGAGAATCTAAGATTGTAAAAGTGAGAGCTGAAGATTACCAAAATGAGGATAACTCGGATGCGTGGTGATCAGGTCAACCTTGAGGTACAAGGCCTCATCTGTACGATTTTTGAAGTACAAGAGTTCAGGTACTGTGCTCCTTATTTAAGTAGAAGTTGGAGAGTAAATTGCTAGTGCGCCTCCAAGTTAAAAACGAGCTTGTTTAAGTTATCGTAGAAATTAGTTGAATGTCTGTAAATATTATCCCATGTTAACTGGTCTCACCTTCACGCTTAAATTATTGATCAAAATTATCTTAATTGGATTATTATTGTGTCTGTGTTGAATATTGAGACAATAAATCAATTTTAGTGAATCATGTCGTCTGATCAATTAGTTCCGCCCACACATCTAGCCGGGTCCGAGAGTAGACAAGGGGGGTTTAGAGGGAAGTACGAATAGTCCCTCATTACAAGGTGACAATACCTGAACTTAAGCAGTTTTCTAATCAATTTAATTTATCAATAACAACTTCCAATCTTTAATCTTTTACAAGACCTTTCTAACCTTTTACGGTAATTTTCACCTTGTATCTCTCTTGTCACCTTTAGTAACTGACCTTCTAACTTTCTACTATCTATCTTTCATTACTTTCTAACTCCCTAATTCCTTTTAACTCACGAACTAGAACTATATATGAGAAACTAAATTTGCATATCACGCCTTCTTCTTAGGAGAAGATTGATGAATTTTGCTAGCCCCAAAGAATATCCAAGAGGATTAGTATGAGGACGCGTATAGATCCGTCATAACTTGATTTAGGAAAAATTCCTTTTAGAAATGGGGAAGAACGTAGTAACACAGAAACGTTATCGTAACCATTCTACTGCAAAAATTTTTTTACGTTTTAGGCTCAGTCTGGGAACTTTTGAATCCTACTTCGTATAATGAATGACGAAGTAATGAAAAAGTGATTTTGACAGTTCATTGAGGGGTGCACCAATGTTCATGACGAAACACAGAGAGAGTGGTCTTCTGTTGGTGATGATGGTTTGGTTGAGAAAGTGGATGAGTAAATTCGTGAAAACAGGTGGTTCACAATAAGGTTTCTGCAAATTTTTACTCTCTTCACTAGAGGCATCTTTCTTTGAAGAATGTATAAACAAGTCTGTTTCCCGATGTGACAAATGTCTGAACAATGGTGGTAATTATGTAGAAAAGTAGTTTTTGACGTGCTCTTTCGTGTAAAAAATTTTGTTTTGAAAAAAAATTATTGATACGAATTTTTTTTTAAAACGGTCATTTTAGTTTCGGGATACTCCTCGTATCTAGTTTAACAAAAACGTCCCAGGGCGTGACGATTCCCGTGACACAGCTGTGAATATGGTCACCACACGTGCATTAACACCTGCACCCTATAAAAGTATTGCGCGGCTTGTCTTGAACATCGCCCCGGCAAACTTTGACATCAAAAGGAACCCTTCTCCGCCCACGAACTGGATTTAACTCGAAGCTAAAGACACCGGCCGCTGTCATCCCCGAAGCCTTGAGAGGGCAGAGAGAGAAAACGAGAGATGGCCTGAAAACTTCGCTGAGCACGGACGCCAAGAGAACTCCTCCCTCACAAAACAATAGAATTTGGACTCTAATAATCTAATTACTAAGTTAATAACTTCAATGTAAATTTGTAAATAATAGCTGTGACGTAATTTAACTTAACATTTTAATTAGCCAATATCACGCTACCTTTATTTGTCTCAAACGTCTCAAGGGAAAACGATTTTTACATTCTATTTTGAATCTCGGTACTGATCACTGTTTATTGTGTTTAATTATGTTAGGATAAGGCGAAGTTTTCAATACAATTTTGGGTACAAGATATCTGTTATTATGTAAAATAACTTTTATAAAAAAAAACGCATTAGCTTCTACGCTTCATAATGTCCATCTCTCATTTATTCAAGAAGACATTTATGAACAAAGATACTATCAGTCTTTCGAACAGTATTCGATTCTTCTTCTTGGTAAACAATAGATTTTTCATTTTGCATTTAGGGAGGTCTTTGTCTTAAACTCTGTTTAAAACCAGTGCAGTGTAAAATGCATCAAATACAGGGTGTCCCCAAACTAGTACATGTAGATTCCTTGTTGGGAGTATGCCCAAAAGAACTGTGTATATTTGTGCGATCGATAGTTTACAAGAAAAACTCTAAAGACACATCACAGCCGGTCCAAGAAAAAAAACACCGTATTGAACACAACAACTGTAGCATTTGCAAATATTTAAAAAGGCAGAAGTTCAAAGTGTCCTCCTAGGCAAACTTGATTTCAATATGGAATGGATGAGAGCACACGTCTGAGCAGCTTGGTGTCCACCGAAGTACAGGCAGCATGCAGACGAGCAACTAAGTCCGTTTGTAAAGTACACAATCTACATCAAAATACACCAATTCCTTGAGATAGCCTTATAGAAAAAATTCAACAGTTTGGCTATCGTGGTGGTCGTAGAACTGGACCCTCATGTCCGATTCAGTGGCCAAAGTGTGTCATATCCAGCCAATCACGCACATGAGCACAGAAATGCGCCGTAATGAACCATAATGCATCATCGTTCAACAAGAACGATATAGGATTGTAACAACTCTTTTCATTTCTGAAAAAGAAAGACATTACTTAGTGCAAATAGTCGATATCCTTTCAGTGTGATGTGGTTTAAATATGAAACCAAACTTCTAGTTTAGGATTTATGCAATATTCTACAACAGATATTGAAAACTGCGGGTTTCCGCTTTTGCTCTGTAGGGCTGTATCAAACAATAGGGAATCTACTTTAAGGAAGTTTTCAAGAAATATCAAGCCGAAATAAATGTACAGTGTAACATAAAAAGCGAGGAATCAATATAGACTTATCTAAACGGGATGAAAATCGATACATGTCTTGAGTTTGCGCATATTAAAAATAAAACTCAAACTGTAGTATCATGCAAACTGAATGCTTTATTTAGGAAAAAGAACTACAAGAGCATAAAAAACCATGGCTTACTTGTAGTGCATTGGCCTACTTAAGATACTGATAAACTTTTATCCAGCTGATTTTGACTCGTAGAGTCAGTGGCGTAACGGAGAATATTAGCCCCCCCCCCTGAAATCTCAAGTTTAGGCCACCAAGCCCAAACACGTTCTTAGCACTAGTCAAGCTTTGGGCCTCTTAGAGTCCCTGGGCACCCCCGCAATGCGGGGTGTAAGTTACGCTACTGCGTAGAGCTGGTGGATGTCCTCTTGCGGGATTGCTTCTAAACGCGTTCTTATTGGCAAGTACAATCGGTTCATTCAACACAGGGGCTTGCGAAGACTCCTGCTCACTAGAGCACAAATATGCTAAACTGGAAAGGGGGGGGGGATGTAGCGATCGCGCCGGAAAAAGGAAGTGTTGAATAAGCACGAATAAATTAGTAGAAAGGGGTATATTGTGTGGAAAGATATTATCCATGTGAAATTTAAGCCAAGAGTCCTCCAGGGAAGGGCAACACTGTGGATTGTCGCAGTACCGCTATGTTATAAGGGTGTTACGGGTGACAATGGGCCTACGGATAATAAATGAAATGACACCTCATATTATAACTCCTGTAAGTACGGTTGTGCTAAGTACGACAGATCAGTATTCTGAATACATGCACGTTTTCACATGTTATCAATACTCAGTTCATCTCGGGACTCATCGTTGAAAACAGTTTTACTCCAGTTTGTAAGATTCCTCTTCAAATGTGTCTGGTACCAGAGTAAACGCGTCTGGTTATGTGAAATGTTGAGGACCAATCCATTCAATGTCCTCCATGACCTCAGCCCTTGTTCGTTGTTATTGAAGTCGCTGAAGTCTCAGTGATACGTCGTATCGTTTATAAGGACGAATCAGGGGCTATTAGCGCCGCCCAGCCAGTGTGGTGGACATGACCCTCGGCTTATAACGAGGGGACTCGGGCTCGAATCCTGAATAAGGCATGGATGTATCTTCTTCGCGAAAATAAGTCGGACTTTCGCCTGAAATGAATTCCCGTCTCGAATGAAAAGCAGGGTACCCCTCCTGTTATATGCTGGGATCATGGTTTGTAATAAATGTCTATATCCTTTGGTTTGTATTGTGTTTCTGTTCTTTCATATGTATCCCAGGATAAAAACACACGGCAACAACAGGGGCTATTAGCACGTATTGAACAATCACTCTGTCATCGCATGTTATTTTCGCTTTCAGTTGACCACTCTAGCTTTTTGTCATTTTGAATGATCATGATTCACTCATTCCTGCTAATATCATCGAACAATAGCATCTCTGAGATCCAAATGGCAAATAATCTTTTGATTTTACTACCCTGATTTCTTCAAATGATGATTTCTTTTCGTACCATACGAGAATCTGTAAGCGAGGCGATGGTACTGTTCACATAGATTCGCAAAGCACTTGAAAATTTCGCCGAAATTGGGTGATAACATTACAATATAATAATATTAAACTAACCACCAAAATCTAATGAACATTAGACTGGCTGCCCGAAATCCAATTGGCTCGATTGCAAAATCACTCCAAAAACGAGTTCCGTACCGATTTCAGTTCACACGGATAACCTATCTCACATACACATTCTATCCGGTATTTCATCCGATATTTCATCTTCACAAATCCAAATAAATTAGTCTTTCAGATATAAATTAAATGTGTGTAAATAGACGTTATATGCAAATAAAAATTTATGTATTTGCTCGTCTTTTTTTACTTTTTAATATATTCTCTGTTACGGCTACCTTAAAATTGTTATTTTGATAAATCAAAAATTTTTGACAGGAGAACCTTGTGCTAACCGGACTTTCAAAATAGAAAAGTACTTTTGTGGCAGGTGTGGAGACAGCATGGAATGTGTGAGTATGGCTTATGTACAGTTGAACATTTTTTTAAAAAGTAGGTCACCTCTTTCATTTGAATTAATCTTCATGTTTTCAACACGTTTCGTTGATCCAAGAAAAATCGGGCCTCTCAGTGCCAGTTAATCCATTTGGCACTTGGGGCGGTTGCAGAGGGACCAAGTGCCCGGAAAGGCCCGGATAAGCATTTTCTGCACCCAGGACTCGAAATGAGTTTAATATCGGCACTGTGGCCTCTATATCTTTCCTGAAGTTTGCGCCTTGATTGTTTATATGTAATAGTAACTCATAACAGTAAGTTAGAAGTAACTCAACTTCCATTATTTTCATCAATTGAATCCATTTTATACTAAAAAGTTAGGTTAACTTATTAGGTTAAAGTTAGGTTAAGTAAAGTTATACTATACTTATTGGTTAATTAATAAGATTTCAAAACAACTGTCCCCAGATTATTTCCATCAGAAGTGCCTTTGAACTGTTCTGTAATTTTATTGTAAACATTTGTAATCTTTCATGACTTTTAATTTTTTTTCTTTTCTTTTTAAATGTGTTTCATACTTATTTCTGTAAGCCCCCTGTGATACTTTGTGGCACACGGGGATTTATAAATGTTTTCAATTAAAAATAATTAAAAAATATTCTTTATAGGTAGTATTCCTACTCAACAACAAACTCGATATATTTTCAAATAATGAATATTTAAAAAAAATGAAGGGGACGTGATACGATTTACACAAAAATTTTTAATTTAAGGATTTAAATTTTTTTTTTTGGTTGCCTCCTATGTGTGTATACTATATAAAACAGATTTCATGCTCAAAATTTCATAAAAAGCTAGCCATTTAATTTTTTAAGGAAAAAACTTAAAATTTAGGAAGTGATTTCGAAATGCTACTCCTCCTACAAAAATTGACGTACGCGCATGAAATTTGATTTACAAGTACACAAACTATGTATAACAAAAGTGGGTATGGATTTAGTGATAACATGATTGGTATTCGTACAATTCTTCTTTTTATGAATGCTTATGAAATTTCTTAAAAAATTTATGAATTCTTTCAATTATTTTTAAAAAAATAAATAATACTTTGATTCAAAAATCCATGCTAACTTTTTTTACATGTACTATTAGCAATAATTTAAAAAAATTCAAAGTATTAGGCACAATAGGAAAAAAGCCTTAGCATTTTAAATGAAGACAAACTCGTTATTTTATCTTTCTGCGATATGGTAATTTTAAAGTTTTGATTTGCCATAGGGATATGAATAAAAACGAACGTAACAGCTAACATAATTCTTTGTTTATTAACTTTAGAGCTTTCAAATTTTGGGAGATTATGGAAAAGTATATAAAAAATAATTTATGCTAAAAATATTTTATTTGATTTTTGGACCGATTTTTGTCAATTGAATCGTACTGTGTCCCCTTAAAGTTTTTAAAACTTAATGAAAAATATCTTGTTGATAGAATTTAAAATTGAGTTTTGAATTATGCAATACTGTGAGTAAAAACAATAATGCGAGAGCTATTACGGAAGTAAGTTTCAAAAATTTTGTTTGAAAGCGAAGGTAGTAAAACTACACTAGGTATAAAAACAATCACCATAAAAAATCATATCCATCCCTGGTTCAACGATGGGAAGAGAGTCAGCGTAGGAGGGACGGCGCACGCGCAGAACCTCCAAGAAGTGAGAGCAGCAGCAGACCGGCCTGTGTACCCGAGGTTTATCCAGGACAAATCACAATGGCAGGCAGATGAGGGCTGACAACGTGGTTGCCAATGAAAGTGTGTGCAGTTTTCCGTTTAGAGTGGGCACATGGGATTAACGTGTCCGTCATCCATGAATGCCTGCTGACTGTGTTTGGTAAAGAGATATCTCGTTAAATGGTTGGTCGCCCAGTGCTGTATGTTCAGAGAAGGAAGGCTGACTGTAGAAGTTTTGAAGGTCGAAGTGGGCATTCCTCCACATGCACGAATGACAACATTGCGCTATAGGGCTTTCACCTGTTCCTTACATTGAAAATCGCATTCTCGGGACTTTACTTCCAAAACAATGCTGAGGTGGATCAAGTAGCGAGACAATTCCTTGCATCTCAGGAACCCCTGATTTTACCAAGATGGTTTCTTTAAACTTATTGAACTTTTTCTCAAATGTCTCAGTGTTGGTGGAGACTAAGCCGAAAAATAGCTGTTGTTGTTGCTTATGCCACCTGTGACGTAGTCAGATCGAGGCTCACGAAATTCATCATAGCAACGGGCTAGATCTACGCCTGTCGTTAGCCTAATCTTTGAGCTCCATGAAGGTGACAGTACGATTTTTCTCGATAAAGGGCGATACCATTCGGAGCCACTGATTTAACGATCACGTACTCCGTGTGTACTCGGGAGGGTATTTGGTGGCATCGGGCATCGAATCCAGGCCTTCCGGTCTGGAGTCCGATGCTCTAACCACTAGGCTACCCACGGCTCTTAAAATTAGTGCAAGATGTGCAGTTCATAATGCCGTGGTGTGTTGTTTCAGATAATTAAGTTTTCTTGTGAAAAAAAATGTTGAAACGTGCGTCCAAAACGTCCCTTGTATATTACAACTTTTCGAATAAGCTATTTTACTTAGCTTTACTTACAACGTTTTTTAAAAATTTAGCTTACATTATTATAAAATAACGCGTCTTCAACCACTAAATTAAAAAAATAAACTTTTTTTTAAAAAAATTTGAGTACTCTGAACTTTATTTAAAAAAATGTTTAAATCTAAAAATATAACTGTAAATATATAAATAATAAAGTTCAGAGTACTCAAATTTTTTTTAAAAAAAATTTGAGTACTCTGAACTTTATTTAAAAAAATGTTTAAATCTAAAAATATAACTGTAAATATATTTCCATTTAAAAAAAAAAAAAAGATCTCGAAATGTGTTTTATTTTAAAGGAGTGTATTAGTTGGACTATTTTATTAACTCAAGAGGCATTTTTGGCAAATGATGCACAAAAAACTCATTAAACCAAGAACGTAATTTATATAATTGTAACAATGTATGTGTGTGATTGGATGCAAGGAAAAAGGGGAGTAGTTTGGCTAAAAAGAACGGTGAGAGAAAGAGAAAGAAACAAAAGATTAATATACAGAAACACAAGACTGTTTCACCCTTTTTTAATACAAAAGCAAACCGTTTTATGTAAAGTCAAAATACAGAAAAATACTACAGTGA
Source organism: Trichonephila clavata (assembly GCA_019973975.1). Classification (NCBI taxonomy): domain Eukaryota; kingdom Metazoa; phylum Arthropoda; class Arachnida; order Araneae; family Nephilidae; genus Trichonephila; species Trichonephila clavata. The sequence goes on from BMAO01017786.1 coordinate 26,816, forward strand.
AAATAATTTAAGAAGAAACTGGGGGGGGGGGGATTGAAATATTTTTCCGTGTTAAAAATTTCGTGGTAGAGGATGTTGCAAAAAAACAAACAAAAAAAACACACACATAAATTTACGAGATTAAGTTTATTAGAGTACATTTTATTTACACTGATATATATGTATACATTTAATAAAAAACAATGAAACAAAAACATTTACAATAACTTTAGGAAATTTGATACAAAATTTAGCAATACCAAAATCTTTACAGATTTCCGTTTTCGCCTTCTGTTTCTGACCAACAGCCTCAAGAAGCTCCATCTTCATTTTAAGCAAAATAGAAGTTTGCTCTCCCTCTGAGCTCTTTGTCATTGTGCTCGTAAGGAATTCTTTTAAAATAGAAAACAAAACGAGGAACCAGACTCATTGATTTTTACTCACACTACGATGTACTCGCCAAAGAATTCCAAAGCCAACTGATGAGAGATGAGATGCTTTTGTGTCGTGCTTGTAGGGGTAGACAAAAAAAGTAGCTAAGACAAACAAAATTGGCTCGTGTCACATGTTATTCCGAGGATATTTCAAAGCCAAAAAAGCCTCCTTTTTGCGAAACATGCGAAACTATCTCTCTTTCCTTTCATACCCTTCTTGAATATCGCCTACGCGACTGGTGTTTTTCGTATTTTGTTCATTCTCAGAAGGAAACTATTTTCGTGTTAAGTGGTTTTCGTTTCGTGTTAAGAGAAAAAATGTATGCAAATATATAATAGTTTGTCGAGATTGTTGTAATATTTCGTATTAACCGATATTTCTTCTTAAGCGTTTTCGCGGTAATCGTATTTTACTGTATTTATTTTACTGAAATGTTCAATGATTGAACAAATATCACCTTTTCTTCTCCACAGGTTGATGAGATTTGCAGGAAAACAGGCAATAGCATAGAACCTCCGTTTTTCTTCAATTGACATACTTTCGTTTAACTCTACTGATCAATCTTATAGGTTACTTCTTATTGCTTGTGTTTTATAATAAAGAAAATATTAAAAACTAAATAGTTTGTTTCTTTCATTGCTTTCGAATTTTGAGTTTATCCTTATTTAATTGCAAGTTCTCAAAAAATACAAAAATAAAGTGATCGGAATTTTTCTAAGAAAAGCTCAACTAAAAATGAATATATTTTAAAATTTGTCGTGCAGTTTGCACAGAATTCTTCTCTGTATCAATTTCATTTTGAATTGTTATTGACAATATTACTTTTACATATATTTAACAGGGTGAATAAATTACATTTATTATGTTTGAATTAAAGAATTCAAATAATTTAACTAGAGTAATAACATAATGATTGAAATAAATCGTTTTTTTTTTAAAACTATCATGGCAGACCACACACACACACACAAAAAAAAAACAAGCCTTATACAGTAGTTGCATACGATGTGTAACATCTGACATGTTATCGTGGTAAATTCACCAATAACAACTTAAATCCTGAAAAAAATCAATCTAGTATGATTGGAAATAATTTTCTATGTAATAATTATATCTCTAATGAAAATTTTATTTAATTAACACACAAGGAATAATGCAATTTTTTTTTATCAAAAATAATTATTCTTGTTCAATTGTGGGAAGAGCGGTAATGATAACTTATGGTAACTAAAATATGATTTGTGATTTCAAAGTATTTAAAAACCGTTGAAAAATAGCGTCAATAACAGTATTTGTCGAAACATTTCGATTTGTGTTCATTTCAAACTTGAGTTCATCATTCAAAAAAGCTATGAGTGGCTCGGCTTTTAGCAAACTGAAGTTAACTTTAAAATCACCACTCAAAATCATGGAAAGCGAGTGATAGTTTTTTTTAAGAGCAAAACCACCTTCGGTACATGGTAAAAGTAAAAAAATGCAGGAAATCTTTAATTTTTTGAACCGTTTGATTCGGAGGAATGTATACGACCACCGAAATCACTGTTTGTCCATTTTTCAAATAAGCATTCTGCCGCACATGTGTCCCCAATATCTTGACCAACAATACCCAGTCCACTTGTTTGACGATAAGTAATATCCATATGAGGAGCCCCAACATGTGAGGTGTTCTGTTTGCGATAGATCGCACCCCAGCTGCTCTGTGGCCCGGTCGTTTAAATTGTACGCAGCAATCGAAGTTAGGTATTAAAAAACTTTTGTCATTATCTAACCACGTCTCTGCCAACATGAGTAACGAACAATTTTGTGAAATAACGTCGAAATCTGTTTGGTGAGCCCTCAGACTTTGATAATTGAGCGTAAGGATCGCAAAAGATTCAAAGGCCTAGACCGCAAGGGAGGGGGGGGGGGCAGTCCCTCCCGAATGTAGGAGAAAAAACAGAACTTCACTGCGAGGGTAGCGAAGAGGCTCCACCAAGAGTGCTGATTGGTCAAATTAAATAGCCCGCGCTTCCCCAACTTCCTATAACGCATTTCCGTCCCTTTTCACAAAATCACTCCCAGAAATATCCAGCAATCGAGAGGAAAGATGTTACACATAAAAAAAAAAACTCATAGCGGGCCGTTATTTGCCCACCCGTGCACTGGAGCAGAGGTTCTCAAACTTTCGATTGCCCCCTCCCTCCCTTATGTATCAGCCTGACATCGCGGACCCCAAAATTTTGAACACCCCTTGTAAGGAATGAGATGTTCTCTCATTCTTACCTAGAGATGTGGGAGGAAGGGAAGGAAGACTAGCCATATTCAAAATCAATCTATTAATTGATCACACAATTCAAGTAATTTCTACGAGAAGAGATGTTCTCAATCTAAGCAATATGTGGATTAATGACGAGATGCACGAAGTATGAGAAGACTTTAAATATCGACCCTCTTATTTCAGGATCAAATATACTATCCTAATTATCAGAGCACTAATTAAACTTTAGTGACCAATCGTCACTTTAATTCTTTCACCTATCAAATATTTGAAATACGCTATAAAATGGTATAATACCTGATTCGTAGCAAACTATCCTATCTCCTCCCTTTCTCTCTTTCAGCTTGAAAACCTAGACTATATACAACCGACCTAATTTAAATAATCAAGGTTTCTTCTTCAGAGGGCTGGTTATGAATAAACTCGAATTGATAGACCAAAGACTTCCCAAGAGGATTAATGAAAGAACGCTGATAGATCCGTCACACCCTCTCCGGCTCCTAACACATGGCTAAGTGATTTAAGGTACCCGACTGGTTGCGACAACTATTTTTTTTTAAAAAAAGGAGATATGGGGATTTTTTTTGTTATTTTTAGATTTGTTTAGTGCATTTTAAGAAAAATGTGCTAAAATTAAGAAGAGAAAAAGAAATTATTATTACTAAAATAGGAAAAAATAGGTAAAAATTGACAAAAAATAGCATAAACGCGGCCCATTCTGCACCAAAAGTTTATGAACAAATTTTTAATTTTTTTAATCTAATGTGTTGCTATATTATTCAATTTTGAAATGACCTTCAGGATAAGAGATATTTTCTTTTTTACAAAAACTAGAGCACTTTATCTCAGTTATTAAATAAAATTGCTTAAAAAAACAGTGTTTATATTCACATAAGGGACTGAAAATTTTGTGATAAGACAGTGATTGATAAATCTGAAGGTTAAACCACTTCTACTATTATACAGAACTTACTCAAAAAATTTCAGTTAATTATGTTCAAAACTTTTTGAGCAATCGCTAACCCCGTTTGATTATTTTCAAAAAATCACATTTCGAGTAAAACGTGTTTTAAAGTGTGACATCTTGCTTAAAGTAATGGCATCTTCTTTTACTAAAACACTTGTAGTTTTTGTTCTAGTTAATGGAAAATGATAAACTTGGTATTTTTAGAAAGCTAATATGATGGCCTATAAAATAAAATCATAAAAAAAATTTGTCAATTTTTGGCAAAATTCACAATTTTAGGGTAGTCGGATACCTTAATTCAATAAAAAAATGAGCTGACCCCAGAAATTTATAAAAGAATCATTACTACAAATACAAGTTTTTATGCCTTGAAGACAGAGAGACAGTTATTTAACCTCTTGAGACCCGAGAAGTAACTCCTCAATATATTTGTCAAATTTTCTTGGTGTGTACTTAAAATGGAACTATTAAAAGGAAAAAAATATAAAAAGGACATTTTAAAAATTTTATTTATGTTAATTAAGTGGTACCCAAATGGGTATCGTGGAACTACATGCATATAATGTAACAATATTAAAGTAAAGATTTATATCGAGATACATAGTTTTTTAAACTGTTATTTGTTATGGAATTCAAAGAAGCAATTCCTATTTTGTAAACACAGATACAAGTCACATTTAATGCATCTCACTCTGGATTTTCCTGGACATCCTGGAAAGCGACACTTCATTTGATTTTCTCTTTTTACCTGTTACGGAAGGTGGCCAATTCAGTCATACCGTACACCATTCACAGGCAAAGGAACAATTCGTTGATTTTTTTTCGTTGAGGTCTTTCCTGTACGGCTTCTTCAGAAACTTTTGCTTTTATTAAGCTCTTAGCTATCACAAGCTCGAAGTCTATCAAATGAAATCTATTTTTAGAGGAACTTTACATTGCTTCAATGACGAATATACATAATCCAAGCATTGCAGGTGGCCATATTCAAAAAATATGCAAATACACGCATTGTCCATTTCTTGGTCTGTGTGGATATCCGGTAATATGAGATTAGTCTGTCCATCATATCAAAACCTCCCATGTAAGTATTATATGACGAAATGGCAGGTTGTCTGACATCTGCTCTCTGTCTTTGTTCTTTCGCCCACCTCTTACAGGTTTGATACCAAATGCATTTGACAAAAGAAGAACAGATTTCTTGTCTTTCCATTTAACAAGACAAGATTTTCTATCCTCGCGTCTTCGAGAAACTGATGAACCTCACAATAAAGTTCTTTCATCCTCTTCAATAAACACACATTAGTTATGTGGCCAAATTGATCTTTAATTTAACAATTATTTAAACATATACACCCTACATCACAAAACGGCACGCGACATCACCAACCGGCACGACACTTAACCAAAACTAACAGCGTTCTGATCCTCCGCGCAACTCCTTTGCGCAGCTCACAAAATCCTTCTTCAAATTTCCGAAGGGATTATTTAACGACCGATCTGAAATGAGTTAAGGGATTCTTACTCCTTCCCCCAATCGAAAAGCATCCGTCTGAAGACGATGCGCCTGAAAACAGACAAAAAAAAAAACACACACACACACAAAAAATACATGGACACAATTCAGAGAGAAATAATTGAAAATTGGTTATGCGCGCAGAGCCCCAGATAATATAACTCCTCGGAGACACATAAATATACATACATTATAGAAAACTACATAATAGAAATAGAAATTTCAAAAAAAAAAAAAAAAAAAACCCAAGAGAATAATACATAGAACGAATACTCCACTTGCATATTAATTTTTTTTTTTTTTTTTACTACTAAAAAGAACCTTTAGTGAATATACATAAAAATGAAGCAAACAAAACCCTACTCAGAAATTCTAAGTCTGGAAAGTGCATCTGCATTGCCGTGAGCACTACCCCTTCTATAGGAAACTTTAACATTGTACCTTTGTAAGGCCAATGCCCATCTGGTCAATTTGGCACTGTGAGGAGCACTATTGGTAAGATATGTCAAAGGGTCATGATCTGAAATGACCTGGATTTGTGACCCAAAGATCCAAGTGTCAAATTTACGAAGCGCCTCTAACACGCTGAATGCTTCACGCTCGATCGTGGACCATTTCATTTGGGCCAAAGTCAGTTTTTTGCTAAAGAAAGCAATTGGCATTTCCTCCATATGGTCATTGTGTTGAGCTAAACAAGCGCCAATGGCAGTAGCAGAAGCATCTGTGAATAGTAGAAAAGGGCGAGACAAATATGGTGTATGCAGAGAAGGCATTTTTACAAGTTCCTCCTTAAGTTTCATGAAAGAATCTTCAGCTGACGACTCCCAAGGAATGTCCTTCGGAATGTTCTTTTTAGTCAAGTTAGTTAAGGGCAATACTAACTGTGCGAAGTTCGGGATATAATCTCGATAATAACTCGTGAGACCCAAGAAACTTCTGACTTCACTTTTTGTAGTAGGTCGACTCAGTTTCCGAATCGTTTCTACCTTTTCAGGATCAGGAGAATGTTTACCTGAACCGACTATGTGACCTAAGAACTTGACGGATTTTCTGCCGAAGGTACACTTTTTCAGGTTCACCTTTAGCCCTATTTTTTGCAAAGACTTAAACACCTGGGTGATGTGATCGAGGTGTTCTTCCCAAGTTGTCGAATAGATAGCAACATCATCGATGTATGAGCGGCAGTATTTCCGATGCAAGAACAGAGCATTGTCCATGGACTTCTGAAAGGTGCTTCCAGCATTTTTCATGCCGAAAGGCATAACCTTCCATTGATAATGCCCTGAATGAGTCACAAATGCTGTCAAAGGCTTGGCCTCATCCTTCATTGGGATCTGCCAATAACCTTTCGTCAAGTCTAGTACACTTATGAATCTGGCTTGGCCAATTTCAAAAAGAAGGTCTCTTGCGTTCTGCATTGGATATGCATCAGTAATTGTGACATTATTTAAAAGTCTATAATCTACACAGAGTCTTACGCTTCCGTCCTTTTTAGAGACGCATACGATAGGGTGAGCCCATTCACTTTCACTAGGCTCAATCAGTCCTAATTGAAGTAACTCGTTAATTTGTTTATTTACTTCTTCTTGAAGGGCTATCGGTATGCGATAAGGTTTCAGTTTCTTTGGAACGTAATCGGGCATTAAACTCACTGAATGTCCTTTTACCTTAGCAGAGCCTGGAACAGAGCTAAATACGTCTGAGAATTTAGAGAGGAGGTCCGCAAGCTGATGTTTTTGAGAATTTTCTAGACCAGAAGAGCTGTCCATTACATGGTTGTAAATGTCATTGACGTCCAATTCTACTGTATCAGTAGGGGCATAATGAAGTTCACCAAATTCATCATCTTGGTCAAATATAAGACCTATTTGCTCAATTCTAGCTATGTACGGTCGTAATTTATTGAAGTGGAGTTCTTTTTCACTTCCATCGTCCATTTTTACTCTCGCTGTATGTGGTCTTGGTAGTTCTATGATAGATGCAGGACCCATCCATTTTTTTAAAAGCTTGTGAGATGACGATGGGATAAGTACCAAAACCTGGTCACCAACTGCCAAACGTTTTTCTCTAGACCTAAGGTTGTATCTACTTGCATATTCGGCTTGTGCTTTTTCAGAGTTTCCTCTTGCCAGGTTATGAGCCTGTTTCAATTTTCCAGTTAAGTCTCTCAAATATTCCTCAACGGACTTTGAGCTACCAGTAGGAATTTTCTTGTCACCTGTCCAAACCTCCTTCAATAGTTTCAATGGGCCGTTTGGTAGCCGACCGTAAACTAGTTGGTATGGCGAGACGCCTATTGTGCTATGTGGCACTTCCCGATACGCAAACATGAGGTACGGAAGGTGAGAATCCCAATTATTTCCGTTTTCCTGGATATTTTTATTCAGCATTTCTTTTAGAGTCCGGTTCCAACGCTCTACAGCCCCCATGCTCTCCGGATGTCCTGGAGTAGCGAATCTTGGAGCTATTCCCAAAACGTCCTCGAAGGCTTCAGTCAATTCAGCAGTGAAATTTGTTCCCTGATCAGTGCAAATAACTTTTGGGAACCCAGTTTGGGTGAATATCTTCATTAAAACTTCACATGTTGTTTTTGCCTTGATATTCCTAACCGGTATGGCCTCTGCCCATCTAGTGCAAATATCAACTGCACAGATAATAAACTTATGATCTCTGCGAGAGGAGGGCTCCAAAGGGCCAATACAGTCGACACTCCATACTTCAAATGGGTTTTCCGGTCGAACTATGGGTGTTATGGGAATTCTATCCCGGTAAGTGAGCCCTCTTCTAAGCTGACAGGTCTTGCAGCTTTGACAAAATGACCTTACATCTTGTTTGAGTTTAGGCCAGAAGAAGGAATATTTGATGCGCTGTTTAGTTTTACTCTCACCTAAATGTCCAGCTAAAGGTATTTCGTGGGCCACTTTCATAACTTCTTCTCTTTTGCAGGTGGGAAGGACAACTTGCTTTACATCTTCACCGCATATTGACTCAGTGTGTATTAAAACTCCATCATCAATTTCGTACGCATTTTGTTTGTTCTTAGCCTGGCTCCAGACTGGTCCCAATGACTCGTCCATTCTTTGAAGTTTAACAAAAGAAGATTTCGCCAAATTTGTTTCCGATGTCTCGGTCTCTTGCCCTAAGGCTAAAGTAGATAGTTCTTCCTCACTTTCCAATTGTATATCTTTACCCTTGGTGCATTCAAAATCTCTCTGATTTTCAAAATCAAATAACTGAACATTTTCTAAAAGAATCTCATAAGCGGTGGCGCTAATCAACATGTCGTTGACGAGTTTCTTAGACACAGCGCACATGATTGGCACCGAGCCATGCTTTCCGTCGTCTATTTTTAGGTTAAATAGTTTAAGAGCAGCTATTTCCTTTTCACCAAATGCCGAAATGATTTGGATAGTTCCCTCACCTTCTCCACAATCCTTACCGATCAAGTCTTCGCGTAAGACTGATATTTGTGCTCCTGTATCGATTACTGCTTTTATGGACGTTTGTCCACATTTGATATCAACAAATTGAAGATCATCAATTCCATTCCTTGTGTTGATGGGAACGGAGACTGGTATTGAGACTCTAGCAGTTACCACTTCCTTAGTAGATTCTAGTTCAGTTCCCTTAGCAGTAATTGTGTTGCTTCTGGCATTGCGAGGTGGTGTCTTTCTTGTATTTTTCGGGCATTCCCGAGCCAAATGTCCTACATTCTCGCAAATAAAACACTTAGGCTTAAACCCTCTACTTGTTCCCGTGTTTGACTCTACCGGCAATTTAGTTTTCCTAAAAAATGGTGCATCTTTTGGCTGCAGATTAGCGCCCTTATTATCCGAGACAAACTTATTATTTGTCGGCCTGTACCTCGCATCATTCGAGTGGGCTCCCCTTACATTAGCCCTCACGCTTTCGTATTCGTCTAGCTTATCAGCTAAGTCTCCTGGAACAATTGATTTAACCCAGTTGTCAACAAACTGTTCTCTTATGTCACCAGGGACACGTCGTTTCAGCTGATCTGTAATCATGAGATTCTTCAACCCTTCAAAATCATTTACACCAATACCTCCAAGCCACTCTTCAAAATAGCTGGTTATTTCGAAAACAAAATCACGCCAAGATTGAGCTGGATTCCGCTGGTGTTTTACAAACTTCTGCCGAAAAAATTTCAGCACTAAGTTTGAAGCGTTTCAGCAATAGACCTTTAATATAATCATAGTCGTCAAATTTTTCTTCTGCTTCACGAGCCATTAATTGATTAATTTCACTTGGCATAAGAGCCAAAAGAGCTGACACCCAGTGTCTTTTCTCGATGCCAACCCTCTTTGCCTGTCGTTCGAACAAGGTCAAAAACAAAACTATGTCCCCATCTTTCATCTCAAATTTGGGTACAACTTTCGTTAACTCATAGATGCTAACCTTAGCCTCAGGTGTTACTAGTTAACCCCTTAAGCCTTTCATTCTCTAACCGTAATTTTCTAACTGAAATTCGCGATCAAGCCTTTGATTCTCTTTCTCAAATTCTTGTTGCTTAAGAGCCATTTCCTGTTGCTCTCGAAGCTTTCTATTCTCAATTTCTTGTTGTTCTCGAAGCTTTCTATTCTCAATTTCTGTTGTTCTCGAAGCTTTCTATTCTCAATTTCTTGTTGTTCTCGAAGCTTTCTATCCTCTATTATAACTGTGAGTTGATTTTTGCTAAACTCCTCATCATAATCTGGGTGTGTGGTAATTAGTTTACTCAAATCTGAAATTTTCATATTATCTCCCACATTAAGGTTCAGCTCCTCTGCAATAGCCTAAGATCCTCCTTTCGTGCCTTACCTAAGTAAGCCATTTTTACTACTTGTTTACCTATCCACTCAATAATAAAATCAATAAAATGAGGGAAAAAACTTTTGTTACAACTATTCCTCACAATATGTAACTAAACTACAACTTCACATTCAAGTTATGTCATGTAATAGTAATGAATTCTTAAGTACCCAAATACAAAATCAACCATTGTTTAGTATAAACATAGGCAAGTATTATGTCATAATTAATTAAATCACAAATAAAATAGAGTAAAACATGATAATCTTAAAAAAAAATCACAATTCATACTCTATCTCAATCTTAGGTAAAGAAAAATTTTATAGAATGAAATTTTATGACATGGGAAACAAAACAAAAAAAAAATCAAAATTTCACAAAGTTTAGGAAAATATTATCTTTTCGAAAACAATTTCACAAAACTCTTACTAAAACGAAATGTTTTGCTTTATAATTCACTAAATAAAAAAAAAGGATCACACAACATAAAAAAAAATGATTTATGGTATAGAGGCTATTATTGGTTTCACACACACGTGCCATGCATCGCTACAATGGTTTGCATGTTTCATATAAACTTCACAGCATTGCTACTACATTCAGATTACTCGTAAAATAGTCTTTGGAATACAATATATTTCAACCAAATATTTCAATTAACACTGTCGTATTAAATTTTTTTTTTAAATTTAACTCTAAATATGAATAACTGAAACGAAACTAATTTCAAAAATTAATTCGAATCTAATTACT
>BMAO01017787.1:0-10892 GCA_019973975.1 Trichonephila clavata
TCATTTTACTCAACAGCCGGATCAATCACTTATCGCTGGTCCACTGTTCAACGGTGAAGCAAGACTAATAATCGCTATCGCTTGTCAAAAAATTGGTAGCTCGCTCAGTTTCAGCGAGCTACCAATTTATAGGCTCAAGGATTCTTCTCCAAAAATCAGCTTGCATCATAGATCGTGAATCAGTAGTTTCTCCATCAATTTCCAGAAGAATCCATAGAATCGCGAACTCGCCAACATGGTCGTCAATATGGTCGCTAAAAATGATGCCAACTAAGCTCTATCGCCAAGTTTCCATTGAATCACCATTATAATGTAAGGAACGATTTTGATTGCGAATATTACAATTTTAACATATAATAATAATAAACATATAATATAATATTACAGTATTACACAATATATTATAAATATAACATAATAATATATTGTATAATAATAATAGAATAAATTATTTACACTATTTTAAGTATTCTTCACACAAAATTCGTAACAATATTGAAGGGGATAAGAGATTTTGAGCAGGAAAATAAAAAAAGTATCTTAAAGATTTTTTTTAAACTTTACCTATGCAATTTCTTGATCCAGCAGAGAACGGAATGTACTCCCCCTCAGATATTTTGATAGAATTTTTGTGGCGAAAACCGTCTGGATCGTGGATCAACTTTTCAGAATCAGGAAACACATTTTCATCTTTGTGCAGAAAATACGATGACGCGAAACAAGTTGTGCCTTACGGTATGCTGTAGCCACCAGAAATATTCTATAATTTAGGATCATTTCCATCAATACAGATTTGGTAATATAAAAAAAATCATAATTTCACTAAGAATTTAATACAGAAAAAAATCTTTCGTGTGTGTGTGTTGTGTGTGTGTGTGTGTGTGTGTGTGTGTGTGTGTGTGTGTGTGTGTGTGTGTGTGTGTGTGTGTGTGTGTGTGTGTGTGTGTGTGTGTGTGTGTGTGTGTGTGTGTGTGTGTGTGTGTGTGTGTGTGTGTGTTGTGTGTGTGTGTTGTAGTATCAAGTACGCGCACGCTTTACATGGTTAATATATATATAGTCTACTCTCGCTATATAATTCAAACTTCGATAACACGAACCTCTTACTTATTCGAAGTATACGCTCGGCTCTAGAAAAACTCTTGATATTTCGAACTAAAACAATACGTTTTGGTACATTCAATATGTCGAAGTAAAATCTGTGGCTGGCTAGAATACAGCACGCAATAATTCGAAGTGATCTAATAAAACTCGACAATTCAAATACTCACGTTCATTGAGTCCTGTAGCAAACAGGTTGGAGCTTACATGTTTTGTATTGCATTGTCTCTGCTTGTCTCCCGTGTAACGTAGTCCCTTTGACAGTGGCGGATTAAGGGTGTCGGACCTGGCGACCGCCAGGGGCCTCAAGCTTATGAGTGTTAAGGCCAGTGACAAACCAACCACGCCACCTTGGAACAAAAATGAAAAGAAAACAAAGATACAATGAAAACCCGCTAGAATATATCGAAATGTAAAAAAAATCCTAATGTAGAAAAATTTTGAAAATATTTTTAACAATACTGATATCGAATTTATCCGGTGAATGAACTTTTTTAGTTTTAAAACGTGTTAAAAATAATTTAAGAAGTACTATGTGGAAAAAGAGAAAGTGAACAACATGGCCTATTATATACAATAAAATGTTTTGGACAAAATAGATAGGGTGAAAACAATTGAGGAATTTGCCAAAGAAAAATTAAACTGTTTAGCAAAACTGTAAGCTCTTAAGTAAGGTTTTTAATTTTTTTTTTCTTCAATTAAGATTTTTCTTTAGCTGATGAGTTTTTTTTTTAAATACATTTTATTTTGAGAATTTAAAGTAATTGACTCTTTTTATTATTTTAGTTTTTCGACTCTTAAGGCCATGGGCCTCAAACCTTTACCGCAGGGGCCTCCAACTACCTTAATCCGCCTCTGCCTTTGATGATCATCGGAGTTGACTCCAACAAGTCTGAAGAAAGATAAAGCATCACTAAACAAACTACGCAACTTTTTCCTTCAAAATCATGTTGATGGGAATGTTTATTAAGCTGCATTTATTTATTCTAGAAAAATATATTGACAAAGTTAGACTGAATGCCATAAACAAAAAAGATAACATTTTATTTATTTTTTTGTTAAAAAAAATTATATACAGTATGTATTCCTGTAATAGTTGTTTTTAATACTTAAATGCATGCTTTTAATACAGGACTTTTATCTTCTGTATGATATTTATACTGCAAAATACGACTTTTTTCAAAATTCTTTGAAATAATTTTATACATATGTACAATTGTTGATTTATAACTTAGTTTCAAATTTTAAATGCGTTTGAAAAAAAAACTATCTTAAGTATTTTGGGAGTTTTTCCCTGCCCTTTTGATGATTCGAAGATTTTTCATTGGTATATTATATATATACACTCCCTTGATACTAAAGTAATTAGAAAGAAAATTCAATTTAGGAAATAGTATTTCTTTTTAATTTATTTATCTCTTATTATTTAACACCCTTTTATAAGCTTCACTTGTATGTAACGGAATCTTTGAACACAATTTTTACCCACTTTAAAGGTCAGATGAATTCGAAATTTTTCTCACTTTTCCAGGACCGATGACAATACAAAAATTCAATTGTTTTGTTCCATTATCCTGATCAGGATCATCAGAATTTACAATTTCCCATTTTCAGATCCCATCCTGCATCTGGCGACTCATTTCAGGTCTCATTTCCAGATTTGGCTACTAAACGATTAAGGGGCTCAGGACCCTTAACTGCACTCGAAAAAAATCTGTGCACTCGAAAAAAATATCCTTCTTGAACCAATGTAACTTAGCAATAAAGCAAAACAATCATTTGAAACTTTTATCTCATGATAATCACATATATTTACATTCGTTCTCAAATTTCCGGAGAATTTGAGAAAAATTTTTTAAATTCATAAGGAAATAAAAATTGGACAATTTTTCAAAAATTTGAAAATTAGTATTTTACAGCGCGCAAGATTCTTAAGTACAAAATTGATCAAAATTTACAAAATTACCTTTACTTGGTATAAAAATGTTCACTTTCAAATTTATACAAACTTTTAAAAAATTTAGAGAAAAAAAATATATTTTTTAAATACAATTACAACGAAAATTTTAAAATTTTAAGAAAAAAATATATAAATTCAAATTCAAATAAAAAAAAATTTATAAAATTTTTTTTTGAAAATTGAAGTATAAGTTATGAAGAGCCATATTTTGAACACTTGTATGAAATTTCAAATCGATCTCATAAATAGTTTCTGAGAATTTCTGCGCGCAAGCTAAAATTTGTTGTTTTGAGAAAATGAAGTTAAAGATACGAAAGAGATAGGGATTTTGTTTTATATTTCTCTAGTTATTTCTCAATAACTTCGGAACTTTTTACAGTATCAACAACATTTTGGTATCAAAATGCCTAGAAATGTTGAGGCTTTAACATATATTTTTTTTTCAAAAAAAATTGAAAAATTTGTAATTTAAGAGTCCTTAGACCCTTTAAGTTACAACTTAGTTCGATTAACTGTAAAGGGTATATATTTTTGAGTTTTTTTTTTAAACTATAATTTATTTTTGAAACTTATATTGGTATATATCTCTTGACATTTTTGAAATTAAAAAAGATTTTAAAATAATTATTACAATTGAAATAAATACATTGTAGAAGGTTCTGAACACGTTCCGAACTAGCCTCTAGGGAAATCGATTTTATGGAATTTTTTATTGATTTGAGAACCTCACGCGTAGGAAGGAACCGTGATATAAGCATTTAGATTTGCCACTTAAAGAAATCTGAAGTTGGAATGTAAAAGTTTTTGAGATTGTGCAATTGTACGGAAAGATTTTCGCGGTTGTAAATGGAAAAATTGACTTGGGTTATTTTCAAATTAGAATTAGTGAGTCCGATAAAAACTTGAAAATCTTCGTATATTAACTGTTGTCTTAACTTGTTCTACAGTTGGAACCTGGGTGGCCAGCGATTCAACTCTTTCCAGCAAATGCAATGTGAAACTTTATTATTGGTTAGGATTCGATATTTATTTCGCTTCAGTGATTACTTGTTATTAATATATTAATGTAACGAATGGTTGGATGCTGAAAATGGTATGTGCCTTTCTAGCCACAAACGGTAATATTTTATTTGTATTGTTACCCTCTAATCTCTTTCTTATTTTGTAATATATTATATAATCTTCCCTAGTTGTACATAAACTATGTTTAGCCATAGTAAATCACGTCTTGGAGTTGCCATTGTAAGACATCAACCTTTTAGGGTATTTATGTATTATCGCAACAATCGCCAAACTCTATTAATAACTTGCCAAGTTGGAAACCCGATTTCCTTTCCCGATGCCTGAATTTGGCATCCATGTGTGCTTCGTTTCAAAAATGTCGCCAATAAGTTGCGATAATACGTAAGTACCTATTTCAGGTATTCAAAAACAACGAAGAGGTGAATAATATAATTGAATAAAATTTTGCAAAGTATATACAAGTAAAGTTGATCTATTTAAAGTACATTTCTTTGTGAATGACGCTTAAAAAATAAAGCCTTTAAGATATTTAATATAAGATAATTTTTTTCTTTTAAAATATCTATATATATAAAGGAGAAAAGCGACTCACTCACTGACTGACTAATCACGATATCTCCGGAACTATTCAACCTACAGATTTGAAATTTGGTAGATATGTTCCTTTCATAGAGTAGAGATCAGCTAAGAACGGATTTTTTTTTTGCGAAATTCGAATAGCAAGGGGCGTTATAAATAATTGTTTCCATTTTTAAACTACTCAACGTACAATCTTGAAATTAGATAAACAGGTTCCTTTCATAGAGTAGAGATCCCCTACAAAGAGAGTTCGGTGAAAATAGACTCCCAAGTGGCGTTGCGGTGGCTTAGGGGCCGTTATAGATAATTATTTCCATTTTTAAGCTATGAGACGCAAAGTCTTTATATTTGATAAATACATTCCTTTCATAGAGTAGATATCAGCTACAAGATGAGTTTTGGGAAAATAGCCCCCAAGTGGCGTTGCGAGGGATTAAGGGGCGTGATAGATAAATATTTTCGTTTTTAAACTACTTGACCTACCAGCTTGAAAATTGGTAGGCATGTTTCTTTCATGGAGTAAATATCCGTTACAAAATGGATTTTGGGAAAATTGACCCCCAAGGGGTGTTGGGGGTTTAAGGGAGATATAAATAATTATTCCGATTTTTGAACTATAAGAAGTACTGTCTTGAAATTTGGTAAGCGGGGGGATTCCTCTTATAAGGTAGATATAAGCTACAAAATGGGTTTCGTGAAAGTCGAAACCCAAGTGGCGTAGCGGGGCTTAAGAGGCGTTATAGATAATTATTTTCATTTTTAAACTACTGGTCGTATAGTCTTGAAATATGATAATCAAAAGCCTTTCATGGATTAAAGATCCATGCTTTGTGAAAATCGACCCCCCAGATGGCGTTGCGGGGACTCAAGGGGCGTTATAGATAGTTTTTTTTTCATTTTTAATTTATTAGACCCACAGTCTTCAAATTTGGTAAGCAGATTTCTTTCATAGAGTACAGTTCCCCTACAAAATGGGTTCTGTAAAAACAGATCCCCAAGTGGCGTTCCGGAGGCTCAAGGGGCGTTAAAGATAATAATTATCATTTTAAACTATTAGACGTACAGTCTTGAAATTTGGTAAGAAATTCCTTTCGTAGAGTAGGAATTTGAAAGGAAACCAACTCTTGGGGAGCAAGAGGTTACTGGGGCGTATTAACAAAAAAATCCTTTTTGCGAACTGCAAGGACTATAATAATGAAATTTGGTTTGCATTTTTCTTTTGTTGAATTGAAATCCGCTAAGAGCAGTAATTTTGGAAAACGGCTCTCAACGGATTACGGGGATATTGATAGGAAAACTTTTGTTTTTTTCTGTTAGATTTAGACTTAAATTTGGCTTGCATGTTCATTTTCCAGAGTAGAGATCTACCGAAAATTGGTTTTGCGGGAATCCACTTGGTTATAGGGTTACGAAAGCGCAAACATCATTCTATACTTCACAATTTTAGAGAATTTTAGAAAATACAAATTAGATAAGTTCTGCCCTTTCTTTTTTTATCAAGAGACGACAAGTATATTTTTAATACAATCGAATTCTTAATGCTAGGACTCAGGGCCGAACCGTGACCTTCGGGGCCCTGGGCTATGATACCTGGGGGCCCTAAATAATTAAAAATTTTGCCATTTACCTAAAAAAAAAATTTTGTGGACAAAAATTTTAAATATACGAAACTGTCTCTTGAAGGGTTTTTTTTTTATTTCAAATAATTTAAATACTTATAACACAATAACATAATTTACAAAAAAAAACTTCTCTACACTTTTGTGTTGAAAATTCTTTCATTTGCTCATCACATTTTAAGTCTTTAGTGAGATCAGTATTAATAGAAAGAAGTGATAAATAAGTAAGTCTGGTATTTGTCATTGTTGTTCTATATTTCTGTATAGGACATTTAGAGAATGCACGCTTTCTTCACTAGTAATAAGAAGAATTATAAAAAAAATTAAAATGGTAAGATTTGGAAAAACGTCAACAAGTTTCTTTACAAAAATTAAATTTACATATCAATACAAGTATAGGACAGCTCAGTTTGTTTTAGATAAGTTTTGAGAGTTGAATGTCTTCATTTACTAAATTTTGGTTTTTGTCATCTGAATAGGGACACTCTCCAGGCCAACTTTCTCCTTACTTTGATCTTGCACATCCATCAAAGATTTAAATATCTTTCTATATTCTGCATATACTCGACTTCTATTTTAATCAAGGATTAGCTTATCTAACGAAACAATAAGCGTGTCCCTTTTAAATTTTTTGCCGCACACAGAGCTTTTTCTGTCGATTTATCTGCACATTTTGAAGTATCCCGTCTCTTGTTTACATCATTATATTCTGTTTCTACACTAGGACTAAATTTTTTGGCTGCGTCTCGATACTCCTTTAGTTTTTGATCTGATTCATGTACATTGCTTATAAACGTTTTTAATGACATAATTAACTTACTATTTCCTTCCCAGATGTCCAAACGAGGAGTTTGTAATTTTTTGTTAACTGAATTAAATCTTTCAAAAAAATTCCTTCCTAAAATATAATTAAAATAGCAGCTTCGAGTTTTGTTAATTTATTTAAAAAAATACTGCATTTTTTCAAAAATCAATTTTTTTAATTTTCATTGTCACTAAATGTTTTAAGAATATTCATTTTTTTTACCATAATTATATCTTTTAAGGCTTCAACAGCACCTTAGTGACAAGACTATCTGATCTGACTTAAACTTTTTAAGGTAAATTTTAGTTTAATTTCACAAATTTAGAAGTTCCCACCTACGGGTCGAAGCAGAAAAGAAAACATATATTTGTTGCACTAAACCAAAAAAGTTCACTATTTCAGTTTCAACCTTAACTGATTCTGCACCAACCAGAGTAAGAGAATGTGCAGCACACGGCCCATAATTAGAGAATTTTTTTTTTTTCTTTTAGAAGAGCTTGCACACCATTATATCAATCGGACATATTGGCAGCGTTGTCAAATGACTGTCCCCTACAATTATCCAATAGCAATCCATTTGTTGCTAAAAATTCTTGTAGATTATTAAATAAGTATAATCCAGTGTGTGGACTACTAATCTTTATTAATAAGACTCATCTTTCATACACTTTTCCCCGAAAACAATATCGTAGTACAATAGCAAATTGGTCATTGTGGGACAAATTTGGGGTTGAATCCATCATAATTGAACAGTACTTTGTGTAAACGTTATTTGAGTTGTAATTGTTTTAATGATTTGCTTGCCCATGATCTCCATTACATGCTAATATATCTTTTTTGAAAAGTACGATATTAACGATTTTGTTCGTAGTTCTCGCTCTTCAATATGTTCACGAACGAATGGGTCGAACTCTGCTAGCAGTTGCAGGGCACCCATAAAATAACCATTAGAAGGAAAACCAAAAATTTCCTCGGTACTTCTAAATGCTAAACCTCTTATAGCCAAATACTGTACTGCTGTAATAACATGTTTGAGGACAATGTGGTAATATTATACTGTGCATCTCTTTTCATAGCTGATCCTGTAACTGTTTATCTAACGAGGGCACGACTAAGGAAATTCATTTGGGGACGGGATTTTGTGTAATAGTAGTACTCCTTTAGTGTGTTGAACCGTCACTATAATAGTGCCAAACAAACAGTTCCGAGAAAATAGCCTTCGAAATTCGTACTTAGCTTTTATACAATTAAGTTATTTTCAGCTCCAGCGATGCAGTGGCATAGGTGTTAATGCACCTGCATTCCGCGCGGAATGCAGGAGACTCACGATCGACTTGCTTTGTTTTTTTTTCAATCCATTTAATTATTTTTACAATTAAATAAAATTATTTAAAAAAGGCTTAATAAATATTTTATGTAATTATTTTATATTTTAAAAACTAAAACAATTACTATATTTATATAAATATTTATATTATATTTTATAAATACATTATAATATTAATTTATTATTGTATTATTAATTATTATAATATTATTTATAAATAATATTTTTTATAAAAATATATTATATTAAATGATATTTTATATAAGTATTTTGTATTTTAAAAAGTAAAATAATTACAAATAATTTTATAATTAGATAAATAGTTTTATAATATGTAAAATTATTTATATTTTATTATTACAATTATTTTATAATTACATAAAATATTTGATAAGAAAAATTATTTAATTGTAAAAATAATTAACTGAATTGGGGAAAAAAAGCAAGTCTACCATGCGACCATGATCGATTGCAAAAAATACAGGTGCGCTATCACCTATATATATATATATATGCCACTGCATCGATGCAGTTGATTAAAACTTAATTGTATAAAATGAACTATATAGCATGAATTTCGGTTGCCAATTTCTCCAAATTGATTGCCCATTCGGTGCTATTACATTGAGGGTTAAACTTCCTAAAGCAGTGGTCTTCAAATTGTGTCTCACGGAGCCCTGGGGTTCCACAAGGCATACTCTGGGTTCCCTGAGTCATAATAAGAAATTTAGAAGAAATAAATATGTATGCAGAAAGGATTCACTTTCTCTATGAAGTTTATAAGTTATAGGTATCTAAAGCTCATCAACTCCCCCATCATATATATATATATATACTTTCTATTATATTGTGAATATTCTATTGTTTACTATCTTGGGTTCCACGAGATAACTTTATACTTGTTATTTAACACTATGTCTTGCAAACTAAATAGTTTTCTAATGGAAAATACACCTTTTTACATTTGGGGAAAACAACACCTATAATGAAGGAAAACAAACAACGTGTTAACAGAGTTGATGTTAAAATCTAAATTTAAGCAACAGCTTCTAAATTTTAGGTTTCAAATTCTCTCTCATGCAAAATACATGGGATTTCTCACACATCTATAAACATTTTTTATGCTATTCAGAACATTGTGTTTAAGTGAAATATATTTCTCACGTAGTGGATACAAAAGCAAAGTATAAAAGCAAATTAAACTCAAAATAAGTATACGATTGCACTTAATCTCAACAGACCTAGACTTCGACCGTATGAATATCCCAGTTTTTAAATATAATGCATGGATAGGAGACACTTGAATCATATATTAATATTATCAATGAGTAAATTATATTAACAAAATTACATTAGAATTTTTTTAATAATAAATACAAATACTTTTTTAAGTACTTTTACATGAAGTGCCTATAACACAAGTTGACCTACTTTAAATATATTACTTTGAGACATATTTTTCGACGTATGTGTTTGGAATTAGATCCACGAGAACACTTTTTAATTCAAATTGTTCCACGAAAGCACTTTCAAGTTCCAGGGCTACACGAAAGCACCTTCAAGTTCTAAGGGTTCCATGAGTTGAAAAAGTTTGAAGACCACTGTCCTAAAGGAGTACTACTAATACACAAAGTCTCGTCCCCAAATGAATTTCTTTAGTCATGCCCTAACCTTGTAAAACAGACTTATTTTCTTTTCGTGTCAACCAAACTAACACTGAATTTTTATGTTCAATAGAATTTTCCTGATTTTCTAAACAACTTGTAAAAAAGTTTCCTATCAGAGAAGTCGGTTGTGTATTGAGAATTTGTTTTAGAAAAAAAGTTTGCAGTTCAAACAAAAAACACTACCAATAGTAGTTGAATAACATAGCCAAGATCTTTCTAGAACTTTGCCATTTTAAAGTTTTTTAATGAAATGATTATTTGAAAATGATTTCTTTTGTCCTTTGTATTCTCTTACCAAAACAGAATATATATTGTTTGAATTTTTATTTTGAAAATAACTCATTTCATGTGAAAGGATGCAATCAATAAAATTATTACTTAGCGATTTAGGTCACGAACCCACGTCAACATATTTCTCAAACCCAACATTGCCTAAACACTTTCGGTTAGGGCATTACTGACATTCTCTGGCTGAACAATATCTTTTTCAAAAGGCTGCTAGTAATCGAGATACTCCATATTTTTCTCATTAATATATGCTTCTTGTGTTTCTTCGTTTTCTTTGACTAAGTTTCTTTCCCTTTCACTTCAATGGCGTAATGTAAGCCCCTGCAACCCCGCATTGTGGGTCCCCCCAAGGTTTTAGGGGGCCCAAAGCCTATGTTATACTATGGTTTTTCAATCCTATGCAAGATCCTTTTTGGGGCCCAAAACCTGATTGCACCTATTGCACAAAAATAAATGGCTACAGAAAAGTACCACTACGTTTGTATAAGTGCTCGATGCTCATCGGTACCGTCCTATGAAAGAGCCT
>BMAO01017788.1:0-34716 GCA_019973975.1 Trichonephila clavata
CCGATAGACATTAACAGCCATTACACGCTCTACTTTTGCTCACTAGAATAACGCCTGTTTAAAACAATCGTTTTTATGGCTAAACATCGAAACACTTCGACTGACCATAAACACGCGAGTACATTTTCAAGGTGATCAGTCTGAGCAAATGTTTCCTAACCAACTACTGAATATTGGAAACGGTGAAGTAGAACTTCATACCAATACATAATGCACGAAATAACCAGACGATTTCTGTAAAGTTCTTTAGGCAAAAAGGAACTTATTGAGAGTGTCTTTCCGGATATACTGTATAATTATCTAGATAATTATACAGTATCTATTATAGTAGAATATTATCTAGATATACAGTATCTATTATAGTAGAATATTATCTAGATATTGCCTCTGTAATCATGCTACTCAATAAGAGAAAATATTGATATTGTGATGAAATAAACTTCTAGACACAGAGTTGTTGCCAGTTCATCCAACGCCTTTTAAACCAATCGACACTATTGTTGATGAAAACTAAACCGTAAATTTTTCAACAGAGTCTTTCAAATCTTTAGATGTATCAGGAATGTCACCACCTAATCTTCGGTTGGTTCCCTGGTTATTATCTGCGTAGCTTAAATTCACCTAGATAATGCAACGGTGCACGTTTGATCATCAAAAGAATTATACCGGGAACTTCTTGAAGCAAACATTTTGACTGTAAAGTTTAAACGAATATTCGGTTCTGCTACTACGGAATCTGTTGCCACGTATTCCACTGATACCGTCAGAATCTCTAATACCATTCAAAAAGCTTCAATTCACGATTAGTTTGGCTTTCGAGATGACCATAAATGAATCTGAAACCCGAACAATACTCATTTGATGCTTGGACTTAGAAAATTCATGTTTCTCGAATTTTTCGGCTAGATGTTACATGCTCACGTGTGCGGAAACCGTTGAATCTATTTGAGTTAGCAAAATACGGATACGGGTTACCGAAAAATATTGTTCACCGATTAGCGATTAGTTGTATAAAATCATTTGTTGTTTACTTTAAATTGATAAAATAATTTTAAAAATTCTAAAGAATCAATATTATTTACCACATTTATAAAATTAATTCTTCATATGTTGTTACTCAACGATTTCATTAGTAATTCATGCATTATACTACACTCAAATAAGAGATGAAAGGAATGCAAAATTAAAATAATTTGTTGTTTTATACTTTATTTCAGCCCTCCAAAATTATAAACGAAGATTAATTTGACTTCATTGAATGGCTTAGGATAATATTGAACTAACGTATTAAAACAAAGCCTCAGTAACGCGTGGCCGGGTCAGCTAGAATTGCTATATTTTGGGATATTTCTGTGTAAGTTACATTGTGTTGACAAAAGGTTATTAGAAATCATCTTAAGGGCGTACTCCTTTATTGAAGGTAAAGGTACTTATATACGTATTATCGCAACTTTATTGTCGACATTATTTCAAACAAAGCACATAATTGCTTATTCAGCGTGAAATCGGGATCGCTAACTTCGCGAGTTATCTTGAACGTTGGCGATTGATGCCTTAATAAGTAAGTACAAAGGTAAATCTCAAATTCGTATAATGCTTCAGTAGAGTAAATTTAAATTCTGCAGAGAGCAGATGAATCGTAAAGTGTTACTGTGCCAATGACGGTGATGGGAACAGTATTTGGCGATTAATTACTGGTACCTATAAAACGCAAAAGTACTGTCAAAAAAGTTTTGCATACTCAAAGCAATGCATAAAAGTGGAACTTATGTTTAACCCGGGAGTGATCGAGCGGGGCACAGGGTTACCCGAGGCACACAAAATCTGTAATTCTTGAAAAACTATTCATTTATTGCCAAATACCTTGTCAGTATATTACAATATGACATTCTTCATGAGAACTAAAATGTATTTGTCGCATATCTCCCTCTTTTTTGGGAGTGGCAAACGTTTCCTCACAATCTTAAGGTATTTGGAGTGACTGAGTTAACCGTGTGATCAATTTGTTCCAAATTTTTTTTCTATAAATAGGCTTATTTCCCCCCGTATGAACGACTTATGCGTTTTGATTGTTGTGTTGTTCAACTCCTTATGGTCAACAAATGTAAATGAACAGAATACAATGAAAGAAATAGGCATCTGTGAGATCTCTATTGAATGGAGTTAACACTGATCTAGAAAGGGAAGAACCAGAGGAAAAAATGAGTGTTCATCATGATAGCGAAAGTAAATTTGAGTGAAACGATGGCAGTGAAGCGTTTCAGTTGAAATGAAAACTTCCAGCGGCTAAATAAAAAAACTCCATCAAAAAAGGTATGGAGACACACTGCCATCTGTCAAAAAGACACATGCAAGGAAAAGATCAACATGCTATTTGCCAATCATCAAAGCACAATAAAACTACAATAAGTTGTAAAAAATATGACAAATATCATTGCCAGCAAATATCATTCTTGAAATGTTAGCAAAAAGTGTGCATTTATTAAAATTACCCAATTGAAACATTTTAGTACAGTTTGATTGGGGTTTTGCTCAAATTATCAAAGAAAAATTAAAAAGTCATTAAAAGTAGGTAAGTATATTTTCTCTTAATTAAATTATTCACTTGAATTAGGGTTTTTAACCTGTACAATAGAAATAAATATAAAAAAGAGGACTGGGGTGACTGCGTCACCCCGCGTGACCATTAACGTTAATACTGAGTGCGCGCACCCGGGTGAATATAAATTTCACCCTCCATTCGAAAACTGATGCTTGCTGTCTTCTTTGAGATGAAAGAAGCAACAAGTGAAATTTTTGTCACTGGGAGTTACTGTTTATGGGAGCACTGAATTTCTGCAAATTAATATGCAATGCTAATTATACTGCGACGCCCCATTCTCAAAAAACACGGTTCGACAAATAAACAAATTTAAATGTTGCATGATGACGGTCGTTTAGATTTATCGCAGCCAGGTCATGAAAAATTACCAGAATACGGCTGAAAAGTTTTGGAATACCCCTCATACAACCGATAACTTGGCATCCTCCGAATTAATCTGTTTGAACTAATGAAGAAGTTTTCGGCGGTTATAAATTTGACCCTGATGACCAGCTAAAATGGGCCATGTGAGGGTGTTCTCTTCAGAGCCGAAGGACTATGTTATTCAAACTGATCCCTCATTGAGGCAAATGCTTCAACATGGATATAAATTATGTGGAAATGTAATATTTGGATATTAATTTATTTTCTTTGTCATATTATCATTAATTGCTTAATTATTTTAGCATTATGTGCGTTACCTATCGACCAACCTTTGTAACAGGCCTATCTGCGTATACCCTAGAAATCCTCTTGGGGAATAACTTTCTTTAAATATTATTTAATTGAAAACTTTCACCCGAAGAAGAAAACGTGGTCTATGTAAATTATGTCATGTATTTAAGCACTAGCTTTTGGGAGCGAGAGTGAGAGAGAGGTTAGAAGCTAAAGGATAGCGTGAAGATTAACGTAAGACTACGTAAAGCTAGATGGGACCACTTCGTAGATTTGATTAACCCTTTAAGCGTTCCAAACGTCTTTTTCTGCCATCCTGAGATGCTTCAAAAACGCACCACACGTTTTTTCCCGTAAGACCGGGAACTCACCAAAAATGCACCAAACGTGTTATTTCCTCCTCAAGTAACAGCTTCGAAAGTGTTAGAGACGTCTTTTTCCGAATTTCTTTCCCCCCTTTAAAGGCTTAACATCTTGAAGGATAATTAGGGAGGGTTGGGGTGACACAATGGACTCTGACAGGAAGTTTTATGGCATGCAGGAACCCTGTTCTTCCCCTGCAGCAATCCTAAAAAAACTGGGAGGAATTTAAAACCTCCAGAGCGTACGGACTATCAGTTAAAGTTTGTAAGTAAACTTGACTTGAAATTTCTTTGGGTTTGAATTAAATAAATTCTTTGGTGTAGTTTTCACGATCTAAGCATTTTTATAAATCTTTCATTTAAATCATTTTTTAAGTTCCATCACATAAGTAATATAGATGATATACTCACTTTTGATTTAATATTAATTTGAAATTCAACGAATTGGGAAGGAAAAGGGTAGCTTGATAAAATCACATTTTTTTCTTTACCTTAAAATTCTCAAGTAGAATTAAGTTTTTTTATAATGTATCTCTAAAAATATCTATGATATATCTATATTTAAATTCAAAGTATATATTAAAACAATGAGGATGATTTACAGTTTCGTTTTTCTTATTTTAATTAATACTTCTAAGTTTTTTTTAAAAGGAATTATTTCGTTTGTGTCAAAAATTTATAAAAAAAAAAAAGGTTCAAAATTTAAAACCTGTTAAACTTTTAAAATTCTAAACATGAATAATTTTTAGTTTCTGTACAACAGAACTTGCAAAAATTTTGTACGCATTGATAAAAATAACAACAAAAAAACCTACTTAAATCCTTTAGTTTTTCATAATATCAAAAGCCAGGTGTTCAGAGTATCTTACATACAATTCCTAGTTTTTTATTGTTTAGATAACGAATTATAATAGAATTTTTAATGTCTGAACTTCAGTTTCCTTCAAAGAGAATAGGAACAACAAGCTCAAATTTTTAAGCTTGAATCTTCGGGCAAAGAGAAATGAAAAGAGCACCTGGACAAATTTACAGTTGACATTTGCGTCAATAAATAAATATAAAGATCCATTTTAAATTCAAGTAAAAAAAATATCTATTTATGCAAAATCTCTTATCATTTAGATTCTATTATAGAGGTTGGCTGAAGAACAAGTACTTAAAATTTGGACATTTTTTGTAATCTTAACCATACAAAACCAGGAATTTTATATTAGCTGCACTGAAATTCTGCATTTGAATTTCGAAAAATATATTTATGTAGGTATCTCGCGTACGCAGTTGAAAAAAATTTACCATAAATACTAATAATTCTTTGGATATTTAAAATTTTAAATTGAATTTTTAATTTATTCCACTTCTAATATTTTTTCATTTATTTCGTAAATTTCATACAATTTGCTTGAGTGAGTGAGTGAATATTAACGTCGCTCTGTTCAGCTATACTCGAGAACTTTTGGCGAACCTCGTCATTTTGAACCATAGTCAAGTGACGAGGATGACACCTGTGCTAGCACCTCTCTCCTTCTCCTAACTACCACACCACACCAACAGAGGGACGTTTCAGCTCTTGACAGACTTAACGTGCATCGTTCCTCTACACGGCGGGTCTTCAGTGGTAATGGGCTCGAACTCATGATACGCCAGCCACGAGTCCGTTACCTAGAAAAGGTTTACCTGTTTCATTAAAAGATTCTAAAGTGAAGAAAGTGGAAATTATTGCCTTCCAAAAGGGAAAAATGTGTGTTTTGAAGTACAAGGATAAAAAACCCCTGCATATGATTAGCATTTTTCATAACGCTGATATGATGGAAGTGAAAGCTAAGAAACAAGATTCTGTGAAAATGAAACCAAAAGCAGCGGTGTTTTATCTATCAACACCATGGGTGGTGTTGATAGATCAGACCAGTGTCTATCCTACTATCCTGTTGCCCGAAATCAACAAAGGAAATACTACAAGAAGATTTTTCGACAGTTGTTAAATCAAATTGTGTGGAATTCCTTCACTATCTATAAAAAAATGGCGGTATTTTAAATCATATTGGTTTTCGAATGAAACTGATTGAACGATTGATAGAAGAAGGAAGTAGTAATTCCGATTCTCGAAACTTTGTTACCTCTGAAATTTCTGAAAATGTAGTCCGTTTAATTGGAAGGCATAAATGGAAATATGTGCTTCATAATGGCTTCATATGTGGAAAGTGACTCTTCAAGAAAAAACAAACCACCACGAAAATGTGTCGTATGCTACCTTAAGAAAAATGATAACGGAAAATGCATTCGAAGAGAAACACGTTTTGAATGTAAAGATTGTAATGTTGAACGATTGTGTGCAGCGCCGTGTTTCGAAAAATATCACACTGTGACAGTGCTATAAACGACGTATATCAATCAATCAATGACGTATCTATCAATGTATACAAAATCTTTTTTCTTAAAATTAACGGTTTAAAAATGTTTTGAACAAATATATTTGTTTTTGCCCTCTATATGCATATGTACACTTCTAGCTTCAGTAATGTACAATTGTTTAGATAAACTTTTGGCTTTGTAAAAGGTATTTTGCTTTGACTAAACATTTTATAGCAAATTTTAATAATATTTTGTATACTTCTTTGATAATTTTTGCTATTTATACCTATTTAAATTATTATTTATAAAAGTTTATTTGCAATTGTTTGTAAATTGAACAAAACCTTTTCTTACACAATTATATATATTTGAGGATGAATTCTGATTTATTTTATATTCATTAAATACAAAAATGTTTGTAAATTGCTTTTTCTTTGCAAATTTATTTGTTTTAAAGCATGCCTATTTATATAATGAAATTTCTAACTATCCAAATTATGTCGGGCTTTTTCTCCATTAAAGGCTTTTAGGATTTTAGAAATCATCTTGTAATTATTCATTAATATATTTAATAAGGAAAAATATTTCCATACATAAATAAATTTTTGGTCCCGTAAGAATATAATTGTTTTTAGCTACAGTTTGTAAAATGTATTGGAATTAGTAGTGCGGCCGGAGTTTTACAAATTATGATTGTTTTTGACTGCACTAAGTTATGTATTTATATTTCATTCTTTTTACATTATGAATAGAAGTCATAAACAGTTTTATAACAGTAAAATAAATTTTTGTTTTATATTCAAATTACGCTATTATATTGATTCTGAAAATAGTAAGTTAGTTTGACAAGCCATTATTTAACAATTTTAAAGCATTGAGCATTTTGGAAGTTTTTTAAAACTTTTATAAAATACTAAATTGTTAAAAATATTTAATTATTGTAAATGATTTATATTTCTTAGATTATTGGAAACAAAAGTATAGAATTTAAAATCTATTTCTTTGTTGAATTTTAATAATTATTTTTATAGCTAAACCTGGAAAAACACGAAATTTTTCAAATATTAACTTTAAGATTTTTTAAAAAACGTAACTGGAGCTCCCAGTCCTAAATCCATATGAACTTTTATGGATCATATGTTTGATAGTATTTACAAGATAATTCAAGATTAGAAGGAAAAAAAGCGTTAGGGATTAGAAAACACATTTTCAAAATTAAAAGTCTGAAAAAAACACATTTATAAAATTTGGAAAGGCAAAAACAAAAACTAATAGTGTCTGTAAAGCTCTAATTTTTAATATGTTATTTTCCAACTTATGTTCTACATTCAAACACTACTTGAAATAATTATGACTGAAAATTTCTTTTTTAATTCAAAATATTCTTTTACGCAATATTAATAACATTTGTTACTGTGATAGATTATTCGGTTTCATCTTAACCTAATATTTTCACAGGAGTTTTAAATACACAAAACATTTATACACACAAAATAATAGTGATATAAAGGTATTCCCGAAATCACCAAGTTTGTAAATAATGTCAATTTTTTTTTTAAATCGGGGTAGTTTAGGAAGTTTGGGTTTTTGTTGCATGACTTGAAAATACTAAAGTAGTACTACAAAATATTTACTATAATGTAGTTAAGACATCAGGGAATATTTAGTTCTTTCTACAACATTTGTCTTCAGAACATTTACATTTTGAAGTCTAATTGTAACATCATCTGTGAAAGCTGGATTTTAGATTTATAAATTTCAGTCGCGTATTCCTTCCCTTTCAAATGTTATTTCTCACAGAAGCCTGCTTACATTTTTGTCATGCCATTTCTCAACAGGAAAAAATTAATGAAAACAAAGTAAAAAGCTTTTAAATTATATAAATTATAAGTACAAATAAATATAGTGGTCTTTAAATCAATCTTAATTAAGTAAATGTGAGAGAACTCAAAAGCTTCAAAACATAGCAAACAGAAATGATTTTAGAAATTAAAATTTCAGTTAATACCCATTTCACACGAAAAAGTGGCTTGTGTTCAAAAATATTTTCAATTAATTTAATTTAGAATTTCAAAAACACTTTAAAGTGAATTCAAAACTAAAACCAAATCTCAGAAAACTTAAAATTTCTTAAAACCTAATTGGTTTTCAGGTCTTCTGGAATGTATGCTTTGTCTAAGATCCAGCCTAGAGCCTAGGCTTTTTTTACAGTTTGAAAGTATCCTAAAATGATAAGAGAGAGATCCCAGTTCAATTGGAGCAAGCTTTCGAAATATATGGGCCACAAATTTTTTTTTAAAAACCCTGATGTTTTTGTTATTATGCCTTAAATTTGGAAAAATTCTCGACACTTAAGAGAATATTATTTAAAAATCAAAAATTATAATCCTTTTTCTCCACCATGTGTAATTTTTTTACAAAACTACCCAAAATTTTTAATATAATAACATTTCAAAAGCAAAAGGTAGGGTTTTCTTGCAATATAGAATGAATTATGAGGATAATGAATTTATACTGTTAATATTTAAGAATAAAATAGCAATTTGTAAGGTTCTAATCCTGGAATTAAGGATACATCTCTAAATGTTAAAATTGCTTATAAAATTTCTTATATTATTAATTGTCAGTTAATTTTACTTATGTAAAATGTTTTAAGTGTACTGTTTTTAAAAGACAAAATTAATCAGTAATGCACACACATCTTTGCAATGACTGAATTGAAAGATGTAGCTACGGATGACAATTTCCCATTTATAAATATATGCGAATATGCATTTAAAGGATGTAATACTAAAGAAACGGAAAAATGAAAATCAAATCTGAGTAGAAAATGGGAAGAAACGCTTTCGCATTTAACACATTTAAGAAAAATATATTTCCTTATTAAAATTATTGATTGAAAGTGTATTATGTGATTCCGACAAAAATGCTGAAGTGGTGAGAGTATTATTTTATTCTTAGTGTAAGTTGTAATGATGAGATTTGATTTATGCCCAAAAAATTCATTCAACAGAAAAGTATAAATTTAAGGATTAAAATTTGCATAAATTAAAAGTATTAAAATCTCTTTAATGTTATTTTAAATTAAAAATATAATTAAATGCATAAAGCCCAGTTTTATTGTACAAACTTCTTCATCGTATATATAACAGAGGTTCCCAAACTTCGTTGTCTCATAGACCCCTTGCCATGTTTTTCCGGTTTCGGGTAGACCCCTGCCTACCTAATATTAAATTTTTGCAAATTTATCAACTTAAATATCTTTTTGATAATTGGTGCTACTACTTTCAAAAAATTAAATTTTTAACTGTAATGAAGTATAGTTCTGCGTTTAAAACTTAAGAAGCGCATATAATGAATTATAGTTAAAACAAAATAACTGAACAAATGCTTTTAAAGAGAAGGATGAATCTGGTGTTTCAATAACAAATTTTCAATATTTAATATCAATCTTGTCAGGTTTAACCCTAACCTTCCTTTTTCGTAAGTGCCTACTTCTTTCTTTCTTTTCCTTTCTTTTTTTTTTTTTCGTTTTGAGATTGGCAAACTCAGTGAAACTCCCTCTCACAAGGAAAAACACATTTAAAAACTTTCTCATGATATTCCATATTTTGTGACAAATATCAGGTATGTCTTTTTAAAGCCAAAATTACTGACATCCGTTTCTATAAGATCTTCATTAGGACCTATTCTAATAAGTTCCTATTGCAATATGACACTTTTTTTTTCAAAGCGACTATTTGAAATCATTGTCTACTGCTGTATTACAAAAAAAAAAAAAAAAAAAAAAAAAAAAAAAAAAAATCTCAAACTTAGTTTCAAAATCTGAGTAAGGGCATTTAAATGTTAAACGTAGGTTAAAATGTCCTGACAGACTGTGACAAATATAAAAAATTCGTGACGTTCAATATTATACTTCTTTAGCTTAATTTTGGAAAAAAATGCTGAAATATTCCTTGTATTAATAAAATTTATGTTATCACCTAGTATGGTAGTCAACTTTTATGTTGTTAAACTAACCTCACTAAATTTAGTAAAGGTTAAATTTGTAAAATATAGTGCACACTGGATCAAATTTTTTTAAAGAATAAAGTCATGATCTGGTTTAATGAGAACCACGATCATAGACCCCCATTTACACCTCATGAGCCCCCAAATTATTTTTTTACTCGCGTGGAACTCTTGCAGGTCGTCATAGACCCCTGGGAGTGCATATAGATACCTTTGGGAATCATTGGTATATAATGATACTACATTTATTCTCATTTTGCTTTTTAAAAAAAATGATCACTTTTACTTTTTTACCTCATAATTTTTTTTAAAAAAAAGAAAGAAAAAAACAGGAAAATCGGTTTGCGTTTTCTTAGTCTGATATTCAACAATGATTACAGATTACTTCTGCCTTAATCAAATCGTAATACCAAAATCAAAATGTTTTTTTTTTTTTTTAGTTTTAAAAAGTAATAGAAGAAAAATATTAATTTTCTTTTGCTTATTAAAAATATTTTTCAACTTTTAACTCGTCATTTCTTTATATGTTTTTTTTTTATCCTTTATTTGCTTGTTACTATGATTCAACAAATTGGATGGTTTCTGTTCGCCGTGATGTGGATCCAACGTTCATCACACAATTTTCTCCCAAGGCAACAGCTATGAATGAGAAATCTCCCCTTTTTCAACAACACAGAAACCGAAAAAGCAATAAAATCGTCCC
The DNA here is from genome assembly GCA_019973975.1 of Trichonephila clavata. NCBI lineage: Eukaryota > Metazoa > Arthropoda > Arachnida > Araneae > Nephilidae > Trichonephila > Trichonephila clavata. The sequence goes on from BMAO01017788.1 coordinate 10,682, forward strand.
CTACAAAAGCGCTTGTAGACCTCCCGTATCTTAAAGGGGGAAGGCATAAAATTGTGGTGCATTTTCGAAGTAGTTCGCAAAAGTACACAGGAACCGTTTCGCTACCGCCAGCTTTGAAAAAGTAGACCGCTTTTGAATGAGTTTCAATTAGATCCTCAACCACCCAGAGGGTTAATATTCAGAATGACAATTTGGTCAATTAGTAGTTAAATTGGATTCGGTCTGTTTCGAATGGATTACTTCAGAAACTATCTTCATACATAAGAAGGTGTATTGCCTGGAAGTGCTAAGTGTAAATAATCCGATTTATTACTATATCTACAATTTTCTCGTTTACTTCTCTCTATTGCTCCCATATTTATCAATTGGTGCATTTCTTAACATGGGTTGCGGAATTTATGTCGTTGTTTTGACTATGGCTAGTTTTGCTTCTAACTCTCGCACACTGATGGCTGGGGAAACCCAATCATCATTACACCTTGTAATTATGATCATTACATTTTAACAATTTTAAGATGTTTGTTATGTGTAAATCGAAAAGAAAATTGTATTAAAATATAAATGTAACAGATAACAAAAAGTAAATTCGATCAATGAAAATGACTGAGCTGTAATTCCACGTTTTACTCTCGCAGAAAAAATAGCTGCGAAAGAGTGAGAGAGATTGAAAATAATTTAAATAATATTTACAACACTTAAAAAGAGTTAATTCACACACACACACACACAGAACGATGTATCAATTTAATCAACACACAGATATATTTCTCTTTTATGTACAAGTGATTTAAACTATAAAACTTTCAATTTTAAAGCGTGGTATTTTTTATTATCACTATATATATATATATATAACCATCTGCAATAAAATATAGTTAATTGCAAGTTATAAATATGGATCAAAAACTACGCACTTGAAACTTCAATTAAATTTTAACTAAAAAGATAATTAGGACATGCAGATACTGTACAAACCTTAAGGCATTCCGTTGTTTCGAAAAATTCTAAAGACTTATTACTAAATAACATTAAAGAATATTTGGTGAATAAAAATTGGGTTTAAATCTCTCCAAGGCCCATTAATTGGTAATATCATGGATTAGCTTACGTTCTTTTAACTGTGGAGAAGACTAAACACACGGATGAATAAAAAAATTCTTTCGAGTACCATAATACATCAGAATGTTTGCTTCTTACAGTAATTAAATATCTAAATGTTCTATTTCTTTTAAAGAAGACTGCGGATTTGTAATAACTCTTGCAGATCTGATATATTCTCCGGGAACTGGTATCACTTTTTAGGGGGTACTATTTTGGTGGATACCAATTGCCACAATGTTATTTTGATACCCATTTTCACCCCAAAGAGGAAACCTGAGATCTGACGATGGAAAATTGTACCAAACATTTAACATCGCCGAGAACACTCAATCCAAGCAGGTACCCCAGGAATCTTTAACAGGCCACATAATCATACTACATGGATGCTGTCGATTTTTCGCCTCCTGAAAATCCATCAACTTGGGCCGGGATCAAACCCGCAAACTTGGGAGCTGGAGGTCAGCGTCTAACCAACTACGCCACCCAGTCGGAGCATTTAAATATTTCTCGTAATGAATATTAACGGGAAACATATTTTAATATATGTTGTAACTAAAACAAAATAAAGAATCAAATTAAAAGCAGATGTGAAATGTGACTGCAGTCAACTTGAACAGAGCTAGATTTTGCCATTATGTGCTAAACATACACGCATATATATACATATAAATATCTCGGTCAGAAAGTAGGAAAGAGAAGGTGGCACTCAGAGCATGAAATAGTATTATTAACGCGTAAATTACATAAATTTAAAGCTAAAATACTTAAGTAAGAAATACTGTAATTTTCTTTTATATATAGAATGCATATAACATGTTGATCTACTTAAAGTATTTTTTAAGATAAATTCTTCTAAGTCTATGATAGGGTTCCACCAAAACACATAATAAGAGATCTAAGGGTTCCATGATTCCATAAAGTTTGAAGACCACTGCACTACACGTTTCATAAGGCTTTATTGTTATTTTCCGTCTACCACACAACATTGGAAAGTTGAATTTACTTAGTTTTAAACACAACGTATGTTAAATGTTGACCTTCATTCCCAATACACTGAGGCAGTCAATTATGAAAATTTGAATCACCTTTTCAAGCGTATCGACCGGGATATTGTCAGCTTCGGCTCGAATGTTGTTCCATAGGTCTTCCAGCGTCTTGTAGAGATCTTTTTTAGTAATCAGGAGGGGATAAATCAGTTGAGCCCGAGAACCAATTCACGTCCCCTCACGGGGAGATCAGTCATTCGGGGAAGCCTGCGCTTAAAACACGCATGTAAATTCTGGAGTTGTGGGCGGTGTCCCCATCTTTTTGTTACCTCACGTTGTACGAATCCCTTTCTTGGAGAGCGATTAAGATGAATTATTGAATCATTCTCACATACCAGTCTGAATTGACACACAAACTCGTTCCACGCTTTCAGGTGCTCTGACGGTCTTCTGAGATCCTTTCCTTTCTTTGGAGCCATTCCCTGTTGCTTGGAAGGCATCCATCTACATTAAAACACATTTCCGGTCAGGAATACGACCCCGTGGAGAAATATCGAAATAGCTACGAAAGGCACGGTGCACTGCAATCACAGACCGACCGGAACAGAACTACGTATCGATGGCAAAAGCACGCTGCTGCCTCGACCACAACATATTTGAGACTGAGACGCGGCCAAGAACCAAAATATCCCACTCAACCCTTCCACCGAACAGCTCCTCTCCCTACGAACATCACTGCAACATGCTCAAAACAGGAAGTCCCCGCGCCTCACCTTGTGCAGTAATTATTAACCAGCAGGACAACATTTGTTTCCATTTTAATTCCTTTTAGATTTTATAAATTGAAATTCGATCAAAATGTATTACCGTATTTACTCGAATCTAGCCGCCATCGGATCTAAGCCTCCCTCAAATTCTCTACACATTTTTCTGAAAAAAATAAAAAATTTGTAAAATGTTCATATTCAATACATCAGAAAGTGAATTAAAAAATTTTATTGAGAAACAGTGAAAAAATAATTAGTTCATTTTACCAGTATATAAATCTTAAAATTTCGTATATGAACCTACACTCATGTCCATAAATTAAGGATAATTCAGAATCGCACAGAAATTGAACTCTAAAATAAAAAATTTCACCTGTAGAATTATCACACACATCTTGAAGAAGAATATCCAAATTACAGGAAACCACCAGATGGCGCGGATAGTACGTCACAATGACGGAGAGGGGTATATAAGGAATGGTGGCAAAGAAGTAAAATTGTTGACAAGCGCTTTAAAAGCCGTTCAGTGCAATAACCGCATAGTTATGGCACAAAGGAAGCATTTGGATGATTTTTTATGTGGTAGAATTATCGGACGACTGGAATGTGGACGTACCAGCTGGAAGTATCCGAGGAACTTGGAATCATCCAAAGTGGCAGGCTTTGGCAACGATTTCAAGATGATGGTAATGTGAGTAGATGTTACAGCACAGGTAGCCCCCGAGTTACAACGCCGAATGAGGACCGGTATTTGGCAGTTACTGCCAAAAGAAACAGACGGAGCACAGCATCAGACCTGTCTCGTCAGCTCTCTTCTGCTACCGGTACGACAGTTTCAAGGCAGACCGTGTACAGACGCTTAGGGCGCATTGGTCTATATGCTCGTAAGCTTGTCAGATGTGTTCCCCTTACTGCAACTCACTGTCGCCTGCAATTAACCTGGAGTAGAGAGCATACATTGTGGACACCGCAACAGTGGTCTAGAGTGATGTTCTCGGACGAGTCCAGGTTTAGTTTTCAGTCTGATTCTTGACGGAGTTTCATATGGAGAGCGCCAGGTACCCGTTACCACCAAGAGAACACCATTAAACGACACCGTTACGGTGGTGCAGGATGGCTCGTTTGAGAGGAATTATTCTTGGTTCCAGAACTGACCTGCATGTTCAGAGTGTAACGATGACAGGCCACATCTATCGGGAATTCATACTGGAACAACATGTACGTTTGTTTCGGGGCGCCATGGGTGCTGAATTTCTGTTTATGGATGACAACGCCCGTCCTCACCATGCAGACATTGTAGACGAATGCCTTCAATCGGAGGATATCGCCCGTATGGATTTTCCAGCATACTCACCGGACTTGAATCCAATAGAGCATGTGTGGGATATGCTTGGCCGACGAATTGCAGCCCGTCATCCCTCCTCCCACCTGTCTACCACAACTTCGGAGGGCATTGCTTGATGAGTAGTGTAATATTCCCCGTACTCGTATTATAATCTCATTAGGAAAACTTTTTTTTGATGTTTAACATCTTTCCCCTCGATTGCTGGAGATTTGTGGGAGTGATTTCGTGAAAAGGGACGGAAATGCGTAACATTAAGTTGGGGAAGCGCGCGCTATTCAGTGAAGTTCTGTTTTTCTCCTTCATTCGGGAGGGGATCCTCCCCCATCCCCCACCCCCTGTGGTCTAGGCTGTGGGATCTTTGTTTTTGTTTTCCCACTTAAGGATCAGAGAAGAAGCCTTTAGGCAGAGATGCAGTTAGACAATGACGAACGTGTTTCGATACCTGACTTCGATTGCTGCGTACAATTTAAACGACAGGGCCACAGAGTAGCTGGTGCTGCGATCTATCGTAAACAGAACAACTCACATGCTGTGGATCGACATATGGATATTACTTATCGTCAAACAAGTGCACTCTGTACGATTAGTCAAGATATTGGGGACATATGTGCGGCAAAATGCTTGTTTGAAAATGGACAAACAGTGATTTCTCTGTTGTCGTATACATTTCTCCGAATCAAACGGTTCAAAAAATTAGAGATTTCCTGCAGACTTTTACCAAATACCAAAGGTGGTTCTGCTCTTTTAAAAAAAGCTATCACTCGTTTCCATGATTTTGAGTGGTGATTTTAAAGTTAACTTCAGTTTGCTAGATGCCAAGCCACTCATAGCTTTTTCGAATGATGAACTCAAGCTCGAAATGAACACAAATCGAAATGTTTCGACAACTAACAGTGGTACTGTTATTGACGCTATTTTTCAACGGTTTTTAAATACTTTGAAAACACAAGTATATGTGTCATATTTTAGTTATCATAAATTATCATTACCGCTCTTCCCCAAATTGAACAAGAATAATTATTTTTGATAAAAAAATTGCATTACTCCTTGTGTTAATTTTAAAAAAATTTCATTAAAGATATATTTATTCCATAAAAAATTATTTCCAGTCATACTCGATTCATTTTTTTCAGGATTTAAGTTGCTATTGCGAATTTACCACGATATCATGTCAGATGTTATACATCGTATGCGACTACTGTAAGGCTGGTTTCTTTTTTAATTTTTTTTTTGCAGTCAACAGATATCTATTCTCTAATTTTCGAAGCACTTGCCTTCCTTATTTTCAACGAAGCAGTTAAAAGGGTGGTTTTCCAAATGTAGCCAGTTTATGTACTTACGTAGTCCTTATTAATGCTTACGTCAATCAGCTGAAGTTGGCCTTGTCATACCGCCCGGAAGTAATAGTCCCCAGCACTGTCAGAACTGATTCCTTTGTGAAGTAAACAAAGTTTAACCCTAACAGCATGAAAGATTTCTTATCACGCAAAGCTATCTCAAATGTTATGGAAGATAAGATATCTTGCTTCTCGCCCATCCGGTATAGTGGTTAGCGTCGCTGACTGCTGCGCCGTAGGGCCAGGGTTTGAATTCCGGATAAGGCATGGATGTTTGTAATTGTATAGTGCCTTCACGGCATGGGGGTACTCTAAATAGCCGTCAAGCCGCATATCTTCTCGTGAGGTTGGTGGAAGGCCCCTGGCAACTCCCAGGGTGTTCTCCCTCAAAATTGGGGTGGAACCGAGCCAATCGTACAGTCACCTGTATGGTGCTCAAAGCTACGGCTAACGACAGGCGTACTATCTAGCCCGATGCCATGATGAATTTCATGGGCCTTGATCTGATTACGTCAGACAGGTGACATTAGCAACAACAACAGATATCTTGCACGCGTTTTGTTAAAATTTAACGATTTTTCTTCGACATTTGAGATATTTGACATGCACATCGCGAATAAAAGTCATTGGTGGACATTTTTCCAGTTTCTGGGACAGATTTTCAGACATAAGGTGCAAAACATCAAGATTATTATATTGGAAAACGTAGGATTAAGGAGAAATATTTAAGAATACTTTGCTGTATGTAATTAGATGTTTTAATACTTCCTTTTCCATTGAAATTTTGTAAAAGAAAAAGTTGGAAGAGTAGTCGTCTCCTGTGTACTTGGAAATAAACAAGAACATCCCCCGTTAGACAGCAAAAGTGACCAAATCAAACCTGTTACGATATTTATCTCTTTCTCAGTAAATGGATGACAGATAAAAGAAGTGTTCTTCAACAAAGCTGGTAGGTGTCGCCGCCGTTTACGACCTGGACAATCATACAACACGAAAGACATTTTTCGATAAAAAAAGTTAAGACCTTTTTTAATAATGACATTCTAAGACATTTTTCAATAAAAAGTTATCAAGGGCAACTTCTACATCGAGCATCATTATTACATCCAAATACATCACCACCATTGAAAACTGAAGAAATAAATGTATTAATAAAGTTCTAAAACTTGTGTTTGTTCCTGCGCGAATTCGAAGCACTCGGTTACTGTAACTGTCGACATTTACTTTATGAGCTAAACAACTTTTAAATGATATAATTCTTCGGTTTCTATGAGAGTATGCAACCAGTAAATCGTTCCTGAAAATGTATCACCTTACGAAGATATCGCAAAAATATCGAAACATTACTTCGAAAAATTCGAATAAAGAATTTGCACAAAAATAGAAAGTATTATGATTAAAAAACCAACAAACAGCTTTAATATTTAATCATCCTAATCGATAAACTGATCGAGATTTTGACTTTGAAGTCAGTGTTATGTAAATATAATGATAACTTTCAGAAATGTTTTATGCATTTTACAGAAAATTTTGAATGGCAAAAAGGTTATTCCCATCTGAGTAGTATTTAGGCAAATGTTTTTCGCTTTCAAATACAATAATACTGGTTATCATTTCAACCCCGACTAAAATAATAAAATTTATGTTTATTATATAATACTCTATACCCTTCCAAAAGATTAAATGAAAGTTGAGTCATTTTTTTTACTGATAACTTCAAGTTCAATGAGGAAGGTGAACTAGCAGTGTTATACGCTAGGTTTAAACACAGCAACAAACCTTATACCAACAGAAATATTGTTTTTAGTTGACTATTTAAAGCATTTCGAATATAAAAAATGTGTAACTACGGAAAAAATAGAATGCTGAAGCAATGTTTAATTCAACAATGTTATCAATCATCAATGATTATCGAAAAATATATCTATTTAACGCAAATTCGCTTAAAATGTTTTAACCACAGAATATTATTAAAATTGGTGAATTTTTCTTAAATCATCAACATATCCTGAAAGTTATTAAAATATAATTTTTTACTTTAAAAATTTTCAATTTATGTTGAATTTATTAATATATATAATTAAGTATGAGCGAGGCGAGAAAGTTAGAAAAAGATATAAATGATACTAAAAAAAATTCAACAAATGTGTTCTTAACAGTGCTAGCAATCATTTAATGTTTCTCGTTAACGCATGATTTCTGTGGTAAAATGTGAGATGTTTGAATAACTATTTTCATCATTTTGCCACACATGTTAAAATTTATGTAAGACCTTTTACTTAACATAGATTACTTTTTAAAGGAAATCTGATGTTGATAAATTTTTTGATAATTTCTTTTTAAATACTAAATGCAAAATTCAGAAAAGAGAACAAAAGTTTAAGCTCCCTTCAAGAGCCATTTAATTTTTACATTATAATATCAACTAAATAAATGGTTACCACGGTAGCCTAGTGGTTATGGTCGATTCCTCAATGTCATGCCGTTAGTGTGGTGTGATAGTTAAGATCAGGTGTCGTACTCGTCACTTTACCGAGGTTCAAAATTATGAGGTCCGTCGCCAACAGCACTTGTATTTCTTTGTAGTGTGACGTAAAAAATATTCACTCTACTAAATAAAATAATAATAATAAATATATAATGGAGTAAACAAAAATAAAATGAGTTAAGAATAGCATACAGTTAAATACTTACAAAATATTTTTTTTTACAAAACAGGATCTGAACTTTAAGAAATTAACGGCATTCATTTATTGTATTAATCCATGTTATTTTGATTTCTAACAGAATATTCTGGATATAATTCGAAAGACAGAAAATTAAAGACGACAGGTATTTTCGGTTTATTTAACTATGCAGAATTTGACTTCTTGTACTTAATATGTCAATGTTACTCTCTAATAAGATTTAAACTCAATTCTTTCACTCAAATCGCAGCAACATCACGGAATCACAGCAACTACTGAATATAAATTAAAACAGTTCTTTTGTATGACTTTATTATGTATTCAATAGATTTGGAGAAATACAGAGCCCCCGATGATTTTCACCCAGGAGGGCACAATCACCTCAACACTTCAGTGAAAGCTGTGACAACCATCATGAAAATCCACTATGCTTACAAATATATACAAGTCTCATTATTGCAAGTTAATAATAGGAAAAAAATAGATAATCAGAGAGAGAAGACGAGAAGTGAAAAGTAAATTTTTCAGAAACTATAAAAATTCCCTAAATAGAATAGGAGACTATATTAATTCCAAGAGTATAAAATATTAGCTCAGTTCTTTAAATTAAATCATTAATTTATCGGTGTGCGCTAAATCATCCAGTCCAATAAAGAAAATCTTATTAATATTTCTATAAGTAAAAAAAAAGTTGCTCGTGATGCTATAATATATATAGATTACATACTATCGCAACAGTGCGAACGTTCAAAATAACACGTCAAATTGGCAGCCACGATTTCGCATGCGTCGTGAGCACTGAAATGGCAACCAAGTGCTTCGCCTCGTATAATGTCGCCAATGCGATAGTACATTCGTGCAAGCTTTTTATTCTAGTAGTTGTAGATGTGGACTACTAGACTGTGGATAGAGTAGTCGTAGATGTGGCAAGTTTAATTACGAGATAAGTTTTTTAAAAGAAGTTTATTCAGGATCAAAAACATGTTACTATCTATTGTAGTAAACGTAAAAATGCACTTCCATTTAAAAAGCGTTTAAAGAAAAGTTCATTCGGAAACGTCTCGAAAATACGCATATCCCTCGAGCACAGAAACATCTACATCCTCTTCGTCATCTGCAGTTGTATATTTATAACACACCCTTTTTTTTACGTTTAAAGTGTTGCCAATTGTAGATGACTAACGGATCGGGTTCTAGTCGGAATCGAGACTCAAATCCGCGATCACGGCATGGAAATTGGAAAAACATTAATAAATTTTTATAAACTGTCTAAACTCTCTCAGAAAAATATCGCAAGGGTCGCCTGGATTAAAATCGTTGCGTGAGAAGAAAGGCCTTGTTTTATACGAAGGCGTATTAACAGTCAACTTAACTAAATACTCAACTTTTCAGGAAGCTGCAAGCGCTACAAGTTTATCAAACTCTAAAGACTTTCTCAATGAAGTGTTGGACGATGCGGCTTCAGGGATGAATTACCTGAAGAGGAGAGCAGTGAACGAATTTTGCTTAAAAAAGAACAAATAAATAGATAAACATAATAAATTGTAATTAAAGTTTTACAATTTGAGCAATAAGTATAAACAGTTGTACAATTTGTACAATGTGGGTTGGCTCGATGCTGGGTAGACAGCGGGGACCCTCGCCTCTAGTATTGATAAAATAGCATGCTTTCTCCCTCCAGTTAAAAAAATAAAAGAAATTTTAATGAAACTGCGGAAAAACGTTTTCTTCACAAAATAAATTAATGAATACAATTTATAACGTTCAAATAACTGACATGTATAATAAATAACTTACATCAAAATACTTAAAAATAAAATAAAATTTCAAAAATCAACAACGACACTTGTCTTAGCTTCACATTAAGGTAAAATTTGAAACAACGAAGTTCATTGCAAAAAAAATCGTTATTCTGCATACAAAGATGAAACATTGCATAAGATTGCATAACAAATTCAACATTGTACTATATACGGAATGTAAACCTTGTATGTGAGTAAAATAAAAAGTATTTAAAAATTCCTTTTGAAACGCACAATACAAAAAGTTTATACTTGAAGGTTCCCAAATCTGTTCCATTCTCGATTCAAATAAAATAGATCATGTGATCATATTTCAAACATAATTAATATGAATAACATTTTTCAGATCCACGCTTAAGATGAGAAGTCCATATGTCAAAATTGCTCCTAAAATCGTCAGAATCCCACTTCGTGTAAAATGAATCATTTCACAACCAGATAACGCAAAAGGTTTCTCCTGAAGTAACAACCTTTCAACAGAAGTGTTTTCTTCAATCACTCCCAAAAAAGCCCTTTTCTCAAATTGCTTCTGGGTCACTCGAGAAAAAACGTTCATCTCTAAAGGAATTCGTCCAGCAAAGTAGAAAATGCACAACAGTGACACTAAGGTATTGGTTGAGATAAACAGAACCTCAACAGCAGTCAGAAATACAGTTTCCGGGGAATAGTACAACACAACTCCTAAATTCGAAAAACATGACATGAAATTTCCGATGCAGACGACGAGAGTAGCTTTCGAAAACACTGCTTGTACTTCTTCCAACACCGCAATAATACGATAGCGACTCTGTAGGAAACCAATTTGCACTCTTATTGAGAACTCCAACGGTGGATACTTCTGGATGCCCAAAGAGATCTTTTGTAAAAACTTAGAGCAAATTAGGCAAAATATACTATACATCAAGACCACTACATTTGTAAAATATGAATGCAATATATAATATAATAAACATTTATAATATAATATAAAGTATTTGAAATATTTATTTTCGATCTCAATACCATAACATAGGAATTTCAACATGAAATCATCTGAGCTGTATATATAAGCCAACAGTACCATGAAAGCGTATATAAAAGGTAAACAACAAATGCATGTTATTGCAATATTCATTTTCCGTGTCCACGCTACAGGGCAAAAGGACTGCAGAATTTTCAGCAAATTTGTGAGCCTTTGCTTTTGCTGAGTCATTATATACATCAAAAGGACATTAGATGTCAAGCACATAATATTTTCCACATGAAGTCTGGATGCAAAGTGGGAATAGGTCAACAGCAGTAGAAGCATAATTATTCTATCCACGTATGTAATGACTAACAGAACTCGAAATAAAGACTTTCTGATACAATTTAGAACATTCGATTGCTCATAATCTGAAAACCCTAACCAGCAGAGGATACTAAATAAGAAACCATATGTTTGCTGCAGTTGCATTTCGAACGCTATCAACATTCGCTCTATTTGTACAGATTGAGAAAAATGTGATGTTGTAACATTACTCATAATCGTAAAATTGAGATCCGCTTAGATATCCTGTCAAGTGAGAAAATATATGTTCAAGAAAAAAACTATTGTCTCCGCTTAAAGTCACATTAGATTACAAATTTTTCAATTTTTGAAATTACATGATGTCAATTTAAATAAGTAAGGAAATAAATTTCTTCTGAATCGTAGCTATATTGATTGACTTTCTTTGTAAATCTTTAAAGGAAATCAATTATCTCTCTATCTTATCAATATAAACAGTTCTGGGTCGATTGGCTGTGAATCTTTATAAAATAATGAAAAGAAACTTGTCCTTTTCATATAATTTATCCGATGCCAAACACATATTAAATTTTAAAAATATACGATAGAAATTGCACACCCCTTAAAATGCATATTTTAATTTCTCACAAAAATGTTTTCATCAAAGAATCTAAAAATTGATTTATTGATCAGTATAAATCTTCATATTAAAATTGAGACTCTTTTCTAAGAACTTCCACAAAAGAAATCTATAAAAATGATACTCTTATTTACAAGAAAAAAAATTGCACTATTTGATTACTGTAGTTTTAGAAAAGCGCACACACACACAAAATTGTTTGGGAAGCATATTGTTCACTACTTTTATTACAGAAATGAGTCTAAGAAGATTTCTTCATTAAGGTTTTATGTTTTTCTCTGTTTCATATTTAACAGTGATTGAAAAAAGTACATTTTTCTGCTAACCGGTTACAAATTTTGCTAATACCAGATTTTTTGTTTTTGTTGACGATGTAACAATCTAACAAGTAATATATAAACAAATTTTAAATCAAACATTCATTGGTGGCGCCATCTATTTTCTGTCATCTGTGACTGCCATCTGTCTGCTCTAACTTCTTTAGAAATAACAAAGAATAAATTTTAAATTGAAAAATAAAATTTAATTAACCAATATATTTGAAAAAACTGATTTAACACCAAGTGTCATTCACTACAAGTTTAAAAAAAATGTATTTGAACTTGAATGGATGAATAAAAAGTATTTTATTAACGATTAAAAATATGAACAAAATATATAGGAAGTGTGAGCGAATAGTGAGAATTGAAAAATAGAAACAGTTAAAAACAATAAAATAAGTGTTTTCTCACACAGCACACAAAGTTACTTATTTTTTTGTAAAACAAAACTATCTTTATCTCGTTACTTCTCGGGGCTTTATCTCACTTACAATCTTTTACTATAACTTCATTGAGTGATGTTTTCAAAATATTGCTCTATTTTGTGATATTTCTGTGTAAGTTACATTGTTAGTAAAAGGTTTACTTGTTGTTGTTATCGTGTCCTTTCCTAAGGGAAGGAATGAAAGTTGCCATTGCCTGTGAGACAGGTTGGACTTCTTAACGATAGATGGCGACACCACCTATCTCCACCTCCACAATTTTGGCATGGAACTGAAGGGGAGGGAAAAATTCCCCAGTCCCCTGCACTTGTGGTTTTTGCTGCGACTGCCCACAAGACTTTCGGACCCACTGATTTAACGAGCACGTACTCCGTGTATACTCGGTGGTATTTAGTGTCATCGGACATCGGACACAGGCCCTCAGGTCTGGAGTCCGATGCTCTAACCACTAGGCTATCCACGGCCCGAAGGTTTACTTGAAAACATCTTATGGAGTATTCGTTTGTTAAAGGTAAAGGTTTTTACGGATTATCGCAACCTATCGGTGACATTATATGAAACGACGCACTGAATACGACGCATGAGAAATTGTTTTAATCTTCAAGGTAAACTAACCCAAAGTTTGACAGCGAAATTTTATGTCGAGGACGCATAATATGAAAACAGTTTCATTAAATATATCTTTTATTGTTTAATTAAAGATAAAGTCAATGTGCTCGTTACTGGAGTAATCAAAATAAAAAGTAGAATGTTAAAGCATAGTTCTCAGAAAAATAACATTACCAGACTTTGGTCAACCGATTCGAACTTTTCCTTCTACTGTCTAACATCTAATAAAACTGATCGAAACATCTTAAAAAAGCGAAGCAGCAAACCAGTTGCATACGTCTAACATGTCTTCAGTCGAAGAGCTTAATCACTTCTCACATTTCGTCTGAAACCGATCATCATATCTCAACCAACTTCGGTCTCCTTAATACTTACACGAGCCAAGTATAAAATAGTTCAATTTGCATTGGAATTGTTGCCAAACACAAATCACGAAACTCGCAAAAATGTCGGATTCGAATCCAATTATTTTCTTGAGATCATGGCACCGGGTTGGAAAAACTTAAGGACACCATAATAATTCGGATCCTATAATAAATTTCTGCATGAATCTTGTCCAAATGTCTAACAGAAATTCAGGTCGCCAACTTTGCGAGTGATCTTGAACGTTTGTGATTGATATGATAATACGTAAGTACCAAGGAAAATCCCAAATTTCCATCATGTTTCAGTAGAGTAAATTAAAATTCTCGTGAGAGCATATCAATCGTAAAGTATTGCTATGTCAATGTCGGTGATGGAAACAAGATTTAGGGATTAATTACTGGTGCCTATCAAACTCAAAAGTACTACAAAAAAGTTTTGTACACTCGAAGTAATAGCAGAGGGACCGATAATTTATGAAGTATTTTTAACCCGGAAGTGGTCACGTGGGGCACCGGGTCACTCCAGGCTCATGAAATCTTAATACTCGGAAAGCTGTTTATTTGTTACCAATATCCTTATCACAGTATTCTAATATATGACAGACTTCATGGGAACTAAAACGTATTTGTCACATATATCCCTCTTTTTTGGGAGTCGCAAACGTTTCCTTACTATCTTAAGGTACATGGAGTGACTGATTTCCGCCAGCGACCACATTTGTTCTAAAATATTTTTTATGAACAAGCTCCCCCTGTGAACAACCTATTCATTTTTATTGCTGTATTCTACGACTCATTATGGCTTATAAACTTAAATAAACATAATATAAGGAAAGAAATAGGCATATGTGCGATCTCTATTGGATGAAGTTGAAACTGGTCAAGCAAGGGAAGAACCTGATGAAATAACAGATATTCATTATGATAGCGAAAGAAAATTTGAGAAAAGAGATGGACATGAAACTTTTGAGTTGAAAGGAAAGTTTTCAAATGATACCTAAAAAACTCCATCAAGAAAGATATGAAGCCCACAAGGGTACCACAAAACAGACTTCACCCATTTAAAAAGAAACAAGCAAAAAAAGTTCAACACATTATTTATCAATCATCAAAGGACCATAAAACTATAATAACTTGAACAAAATATGAGAGTTTTGCATGCAAATATAATTCCTATAATGTTAGCAAAGAGTGTCTGCGATTTGTGTCCGTTACTAAAATCACGCACATTGACGTCCCGTATAAATTATTTATTGGAATTGCGATTTTAATGGTGTACAGTAAAACTAATTTCAAACAAAGAATCTGGGTGACTCATACAACCAGTACGACCACTAACGTTAGTACCGAGTGAGCTTCTTAATATAAATTTCATCTTCCACTCGAAAATTGGTACTTGCTGTCTTCTAGGAGATGAAAAAAGCAACAAAAACGAAGTTTCTAGCACCTGGAGTTACTGTCCAGGGGGGCGCCGTAATTTCTGTAAATTACTATGCAACTCTAAATGTACTGCAATGTCCCATTCACAAAAAGCGCTGTACTACGAATAAACACATTTAAATGCTGCACTACTGTCATCTAGATTTGTCGCCGCCAGGTCGTGAAAGATTCCAAGAATACGGCTGAGAAATTTTGGAGCACCCATCTTACAGCTGATAACTAGGCACTCTTCGAGTTTTAGTTGTTTAAACTAATGAGAAAGAGAGAGAAGTTTCTCGGTGGTTATATAAATTTGATCCTGGGGTGACCAGATAAAACGGGCTATGTGAAGGAGGATCTTCCTAAATTCAAAAGACTGATTTTCAAACTGATCCCTCATTGGAGCAAATATTTCCACATGGATGTAAGTAATGTAGAAAAGTAATAATTGGATAATAATTTATGTTCTGTGTCACATTACCATTAATTGCTTGATTCTTTTAGCATTATTTGAATTACATACTGACAAACCTTCGTATTATGTGAACATTGCTACTTAAATGTTTTAAAATGTTTGTAATGTGTAAATAGAAAAGAAAGTTTTATTAAAAAATAAATGTAACACGAAACAAAAAGTAAATTCCATCAATAAAAATTAATGAGCAGTATAATTTCGCTGTTTATGTTCTCTAGAAAGAGTACTGCGGGAGAGAATAAATAATAATATTTTAATAATATTTCCGATGGTTATATATATATATATATATATATATATAAAGTTAACTCAGAACGATGTATTAATTCAACCAATAGATATATTTCTCTTTCATGTACAAGTAATTTAATCTACGAAGCTTCCAATTTTAAATTGGCACTTTTTATACTTATTAACCCCATCTGCAATGAAACGTAGTTAATTGCAAGTTATAAATATATTGATCAAAAACTAGCACTCAGGCCTTCACAATTAAATTTTAAATGAAAAGATAATAACGATATATAAATGCTGGACAAAAATTAACCCCAAAGAAGGCGCGTACTTAATACTAACGTTAATGGTCACGCTGGGTGACGGAGTCACCCCAATCGTTTTTTTATAATTATTTTTAATGTACACGATAAAAATTATAATACCTGTGAATAATTTAATTAAGAGAAAGTATACTTACCTACTTTTAAAGATTTTCAATTTTTATTTGATAGTTTGAGTAAAAGCCCAATCAAACTGGACAAAAATGTTTCAAATATGCGTGACTTTAATAAAGGGAAAAAATAGCACACTATTCGCCTTTGTTACAGGAATGATATTTGCAGGCAAAACTGTCATATTTTGTTTAAGTTATTGCAGTTTTATTGTCCATAGTTCGACAAATAGCATGTTTAATTTTTTCTTGCTTCTGTCTTTTTGACAGAGCGAAGTGTGTCTTGGTATACACTTATGACTTCATATTTTTCTTGATGGAGTTCTTTAGTAGCATTTGAACATTTTCCTTTAACTCAAACTTTTCATGATCATCGCTTTTCTCAAAATTTACTTTTGCAATCATGATTAATATTCATTATTTCATCAGGTTCCTCCCTTGCTTGATCAGTTTCAACTTCATCCAATAGAGATCACACAGATGCCTATTTCTTTCTTTATATTCTATTCGTTTGCATTTTTAAGCCATAATGAGTCGTAGAATACATCAATAAAAAGTGTTAAATCATTCACAGTGGAAAAACGTAGCCTGTTCATAGAAAATATTTTGGGACAATAGTGGTTGAGCGTCAAACTCAGTCACCACAGGTACCTTAAAAGATCGTAAAAAAAACGTTTGCCACTCCTAAAAAAGAGAGAGTGATGTGGCAAATACATTTTAGTTCCCATGAAGACCGTCGTATAGGAGGATACTGACAAGGTCATTGGTAACAAGTAAACAGTTTTTTCCCAGAATTAAAGAATTCATGAGCCTGTGCCCCGCAAGACCACTCCCGTTTTAAGGTTTCTGGTATTTCGAAACCTTCTAAAGGTTTGTTATTAAATAGCACTGACGAATATTTTCTGAATTAAAGTTAGGTTCAAATCTCTGCAAGGTCCGTTAATTGAAAATATTATATATTATCCTACGTCCTTATATAACTGTTATCCCTATGATTAATACATCGCACTCCGAAAAATGGATTAAATTATGAAATTCTTTAATTTCCATTTAAAAGTTCTCCAAATAAATTATTTGTTTGGTGCTTATCGAATTTTTCTTCGAAACACTTTTTTTTAAATAATTATAAGGTATTATGATTTTTCGGATTTTTTGAAGCAAAAGTCGAATTAGTAATTACTCTAAATGTTTTTCTCACCATGAATTTTTCAGCTGATGAACTAACATCGTTTTTTAATTATTTTCATGTAGTTAAGGATCGATTTTTTTTCAAGAAAATCTTCTTTATAACCGAATGTTTTGTAATTATACAACGCAGATATTAGCATTCCATTAGGATTTTATGTCTCTTTATTTCATTGTTATTATTTTTCGAATATATGTCACAAGCGTATATACAGTAATACCCCTAATTTGCGATATATGTGAGACTGAATGATAACCACGTAAGTCGAATTCGAGTGTGTAATTCGGGGTATAATTTCACATATAGATACATAAATTACTTTTGTGGGGACCGGAGATGAAAGAAAATAATAATTAAGAGGAAAAAAAGTTTTAAAAAATCCTAGAAAAACAAATACAAAATTACAAAACGAAGTTATTTTAATGTAGAGAGGTTTTAGTAAATTCTGACAGATGTCTACCTGCTCTACGTGGTTTTTTTTCCCTGAAAAGTTTCCTCGTTGCATGCTAATAATTTTTTTTATTCCTTGTTTTGTTGAAAAAATACTCTCTTCGTTGGAGAATGTATTTCCTAAAATTTGTAGCCCTTTCTCAATTAAACTCAGACCTTCAGTCGAAATCCTAATCGTCATTCGATACTCCTAATAACTGGGTCTAAAGAATCAAGTCCCTTAATCTCTTTCTTTCGATCATGTATTTCTATGAGCCCGTAAGCTCCTGATTGGTGGAATGCAGCAATTTTTAACATCATCACAATCCACTTTTAAACTTCTTTACCTGGTAAGATTGACACCTTCTTCAATCAAATTACCAATTTCATCAACGAGATTTGAAAATCGCTCAACTCCGAATTCACATAAGTCAAGGTACAGGTGTGTGAGGATTCGATAAAAAACGTGGAGGCTTTCGGAAACGCAGTATTTTCTTCGTTCATTAAGACAGCCATTACAGCTTCACAGGGAGACAAACCAACGCCAACTGTGTCGATTTTTAATTGAATTGTATATGTATTTATTTTAGTTTAGTGTAGTGTATATATTTTAGTTTAGTTTAGTTTATTTATTTTAGTTTAGTTTAGTTCATTTATTTTAGTTTAGGTTTCGAATGGAAAGTAAAGCGTAAGAATTGAAAGGAAAATGATCCGTTCTGAGAAAGAATTAGCTGTTTAATTTTATTCGTTAATATACGATGGGAAGAAGAATTTTGTTCAGGTTATAAATTAATTACCCTTACACATTACGTTCATTGTTAACTTATTACTACAGTTAAAGTAACGAGTTTGGGGTTAAAAAGGATGTAATTTTGGTAAATCTGCATTACACTAAAAATAAGATATTACTCCCCTTTAATATAAATGGAATAGAACTATTGTATTTATAATTATCTCAATCATATATTAAGTTTATTTTAATTTAACGAAATACTTTTTAACTCATCAATGTCCACCGATGTGCGAAAAGAGGTGACTTCTCTCTTTTAAATGACTTTAACTAGAAGTACTGAATGTATTTTAATGCAATTGAGTATGTACGTAAATTGATGTGTAATAAAGAAAACATAAACCAGTTATGGAGTGAGTGAGAGAATATTTACGTCGCACTGATTAGCAACACGAGGCCTTTTGGCGACGGACCGCGTAATTTTGAACCATGGTCAAGTGACGCGGATAACACCTGAGCTGGCACCCATCTCTCCTAACTACCATACCACACCAACGGGAGGACGTTTGAGCTCTCGACAGATTTAACGTGCATTGCTTCCCTACACGGCGGGTCTTTAGTGGTACTGGGATCTAACTCATGACTCGCTAGCCATGATCCGATGCCTAGACCACTCGGCTACCGCAGCCACAAACCAGTTAAGGGACACAGCATTATCGTGAGTACGTCTTATCAGCGTTGCAAAGTCGAAAAGAAAAGCTACTGGGGGGGGGGGATAAAAAACGTTTATAGGGAATACGGTCCTACCTTGCAATTATCGAGATTTTCCAACGTAAAACATGGACCATTTTACTAATCCCTTTAAAAGTTGGTCCAGGTCTTAGTGTTTCCATGCCATAGAAAGTAAGATCGAAAATTACAGGTGCATGTTATAAGGCAAATGTAAAAATGATAGTTTTAACAATAAATGGTTGAGCATAAAGAATTAGATTTCTTCATATATCTAAATACTCTTTATTTAAAGTACAGGACATATCTTATGAGCTTTCATTATAGCATAACATGAAAAATTCCTAATATTAGTCTTCCATTATATCATCATGCCCATCTTCGAATTCTATTTTATTTTTCCTCATCCTAGTTACTCATCTATCGTTTCATCTAGATTTTTAGATGTACTATATCTATTAAATGACTGTTAAATCGTAACAGGTTTAATTTCATTCCACGCTTTTTGTCCTCCTCACACAATATTTCAAAGGCTGTATAACGCGTTTGTCCTCCTTTTGTAAATGTTCACCTTTTTTAACATCTGCATACCTTTTAACACCTCTTTTCTTGTGCTTTAGGTTTTACTTCTAGAAGCATACCGTTGTTCAAAAGCTTGAACAACGTGAAATTTCAGATTTCTTCTTAAAAAAGAGTGCGTTATTCGGCGAAAATAACTAAACTTTTAAAATGCTGTTTGTAAGTATAGTATCCTTCATACGCAAGAGGATACAGTATTTGAAAGAATATGATGATTTTTTTAAAAGAATATTCAGAATGCACGTCTTTATTTTCGCCTTACCATCACTTGAATTCAGCATTTCATTTTCAAAGAAAAACACCCTATTTATTACAAATTAATTTTTTTTTCTATTTTAATAAAAAAAAATTTAAAAATGCAATGCATTCTCATAATCTTTTGATATTATAATTCACTTCACGAACAATAATGCAAATTATGTTTATACATTAAGTATAAATGGACCATATTTATATATAGAATATGTTAATTCAATAAAAGGAATACAAGATTTTTTTTCTCATGAAAGTTGTGATTAACAAGGCAAAAAAAAGCATCTTTCTACAAATAAACTTGGATACACATTCCACTTCAAACTCCAGTTCAATATATGCGCTAGTTTATTAGTGAACTTCAGTACCACTGAAAATCTATCTTAAAGAACTTGAAAAAAAACTGAGTTTGAAGTCAAGAGCTGATGCTGATGGATACTGGGGCATTTATGGAAGAAAAACGAATTTCTTCTCGAGTATAAAAACATCAACATTAAACTTCAGCTGGAAGAATAGAAATATTTCCTGAAATCTATTTCAAACTGTGCTATGAATTTGAAACAATGTTTGACAGTGAGAGTATTCCATACGAGGCTTTAAAATGCTTGTCAAAAAGTCTTTCGTTCTAAAGAGGTCCAAGCCAATTACATAGTGCATAAGAAAGTGAATTGAATGACTCATTAAATTCAAAGAATAAACAGAGGGAGACCGGGACAAGATGAATTATAAAGTACACTTTAATTTAAATAAATTAATAAATTTAGATTTTTTCAAATTAAAGGCAAAAAGTTCAATTTTTTATATACATAACTATTTAAAAGAAGTCGCAGTTATTCCATATCTATAGTAAAAAATATTTAAAAAGCCTTACAAGTCACATATGATATGTAACATCTGACATGTTATCTTGGTAAATACGCAATAGTAACTTAAATCCTGAAAAAATTGAATCAGTATGTTTAGTAATAATTTTCTATCGAATAATCATATCTTTAAAAAATTTTTTATTTAATTAATACAAGGAGTAATGCAATTTTTTATCAAAAATAATTATTCTTGTTCAATTTCGGGCAGAGTGGAAACTTATGATAAATTTTGTGTAGTAGCTAGCTGAAAACCTTGTCAGATAAGTCACACGGATGGGCCGTGAATATTCCGAGTGTGACGTCAAAACAAGGAATGGCCCTATGAGCAAGAAATTTGGTGAGAATATACAATGGAGGCTGAGGGATCGAATAAGCAAGTCCAAACGGACTGAGAGGCTCAGGTGTCTAGCTATTGGCAAAATGCTGCCCACAGGGGAGGCACATGGGGTGTCGAATCCTTGTACTTCCTAACCACAAACAGGCAGTACTATCGATCCTCAATATCAACCCATATCATCAAAAAAATGGCTCCATAGGATTAACATTTTAGTGTGTAAGCCCTCTCCTGCCCAAGGCAGGATATCATTAGTAAAGAAATTATCAAAGGGAGCGGACAGGTTCAAATCGATCGACGCCACCGCGTGCGCTTTTGGTCAAATTAAATAGTGCACGCTTGCCCGGTTTCCTGTTCCACATTTCCGTCCATTTTCACGAAATCACTACCCCAAGTATCCAGCTGATTGGTTGAATATTAACTTCGCACTGTTCAGCTACATGATGGCTTTTGGCGACGGACCACGTAATTTTGAACCATGGTCAAGTGACGAGGACGACACCTGAGCTGGCACCCTCTCTCCTAACTACCACACCACACCAACGGAGGACGTTTGAGCTCTCGACAGATTTAACGTGCATCGCTCTCCTACATGGTGGGTCTTCAGTGGTACTGGCTCGAACTCATGACACGCCAGCCATGATCGACCTTGACCACTTGGCTTACCGTGGCCACACAAATATCCAGCAACCGAGAGAAAGATGTTACACATCAAAAAGTAAAATGTTTCCATGTGTATTACCTTTCGATATTGGCAGTTTTCCATGAGGGATCTAAATTTGCTTATAAACAACGGAAAGAGGAGTCTTTTAAGAAATGTGAAAGTCACATTTTTTTTAAAGGGGCAATGCATCTTTTAAGGGGCTATACCATAAAAAATACGAAGTGAAGTCAATGTTTAAAATCTACAAAACATATCTACCTCACTTTTAGGAATGATAACCTGATGGTCTGACAGATATTTTTAATTTCATCCTTCCATGCAGTACCAGAACTGTTCGTAGAGATACTGGTAACCATTGGCTACCACGTTACCAGTATTCTACGATGGCAGTATTTATTGTGGAATTGTTATAAATAAAAGTTTATATAAGTCAAAAAAAGAAGCAGATTTCGAAATAAGCGTAAGAATGGCATTTTTATTATTGATCCAGAAGCATATACCGTAAAATCCGGCGTATAACTCGCACCTTGGAACAAAAAATCTGACTGAAATTTACGTGAGCATGGTATAGGCTGGATATAAAATTGAGAGCTTTAAAAGTAAAATAAAAATAAAGATGAGCATAGAAAAAAATTAGACTCCTACGTATAACGAAATAATATTCATGTAAAGGAAATGACGTTCCTTGTGAACTTAAAGAATGAAGTTCTAGAAGTATGCAATTCTCTTTTTACCATGTTTTTATTAGCTCGCTTTCTTGTATGCCTGTCCAGGTGGAATTTTGTAATTGATTTTAAACTAACTTCCCGATGAGCTAGAGACGACTTGAAATTTGGGCCATAGTTCAGAAGTGGATGACTATGCATAAAAATATGAGAAAAGAAGAAGAAAAAAACGAAAAGGTTTTATACTCTCTTTAGTCCGTTATAAAAACATGGTACATTAAAAAAAATTTCCATTAATTTTTAACACGATTTTATAAGTTTCACCTGTATGTAACATAGTCTTTGAACTCGACATTTATCCACTTTAAAGGGTCAGATTAATTCGAAATTTTGCACACTTGTCAAGCACCGATGACAATACAATAATTTAATAATTTTTTTATATTATTCTGTTCAGGATCATCAGGATTAACTATTTCCCATTTCCAGATTTGGCGACAATTCCAGATCACATTTCCAGCTTTGGCGACTAATTCCAGAACAAATTTTCAGATTTGGCAATTAATCCAGATCACAATTCCAGATTTGGTGATTAATTCCAGATCAAGATTTGGCGAACACCAAAACGGTTGGAATTGATTCAGAGGTCTCACAGGATTAAATAATTTCTCACAAACTCTTCGATTCAAAACGTGTACTGTTATTTCTAATAATGATGTGTGTTTAGAAATAATATTGAGCTCTTTTTAGTGAAAAATATCATTGACTTTTTTAACACTTTCTTCCGCATTAAATATTTCCGCATACTCCAGATTTTTTTCCTTCAGTTGGCAGATCCATCCTACCATTTGCAAAACAGGCCGTATCGATGCACTGATAGGATGCAACGGGGTATCCAGATTCCAAAAAAGGACGTATTTAAGATTAATTCATCAATGAATAAATGATAGTTAAAAAAACTATAAAAAAAACTCTCCTTTATTGTAGATCGAACTGGAAAATGAAAAATAAATTATAAGTTATAAAAAAACTAAAAAACACGCTTTATAGTAAATCGAATGAAAAAGTAAAAAATAATTCTTAATATAAGAATAAAATGATTACGAGAAAATTAATGTCCTTGTGGTAAAAGCGTGGGGTGCTTTGTGCTACATTTTTACACTGACTCAGCATTTCGGAATAGAATTAGTAGGAATTATAACAATTGGTATGAAGTACCCCACGTTTTTACCACAATGACATTAATTTTCTCGTTAATCATTTTATTCTTATGTTAAGAATTATTTTTTACTTTTTCGTTCAACTAACTATAAAAGTTTCTTTTTAAAGCTTTTTTAAAACCATTGTTTATTTTTTTTCTAAAGCTTAGAGAAATACCTCGAATAAATG
>BMAO01017789.1:0-31948 GCA_019973975.1 Trichonephila clavata
AAACTAGTCCAAAGGGCTTGTAGAAAGGCCCCTTTTCCTTTGGCAGCCTCCTCCTCCAAATAATCACTGTGCAGGTGGGCCGGTTCTGCATACACAACACATTCAAAGGTGGGCAGGTCACGGGGATCGTAATCGGGCAACACCTTTTGCAGCAGTTCAGCAACGGTTACATCGTAGATGGACTCGACCGTTATGATGTCAGAGGGCATCATGGTCTGCAGGCACTTTCGAAAATTAATCATAAAGGTTATATAGTCCCCAAGATTAGCCTCCTGGTACTTGGCCAGATAGAGAGTAAAAGCTTTTTCGTCTTCCATGTCTCAGGAATAAATGAAGCAGAGAGCGTCTGAGCCCTGCTTTTATAGTCGAGAGAAGGAGGAAGTGGTTTCTGATTGGCCGATTGTTTTGATAAGGATTCCCAAGGATGAAAGGAGGTCACCTTTCAAGAGGCAAAGATTTATGTCATCATCCAACCTTGGCATCTCATATAAACCAAAAAAAGGGGAGAATGGGCCAAAGCCCAAACTCCCCTTTTTTTGGTAGGAAAGAAAACAGACGCATCATTACAATAAAAACAATTATTTATTGACATTCTTTACAGGATGAGGTTGAAGGATGAAACGACACATACCGGATTTCAACAGAGGATGATGTTCGGGCACAAACAAAACAATGGTATGGATTGGTTGAGTAGGGGTCTTTGGTTGGATGGCGAGTTTTTTATTGGGCAAGAAGGGTGGTTGTTCCAAGAGTCTCTTGCCAAGCTCCAGGTGGGAAGAATAGGCCTGGGTACTCTTGTTGCATCGAGTCATCAGAGGTGGAGTAGGCAGGCGTGATGTCACCTCGACATGGGCTCCAGTCATCAAAACAGAGGGATCCACCCTCTCCAAAGGTGTGACTGGTCTCTCGGGTTCCACAAGTCTTTTAGCCGGTGGAGAGACACTTTTAGCAGGTGGAGAGCACTTTTGCAGCTGGTTTCAACAGGTGGAGAGACACTTTTAGCAGGTGGAGAGACACTTTTAGCAGGGGGTGTAGGAATTTTGTCAGCTGGTTGTTCAACAGGTGGAGAGGCACTTTCAACAAGTGGTGTAGGAATGTTCTCAGGTGGAGAGGCACTTTCAACAAGGGGTGTAGGAATTTCTCAGGTGGAGAGGCACTTTCAGCTGTTGCACGTTCCTGAGAAAGCTTCCTTTTTACACCAGCCCTCAAAAACGCCATCTTCAAAGATGCCGTCTTGGAAGCGTTTTGGGATTGCATCTGACGCATGTCCTGCACCTTTTGAATAAAGTCTTGGATCCATTTCCTCACCAAGATGGAATCGGGGATGGGAGAGTGTTGAACCTGCAAGACGGGCGAGGTTTTGTAGCTTTCCACAAAGAGGTTGCCTGGATTCTCTACCAAAGCAAAGCCCATTTGGAGACTTGAGGCAAAACTCTCGGCCAACGACGAGAGTTCGGCCTCCAAAATGCTAAAGACGACATCGGGAGTCACGAGTTTAGACTTTTGAGTCATGATTGGATAGCGTTTGTAAGGCGGCAGCACATCCTTGCCTTGAATGACCAGGTTGTCGTAACGTTTGGCAAATTCGTACACTTTGGATCGACCCAAGAGAGCTCCAACGTCGACCAGTCGAAAGTAGAGCTTGCCATCTCGTCCCACCATGGCAGCCAACGGATAGTGTTGATTGGGCAAAAGCAGTTTGAACCACATGTTGACTCGAGGAAACACTGAGCGTGTGTGAGAAGCAACGGAAAGCACTGGAGCTTTTATACTCTCCATCAGGAAAAAAAATAAAATGTAGACAACGTTGTGTAAAAAAAAAAAAAAAAAAAAAAAAAAATTTTTTTTTTTTTTTTTTTTTTAACACAACGTTGTCTACATTTTATTTTACATCTTGACAAGAGTGTTGGAAATGTTTTCAATGCTTTACTGTACATTATGAGTTTATTAAGTATCTCCAACCACCATCTTTGATAAAGTGGTACATTCTTTGCCAACAATTGCTGTTTTCATCCGTCATGTGTATGACTCGGGGTAAATAAACTTTTCCATTCTGTAAAATTTGCTCCACTCTCAATTCGGTGGGCTCACCGTACAACTCGTGTTCTTCAAACACCATCGAATCCAATAAATAGTGAATCGCACAATCATGGAGTGGTTCTTCTCCCGACCACACACTAAACAATCTCGTCGACAAAAGCATGATGGAACGGAAGCGACTGGCATAGTCTAGCAGGATAAATTGAAAATGAAAATAAAATTTCAATTAACTTTGAAACGGCACCATAAACTGGACAAGCAAATGAGATGATGGTTGTGGAGAAAGGTTGTGAGTTTATAAAAGGCACCCACTAAAAAAAAAAAAAAAAAAAAAATTTTTTTTTTTTTTTTTTTTTTTTTTTACTTGTAGAGAACAGGGTTGACTGTACTTTTACTTTTTCATTTACAAATAGGTTTGCACACACAGATTTTGTTTTACTCTTTACTTATTCATTTTTATGTTTCAAACACACCTTTTGTTTTTGGGGTTTAAACACAGTTAAAATAATTCTATTTTTGTGAATGCCCCATCTCTGCATTCATTTTTATGTTTCAAACACACCTTTTGTGTTTCTTTGTTTCAAACACACCTTTTGTGCTTCTTTGTTTCAAACACACCTTTTGTGTTTGGGCTTAAACACACAGTAAAATTAATTTTATTTTTGTGAATGCCCCATGTCTGCATTCATTTTCATGTTTCAAACACATTTTTGTGTTTCTTTGTTTCAAACACACCTTTGTTTTCGTTTGAACAAACAATAAAAACAATTTTATTTTTGTGAATGCCCCACCTCGACCCACCACTGCATTCACTTTTAAGTTTCAAACACACCTTTTGTATTTGTTTGTTTCAAACACACCTTTTGTATTTGTTTGTTTCAAACACACCTTTTGTATTTGTTTGTTTCAAACACACCTTTTGTATTTGTTTGTTTCAAACACACCTTTTGTATTTGTTTGTTTCAAACACACCTTTTGTATTTGTTTGTTTCAAACACACCTTTTGTATTTGTTTGTTTCAAACACACCTTTTGTATTTGGTTTGTTTCAAACACGCAATGAAAATATTTTTATTTTTTGTGAATGCCCCTCCACGACCCACCACTGCATTCACTGTGTCGTTTCAAACACACTTTTGATGTTGGAATTGGCACACACCTTTGTTTTGTTTCGTCAGTTGTTGTTTGAAAAGACACAATGTGTTTTTTTACTTACACCATTTCCATTTGTTTCAGGAGAAACCCACCCCATTGTATTATTTGTTTAAACCAATGTTGGAGAGTGTAACACGAAATTAGAGTTTGGTATGAGAATGTGCAAAGTACCACAAGACGGAAACGGATTTCGATAAAACCGAGTTTGGATCAAATACCACAAGACGGAAACGGATTTCGAAAAAGAGTTTGATAAGTACCACAAGACGGAAAGCGGATTTCGGTAAAAAATGAGTTTGCATTATGTGCCACAAGACGGAAAGCGGATTTCGGTAAAAAATACAAAGCGAGCGTTCGATTTCGGTAAAAAACGAGTTTGCATTATGTGCCACAAGACGGAAAGCGGATTTCGGTAAAAAATACAAAGCGAGCGTTCGATTTCGGTAAAAAAACGAGTTTGCATTAAGTGCCACAAGACGGAAACGGATTTCGGTAAAAATACAAAGCGAGCGTTCGATTTCGGTAAAAAACGAGTTTGCATTAAGTGCCACAAGACGGAAACGGATTTCGGTAAAAATACAAAGCGAGCGTTCGATTTCTGTAAAAAACGAGTTTGCATTAAGTGCCACAAAAGAACATATTAAATACATGATATTTCTCAAGAACATGATATGTTTTATTTCAAAATTATTTGTTTGAAACCATAATAACATTTGTATTTGTAACACCAGTATATTTGTTTTTGAACACCAATTTGTTTGAAATACCATTTTGTTTTGTTTAAAACACCAATTTGTTTGAAACACCAATTTGTTTGAAACCATAGTACCAATTTGTTTGAAATACCCTTTTTGAAACACTATTTTGTTTTGTTTGAAACACCATTTTGTTTTGTTTGAAACCATTTGTACACACCATTTTGTTTTGTTTGAAACCATTTGTACACACCATTTTGTTTTGTTTGAAACCATTTGTACACACCATTTTATTTGTTTGAAACCATTTGTACACACCATTTTATTTGACACGACTGTGTAAGATGCCTCGGGCGGGAGGACTTTTACGAAAATTCTAGCGCGTATGCACGTTACATCTGGAGGAAACCGCCCAAAACTCCAGACCGCTAGAAACATTACCCAATAATTGGACCATACACAATAAAAAATTTTATTTCTTGCATTCAGCACCTGAAAAGAAACACATATATACACTTCAAAAGGGAATGATTCTCTCCTCTGGCTCTGTTTGCAAAAGTGCATATAGAATGTTTAAGGATAGAGCAGCAAAATAAAAGCAGAGCAAGCCCTATCGAGTGCTTTTTCCGAGTCGCCAACGGTTGTCTCGGCAAAGCACCACAAATACCAGGAGGCCATGAACCGAGCCCTCTTCCCCGAAAGGAAGTAACAGGAGCCGGGCATAGCTGAAAGATTCAGCACCTGCATGCCACGTCGTGGGGGCATTTCACAGCAGAATCCTGAATTTGTTTACGCGGTTCACTCATAAAAAAATGCAAAAAAATCCAAGCTGGAACATGCTGCCACTGCATCAGGTTTAGTATTCTTCACACACTCTCTCCACATGCACTAAAGCATGGGATTTAGTCGTTATTCGACTGAGTGTGACTTGAATATTATTCACACACTCTCTCGACGTGCCCTAAAGCACGGGATTCAGTCGGGTTCGACTGCCACTTTGAGTGTGACTGACAAATAATCAAAACATTTATTTAAATAATCTTCACACACTCTCTCGACGTGCCCTAAAGCACGGGATTCAGTCGGGTTCGACTGCCACTTTGAGTGTGACTGACAAATAATCAAAACATTTATTTAAATAATCTTCACACACTCTCTCGACGTGCCCTAAAGCACGGGATTCAGTCGGGTTTGACTGCCACTTTGAGTGTGACTCACCATCTAAAGGCAGCATGTCCAATGCAAAAGCAATGGGCTTGGTCATCACGACCTTTCAAATCCTGGGAGCCTTCGTCAGAGTAATCACCAGTTATGCCAATATCTTTCCGAGACACACACCCAGCCACCAAATAATTGGATTCGTATTCCGTTAGCCTACTTGCTGCACGTTATAGGGGCTCATACATCAAAAGTATGGATCCATTCTGGACTCTGGAACTATGCCATCAGCGCCCTAGTGCAGCGTTCGTCCCGGAATAGCTTCTGGGTAGCGTTCTTACTCCCGTAAGAATTGGCAAAAGTGGGTCACTCTTTCAGGCAAGGAGAAAAAGAAGCCCATGAAAGGATAAAAA
Organism: Trichonephila clavata; assembly: GCA_019973975.1. Classification (NCBI taxonomy): domain Eukaryota; kingdom Metazoa; phylum Arthropoda; class Arachnida; order Araneae; family Nephilidae; genus Trichonephila; species Trichonephila clavata. Next base: position 5,461 of record BMAO01017789.1, read on the forward strand.
CTCAAACTCAATGCTCCTTCGTTGGCACCGTTAGGTTTCCAGAGCAGAGAGGAGAATAAGCTTTTTTAAAATCTCAATGCTCCTTCGTTGGCACCGTTAGGTTTCCAGAGCAGAGAAGAGAATGAGCTTACCTCGCAAGTCGTCGAGCCTTTAAACCCTAGAATTCAAAAAAAAAAAAAAAAAAAAAAAAAAAAAGCATCTCCCCTTAACAAGCAATTGTCAAGGTCATCTTCTTCAGTCTTCAGCTTCAGTCCGGTTCAGTCCGGTTCAGTCCGGTTTCAGTCCGGGTTCAGTCCGGCTCCAGTCTTCGGCTTCAGCCGGCAGCAGTCTTCGGCCTCAGCGGGCAGCAGTCTTCGGCCTCAGCCGGCAGCAGTCTTCTTCCTCAGCCGGTAGCAGTCTTCGGCTTCAGCAGGCAGCAGGCAGCAGGAGCATCCATCCTCTTCGGCAGTCAAACGAAGACTGCGAGATTTCGAGCTTGCACCTGGCTTATAAAGGCGATTTCAAAAAAATAAAAGTTTTTGGACCAATCAGATTCAAGTGACGTCACGCGCCATAGACTTAATGTTAAAGGACTTGTGATTATTTTCAGTGTATGGAATCCACTGGTTCCATGGAATCGGGCTCGAACCTTTCTATCTCGGTAAATTACAATGGGATCGAGTCCAAACTCTTTCCATGGGGGGTCATGGGGACCCCCCTGGTGAACCGGAAATGGCGATATCTCGGCTTCTATGGGGCCTTTATAGACGTGTGACCCCTCAAACGATTCAGAATCGTTTGTAGTGTACAATGACATTTTTGGTTTAGACCTAGACCCCCTGGTTGAGGGTCTAGGCTAAAAAAGCCCATTTGGCCTGTTTTAGATTTTCTCCTCATCTAAAGGTCCGATTTCCAAACTGTTTACGTTGTTGGATAGACTATAAAAGGACCTATCGTTTGATAATATGGATATGGACTTTGGATACTGGGTTTGGATCCTAGGCTCCAAAACGTATCGACCCTACGAAGGGGCCTAGCTCGGAACCTTGGGGTCATAAGGTAGGGGTCTAACCTATCCACCTGTTTGGAATGACAAGCCCTTTCAAATAATACCCCTTACAAGACCCTACCCCCCATAGGAGGGTCTCTAGGGTTACAGAAAAGGTGGCCCATAGGCTTAATGTGATTTTTTCGCATTATAATGCTATGGAATCAAGTACAAACCTTCTATCTCGGTAAATTACGGTCGGATTGGGTCCAAACTTTTTCCATGGGGGGTCATGGGGACCCCCCTGGTGAACCGGAAGTCGCGATATCTCGGCTCCTATGGGGCCTTTATAGACGTGTGACCCATCAAAAGATTCAGAATCGTTTGTAGATTACAATGATATTTTTGGTTTGGACTAGACCCCTGGTTGAGGAACTAGGCTAAAAAAGGCCATTTTGGCCTGTTTTAGATTTTCTCCTCATCTAAAGGTCCGATTTCCAAACTGTTTACGTTGTTGGATAGAACATAAAAGGACCTATCGTGTGATGCTATGGATATGGACATTGGGTACCGGGTTTGGATCCTAGGCTCCAAAACGTATCGACACTAAAAAGGGACCTTGCTCAGCCCCAACGCCCCTAAGGTAGTCGAGTAACCTATCCATCTGTTTGGAATGTCAAGCTCTTTCGAATGATACCCCTTACAAGACCCTACCCCCATAGGAGGGTCTCTAGGGTTAAAAAACAGGTGTAACCTTGTCTTGAACCTATCTCGGCTTCTATGGAGCCGATAAGCTTTTGCAACATGTCAAATGAAAGAGACGAACCAGTAGATGGCAACACTCTACACGCTTTTGCCTACCCCCATAGGAGGGTCTCAATGAGTGAAAAAAAACAAAATTCAAGCAATTTCTGGGTCCTATGGCACCTATAAACTTGAATTGCACATTGTATGACGGGGCTTCAAGCCCTGTCGAATCATGTACAACTCTTGGTATACCCCCATAGGAGGGTCTGCAATGAGTGAAAAAAAACAAAATTCAGAGCAATTTCCTGGTTCCTATGGCACCTATAAATGAATGCACATTGTATGACGGGGATTTAAATCCCGTCATACAATGTGCATTTCAAGTTATAGGTGCCATAGGAACCAGGAAATTGCTCTGAATTTTGTTTTTTTTCACTCATTGCAGACCCTCCTATGGGGGGTATACCCAAGAGTTGTACATGATTCGACAGGGCTTGAAGCCCACGTCATACAATGTGCATTCAAGTTTATAGGTGCCATAGGAACCCAGGAAATTGGCTCTGAATTTTGTTTTTTTTCACTCATTGGAGACCCTCCTATGGGGGGTAGGCAAAAGCGTGTAGAGTGTTGCCATCTACTGGTTCGTCTCTTTCATTTGACATGTTGCAAAAGCTTATCGGCTCCATAGAAGCCGAGATAGGTTCAAGACAAGGTTACACCTGTTTTTTAACCCTAGAGACCCTCCTATGGGGGTAGGGTCTTGTAAGGGGTATCATTCGAAAGAGCTTGACATTCCAAACAGATGGATAGGTTACTCGACTACCTTAGGGGCGTTGGGGCTGAGCAAGGTCCCTTTTTAGTGTCGATACGTTTTGGAGCCTAGGATCCAAACCCGGTACCCAATGTCCATATCCATAGCATCACACGATAGGTCCTTTTATGTTCTATCCAACAACGTAAACAGTTTGGAAATCGGACCTTTAGATGAGGAGAAAATCTAAAACAGGCCAAAATGGCCTTTTTTAGCCTAGTTCCTCAACCAGGGGGTCTAGTCCAAACCAAAAATATCATTGTAATCTACAAACGATTCTGAATCTTTTGAGGGGTCACACGTCTATAAAGGCCCCATAGGAGCCGAGATATCGCGACTTCCGGTTCACCAGGGGGGTCCCCATGACCCCCAGGGAAAAAGTTTGGACCCAATCCGACCGTAATTTACCGAGATAGAAGGTTTGTACTTGATTCCATAGCATTATAATGCGAAAAAATCACATTAAGCCTATGGGCCACCTTTTCTGTAACCCTAGAGACCCTCCTATGGGGGTAGGGTCTTGTAAGGGGTATTATTTGAAAGGGCTTGTCATTCCAAACAGGTGGATAGGTTAGACCCCTACCTTATGACCCCAAGGTTCCGAGCTAGGCCCCTTCGTAGGGTCGATACGTTTTGGAGCCTAGGATCCAAACCCAGTATCCAAAGTCCATATCCATATTATCAAACGATAGGTCCTTTTATAGTCTATCCAACAACGTAAACAGTTTGGAAATCGGACCTTTAGATGAGGAGAAAATCTAAAACAGGCCAAATGGGCTTTTTTAGCCTAGACCCTCAACCAGGGGGTCTAGGTCTAAACCAAAAATGTCATTGTACACTACAAACGATTCTGAATCGTTTGAGGGGTCACACGTCTATAAAGGCCCCATAGAAGCCGAGATATCGCCATTTCCGGTTCACCAGGGGGGTCCCCATGACCCCCCATGGAAAGAGTTTGGACTCGATCCCATTGTAATTTACCGAGATAGAAAGGTTCGAGCCCGATTCCATGGAACCAGTGGATTCCATACACTGAAAATAATCACAAGTCCTTTAACATTAAGTCTATGGCGCGTGACGTCACTTGAATCTGATTGGTCCAAAAACTTTTATTTTTTTGAAATCGCCTTTATAAGCCAGGTGCAAGCTCGAAATCTCGCAGTCTTCGTTTGACTGCCGAAGAGGATGGATGCTCCTGCTGCCTGCTGCCTGCTGAAGCCGAAGACTGCTACCGGCTGAGGAAGAAGACTGCTGCCGGCTGAGGCCGAAGACTGCTGCCCGCTGAGGCCGAAGACTGCTGCCGGCTGAAGCCGAAGACTGGAGCCGGACTGAACCGGACTGAAACCGGACTGAACCGGACTGAACCGGACTGAAGCTGAAGACTGAAGAAGATGACCTTGACAATTGCTTGTTAAGGGGAGATGCTTTTTTTTTTTTTTTTTTTTTTTTTTTTTTTGAATTCTAGGGTTTAAAGGCTCGACGACTTGCGAGGTAAGCTCATTCTCTTCTCTGCTCTGGAAACCTAACGGTGCCAACGAAGGAGCATTGAGATTTTAAAAAAGCTTATTCTCCTCTCTGCTCTGGAAACCTAACGGTGCCAACGAAGGAGCATTGAGTTTGAGTTTTTATCCTTTCATGGGCTTCTTTTTCTCCTTGCCTGAAAGAGTGACCCACTTTTGCCAATTCTTACGGGAGTAAGAACGCTACCCAGAAGCTATTCCGGGACGAACGCTGCACTAGGGCGCTGATGGCATAGTTCCAGAGTCCAGAATGGATCCATACTTTTGATGTATGAGCCCCTATAACGTGCAGCAAGTAGGCTAACGGAATACGAATCCAATTATTTGGTGGCTGGGTGTGTGTCTCGGAAAGATATTGGCATAACTGGTGATTACTCTGACGAAGGCTCCCAGGATTTGAAAGGTCGTGATGACCAAGCCCATTGCTTTTGCATTGGACATGCTGCCTTTAGATGGTGAGTCACACTCAAAGTGGCAGTCAAACCCGACTGAATCCCGTGCTTTAGGGCACGTCGAGAGAGTGTGTGAAGATTATTTAAATAAATGTTTTGATTATTTGTCAGTCACACTCAAAGTGGCAGTCGAACCCGACTGAATCCCGTGCTTTAGGGCACGTCGAGAGAGTGTGTGAAGATTATTTAAATAAATGTTTTGATTATTTGTCAGTCACACTCAAAGTGGCAGTCGAACCCGACTGAATCCCGTGCTTTAGGGCACGTCGAGAGAGTGTGTGAATAATATTCAAGTCACACTCAGTCGAATAACGACTAAATCCCATGCTTTAGTGCATGTGGAGAGAGTGTGTGAAGAATACTAAACCTGATGCAGTGGCAGCATGTTCCAGCTTGGATTTTTTTGCATTTTTTTATGAGTGAACCGCGTAAACAAATTCAGGATTCTGCTGTGAAATGCCCCCACGACGTGGCATGCAGGTGCTGAATCTTTCAGCTATGCCCGGCTCCTGTTACTTCCTTTCGGGGAAGAGGGCTCGGTTCATGGCCTCCTGGTATTTGTGGTGCTTTGCCGAGACAACCGTTGGCGACTCGGAAAAAGCACTCGATAGGGCTTGCTCTGCTTTTATTTTGCTGCTCTATCCTTAAACATTCTATATGCACTTTTGCAAACAGAGCCAGAGGAGAGAATCATTCCCTTTTGAAGTGTATATATGTGTTTCTTTTCAGGTGCTGAATGCAAGAAATAAAATTTTTTATTGTGTATGGTCCAATTATTGGGTAATGTTTCTAGCGGTCTGGAGTTTTGGGCGGTTTCCTCCAGATGTAACGTGCATACGCGCTAGAATTTTCGTAAAAGTCCTCCCGCCCGAGGCATCTTACACAGTCGTGTCAAATAAAATGGTGTGTACAAATGGTTTCAAACAAATTAAAATGGTGTGTACAAATGGTTTCAAACAAAACAAAATGGTGTGTACAAATGGTTTCAAACAAAACAAAATGGTGTGTACAAATGGTTTCAAACAAAACAAAATGGTGTTTCAAACAAAACAAAATAGTGTTTCAAAAAGGGTATTTCAAACAAATTGGTACTATGGTTTCAAACAAATTGGTGTTTCAAACAAATTGGTGTTTTAAACAAAACAAAATGGTATTTCAAACAAATTGGTGTTCAAAAACAAATATACTGGTGTTACAAATACAAATGTTATTATGGTTTCAAACAAATAATTTTGAAATAAAACATATCATGTTCTTGAGAAATATCATGTATTTAATATGTTCTTTTGTGGCACTTAATGCAAACTCGTTTTTTACAGAAATCGAACGCTCGCTTTGTATTTTTCACCGAAATCCGTTTCCGTCTTGTGGCACTTAATGCAAACTCGTTTTTTACCGAAATCGAACGCTCGCTTTGTATTTTTCACCGAAATCCGTTTCCGTCTTGTGGCACTTAATGCAAACTCGTTTTTTTACCGAAATCGAACGCTCGCTTTGTATTTTTTACCGAAATCCGCTTTCCGTCTTGTGGCACATAATGCAAACTCGTTTTTTTACCGAAATCGAACGCTCGCTTTGTATTTTTTACCGAAATCCGCTTTCCGTCTTGTGGCACATAATGCAAACTCGTTTTTTACCGAAATCCGCTTTCCGTCTTGTGGTATTTGATCCAAACTCGGTTTTATCGAAATCCGTTTCCGTCTTGTGGTACTTTGCACATTCTCATACCAAACTCTAATTTCGTGTTACACTCTCCAACATTGGTTTAAACAAATAATACAATGGGGTGGGTTTCTCCTGAAACAAATGGAAATGGTGTAAGTAAAAAAACACATTGTGTCTTTTCAAACAACAACTGACGAAACAAAACAAAGGTGTGTGCCAATTCCAACATCAAAAGTGTGTTTGAAACGACACAGTGAATGCAGTGGTGGGTCGTGGAGGGGCATTCACAAAAAATAAAAATATTTTCATTGCGTGTTTGAAACAAACCAAATACAAAAGGTGTGTTTGAAACAACCAAATACAAAAGGTGTGTTTGAAACAAACAAATACAAAAGGTGTGTTTGAAACAAACAAATACAAAAGGTGTGTTTGAAACAAACAAATACAAAAGGTGTGTTTGAAACAAACAAATACAAAAGGTGTGTTTGAAACAAACAAATACAAAAGGTGTGTTTGAAACAAACAAATACAAAAGGTGTGTTTGAAACTTAAAAGTGAATGCAGTGGTGGGTCGAGGTGGGGCATTCACAAAAATAAAATTGTTTTTATTGTTTGTTCAAACGAAAACAAAGGGTGTGTTTGAAACAAAGAAACACAAAAATGTGTTTGAAACATGAAAATGAATGCAGACATGGGGCATTCACAAAAATAAAATTAATTTTACTGTGTGTTTAAACCCAAACACAAAAGGTGTGTTTGAAACAAAGAAGCACAAAAGGTGTGTTTGAAACAAAGAAACTCAAAAGGTGTGTTTGAAACAAAGAAACTCAAAAGGTGTGTTTGAAACAAAGAAACTCAAAAGGTGTGTTTGAAACATAAAAATGAATGCAGAGATGGGGCATTCACAAAAATAAAATTATTTTGACTGTGTTTAAACCCCAAAAACAAAAGGTGTGTTTAAAACATAAAAATGAATAAGTAAAGAGTAAAACAAAATCTGTGTGTGCAAACCTATTTGTAAATGAAAAAGTAAAAGTACAGTCAACCCTGTTCTCTACAAGTAAAAAAAAAAAAAAAAAAAAAAAATTTTTTTTTTTTTTTTTTTTAGTGGGTGCCTTTTATAAACTCACAACCTTTCTCCACAACCATCATCTCATTTGCTTGTCCAGTTTATGGTGCCGTTTCAAAGTTAATTGAAATTTTATTTTCATTTTCAATTTATCCTGCTAGACTATGCCAGTCGCTTCCGTTCCATCATGCTTTTGTCGACGAGATTGTTTAGTGTGTGGTCGGGGAGAAGAACCACTCCATGATTGTGCGATTCACTATTTATTGGATTCGATGGTGTTTGAAGAACACGAGTTGTACGGTGAGCCCACCGAATTGAGAGTGGAGCAAATTTTACAGAATGGAAAAGTTTATTTACCCCGAGTCATACACATGACGGATGAAAACAGCAATTGTTGGCAAAGAATGTACCACTTTATCAAAGATGGTGGTTGGAGATACTTAATAAACTCATAATGTACAGTAAAGCATTGAAAACATTTCCAACACTCTTGTCAAGATGTAAAATAAAATGTAGACAACGTTGTGTAAAAAAAAAAAAAAAAAAAAAATTTTTTTTTTTTTTTTTTTTTTACACAACGTTGTCTACATTTTATTTTTTTTCCTGATGGAGAGTATAAAAGCTCCAGTGCTTTCCGTTGCTCCTCACACACGCTCAGTGTTTCCTCGAGTCAACATGTGGTTCAAACTGCTTTTGCCCAATCAACACTATCCGTTGGCTGCCATGGTGGGACGAGATGGCAAGCTCTACTTTCGACTGGTCGACGTTGGAGCTCTCTTGGGTCGATCCAAAGTATACGAATTTGCCAAACGTTACGACAACCTGGTCATTCAAGGCAAGGATGTGCTGCCGCCTTACAAACGCTATCCAATCATGACTCAAAAGTCTAAACTCGTGACTCCCGATGTCGTCTTTAGCATTTTGAATGCTGAACTCTCGTCGTTGGCCGAGAGTTTTGCCTCAAGTCTCCAAATGGGCTTTGCTTTGGTAGAGAATCCAGGCAACCTCTTTGTGGAAAGCTACAAAACCTCACCCGTCTTGCAAGTTCAACACTCTCCCATCCCCGATTCCATCTTGGTGAGGAAATGGATCCAAGACTTTATTCAAAAGGTGCAGGACATGCGTCAGATGCAATCCCAAAACGCTTCCAAGACGGCATCTTTGAAGATGGCGTTTTTGAGGGCTGGTGTAAAAAGGAAGCTTTCTCAGGAACGTGCAACAGCTGAAAGTGCCTCTCCACCTGAGAGAATTCATACACCCCTTGTTGAAAGTGCCTCTCCACCTGAGAGAATTCATACACCACTTGTTGAAAGTGCCTCTCCACCTGTTGAACAACCAGCTGACAAAATTCCTACACCCCCTGCTAAAAGTGTCTCTCCACCTGCTAAAAGTGTCTCTCCACCTGCTAAAAGTGTCTCTCCACCTGCTAAAAGTGTCTCTCCACCTGCTAAATGTGTCTCTCCACCGGCTAAAAGACTTGTGGAACCCGAGAGACCAGTCACACCTTTGGAGAGGGTGGATCCCTCTGTTTTGATGACTGGAGCCCATGTCGAGGTGACATCACGCCTGCCTACTCCACCTCTGATGACTCGATGCAACAAGAGTACCCAGGCCTATTCTTCCCACCTGGAGCTTGGCAAGAGACTCTTGGAACAACCACCCTTCTTGCCCAATAAAAAACTCGCCATCCAACCAAAACCCCCTACTCAACCAACCCATACCATTGTTTTGTTTGTGCCCGAACATCATCCTCTGTTGAAATCCGGTATGTGTCGTTTCATCCTTCAACCTCATCCTGTAAAGAATGTCAATAAATAATTGTTTTTATTGTAATGAAGCGTCTGTTTTCTTTCCTACCAAAAAAAGGGGAGTTTGGGCTTTGGCCCATTCTCCCCTTTTTTTGGTTTATATGAGATGCCAAGGTTGGATGATGACATGAACCTTTGCCTCTTGAAAGGTGACCTCCTTTCATCCTTGGGAACCCTTATCAAAACAATCGGCCAATCAGAAACCACTTCCTCCTTCTCTCGACTATAAAAGCAGGGCTCAGACGCTCTCTGCTTCATTTATTCCTGAGACATGGAAGACGAAAAAGCTTTTACTCTCTATCTGGCCAAGTACCAGGAGGCTAATCTTGGGGACTATATAACCTTTATGATTAATTTTCGAAAGTGCCTGCAGACCATGATGCCCTCTGACATCATAACGGTCGAGTCCATCTACGATGTAACCGTTGCTGAACTGCTGCAAAAGGTGTTGCCCGATTACGATCCCCGTGACCTGCCCACCTTTGAATGTGTTGTGTATGCAGAACCGGCCCACCTGCACAGTGATTATTTGGAGGAGGAGGCTGCCAAAGGAAAAGGGGCCTTTCTACAAGCCCTTTGGACTAGTTTGGCGAAACCAAAACTATATCACTTGGCCTACAAGGCGTGGAGGAGACACGGTCCCCAACACCTGACCGCCTGGACACACTTGGCTCAAGCAGTGTTGGATGGGTGCTATGGATTGAAATGGCCCGAGAGCGTGTTCCAAGTACCAGATTCATGTGCCATCTGTCTGAGCCCTATGCACTGGCCAGAAAGAACGCATTGTGGGCACCTGTTCCACATGCGGTGCTTGTTACAACATCTGGACGTGCAAAACACCTGTCCTCTCTGCAGGGCACCCAATCCATTGCGAGAACCCGACCTTTAAAGGTAGACATTGTGTTGAGCCCCAGAAAAATGGGAGAATGATTGCTGGAAAGGAGCATAGCTCGGGACCAGTAATCATTCTCCCATTTTTTTGGGTCAATAAATATGCCAAGGTTGGAACCTATGGAATGAAACACTTGCAAAAAATGACGCTACCCTCTCTCAAAAATAATACTTTTGCTAGCAGCACAAGTCTCTTTTCCAGCCAAGGTTGAACCTATTGAATGAATACTTACGAAACATTTAAACTCTCAAAAATAATTTTGCTAGCAGCTCAAGTCTCTTTTCAAGCCAAGGTTGAATTAAAAGTGTTACTCATGAATCCTTTTTAAATCCTACCAGCCTTGAAATTTCACATCAGTTGCATCGACCAATCAGAAGCCTTCTCCCTGCTATAAAAGCGAGGCACTCGAGGCGAGAGAGCTCATTCATTCCTCACGATGCGAGACGATTTAGCGTTTGCACACTGCCTGGTCAAGTATTCATCCCCCGATTTCGGGGAATTTGCTGCCTTTTTAAAAGAATTCCGGAATCGTCTGAATGCTTTACCCATTCCAGAGGTGTTGACGGTGCAGGACTTTCAACGCCATCTCCACGACCTCGATGCCTTGTGCAACGTTCTCTGTCCTTCGGGGGAATCTGGAAAATTGCGCTCTCTCGCCTTTCTCTTTGCCGCCGAACCTTTCAAATCCAAGGACCTTGTGCTCCACAAGATGGCCGAAAGGGGTCACGGCGCCTATATTCGGGGCATTTGGACAGAATGCATGAAACCTGATCTGTACCGAAAGGCGAGCGTGGCCTGGTCTTATGGGGGCTCGCAGGATTTGGAACAATGGGTGACGCTGGGTCACACGGCTCTTCAACTCTTGTACAGTGCTCCCTTCCCAGATCCCGTGTTTGGCGTGCCTGAAAAATGTCCCATTTGCCTGGAGCCCATGCATTTTCCCCTCACGACCGAATGTAGACACATGTTTCATAAAGCATGTTTGGAGCGGACCCAGAGTCCCACCTGCCCCCTGTGTAGGCAGACTGTTTGAACCTCGAGTGTCAAACCCAAAAAAATGGAAAGGATGTGCTCAGCACGTCCTTTCCATTTTTTTGGGTCCCTCCTCTCACCAACGTTGGAAGGTTTGATGTGGAACTGTTGAGAGAATCATTCTCCTTCCAAGGGCATCGCTCAAACGGAAAAACTCCAAGAGGGAAACTCAAAGGGGGGGTTAGGAAAACATGGAAACATCCCTCCTCTCACCAACGTTGGAAGGTTTGATGTGGAAATTTCCTGTTGCCGTTGAAATGATTTTGATGTTCACCCCTGCAAGAAACAAGAAGCATTCTCGTCACACATACTCGCCACTCCATCAGCCAGAAAAACCAGCATTTTCCAGTAATAAAGAAAAAGCTTACCTACCCTACATACTTATTACATACTTATTACTATACTTATTACATACTAAAGATAAAGTTAACTTCATAGATCATAACCTGCTTTTTTCGTCGCGGTTTCATGTCGCGGTTTCAAACAAGTAAAAAACTTGAATACAAGTACTTTTTTTTAAATATTTGGAAAGAATAGGTACCCTTTTGTAAGAAATATCCCTCCTTTTCATATGTTTTACAGATAAATGCAACCCTCCATTTCTTTGGCTATACGAAGAGAGGGTGTCCCTTCCCTTTCACGAGTCTTACGAATGTAGGGGGTCCCACCAATGTCCTAGGTCAGATAGATAAATGCGTCCCTCCAATGTCATAGGTCAGATAGATAAATGCGTCCCTCCAATGTCATAGGTCAGATAGATAAATGCGTCCCTCCAATGTCAGATAGAACAGATAGATAAATGCGTCCCTCCAATGTCATAGGTCAGATAGATAAATGCGTCCCTCCAATGTCAGATAGAACAGATAGATAAATGCGTCCCTCCAATGTCAGATAGAACAGATAGATAAATGCGTCCCACCAATGTCAGATAGATTAGACCGATAAATGCGTCCCTCCAATGTCATAGGTCAGATAGATTAGACAAATCCCACCCATTTCAGAGGTTTGATAGATAAACGCTTCGCACCAATGTCAAAAGTTGCACAGATAAACAGGTACTCTTACGACAAAGAGGGGTAGGTAAATAAACATCTCTCCCCTTTTAAAAATTTGAAAGAGAAATGTGTACATCATAGGGTCAAGGCACATAAAGGGACCTCATACGGGAAACATTGCCCTCCCTACGGTGGGAAGGTTGTAAGAAAATGCGTAAAGGAAGGCAAATGTCCATCGCCAGGACCTAGGTTGTTGGAAATTTACAATCAACACCCATCAACGTCGGACAGATTCAATGAAAGGTCCAAGAGGGTAAACGAAAAACCCCAAAAGGAGGGAAATGGAACCCAACAAAAAATGGAATGAGGGGGAAAAGGAAAAATTCAAATGTCAAAAACTTTTCGATGCAAGGAAAAATTAAAATGTCAAAAACTTTTTGATGCAAGGAAACATTCAAATGTCAAAAACTTTTCGATGCAAGTAAACATTCAACTGTCAAAAATGTTTCGATGCAAGTAAAAAAAAAAAAAAAAAAAAAAAAAAAAAAAAATTTTTTTTTTTTTTTTTTTTTTTTTTTAGTGGTTCTATAAAGGGTTGACACTCGAGGTATTACATGACGTTTGAGATGTTACACATTCTTTTGAAATGTCAGACAGAACCTTTTTTAGGCATCTCAAGACACTTTCAAGCACTCCAGTAGTTTGCCCCAACTGTCATGAGCAAATGACATTGGGTCATTTTTATTACAAACATGCATCCGAGAAACATTCCTTAAATTTTCGCAAGCAATGCGTGTTTTGTTTTGGTAAAAAACACTGGAATCATGGAGAAAAGAATCATCCCGACCACATAAATCACGTTTGTCGTGCTTGAAACGTTTTGCAAACGAAGCCAAAGATGTCTGGGTATTCTCGGACGATGAGGAGGAGACGGAAGAAGAGGAAAGGGTGCCAGAAGTATGTGGGTGTAGGTACTTTCAACCGATACCTCGTGAAATGTACGGTCGTCCCAGATTGAGGGACAATTTTTATGATTCAATCTTTGAGAAACCCGACTTATGGGAAGAGGGAATAAAATTTGACAATGGCTTGGGCAAAGATGTGTGGGGGATTATTCAGCGCTACTTGAAAGGAGATTGGGTATGGTTTCACATTATGGTCAAACACAACATTTTTGATACGTTTTGTAAGGAAATGGAAATGATTCGGAATCAATTTGTCATTTTACCCTTTTGGTGTCTCTGCGATGGATTAGAGACAGAGAGGGGTAAAATACAGCATCGACACATGATTTTGGCGTGTGAGCAAGAAAGTGCGTTTGAAGAGATTTGGAAGGGTAAAGTTCGCTATGAATTTCCCTCTGCTGGTCGGGCCAAAAAATGTGTCAAGATTCAGAGTGCCTTTCATTTGGTTCGGACCATTGTGTACGTGAGCCAACCTAAATCGTCGTGTGACGGGGGTAAAATTCCCGAAAAATTAATGAATCCGGAACAATGGTCCCATTTCCACATGAATCGACCCTTGCACGCGCATAGTATTGCCTTTCTCTGTACGCTTTTTCCAGGAGGAATGGAAAGATTACTGTTGGAACAGCTTGGAAATAAAAATGTGGCCAGTTGGGACAAGGTGATCAAATGTTTACCAGACGCGTGGGGTCATTTGAAATGGAATGTACCAATTCACGTGACGGGATTTAAATTTTTAAATTGCGTGTTTCCTTTCCAATACCAGGTGACAGGGGAAGAGACTCCTCTGTACGTGACGCTCTACGGTAACACAAAATTGTATTTAAAGGAGGGAAACCAGGGGGTCAATGTTTGTTTCAACGGATCCGAGACGAAATGTATGTATTGTCCCGCAAACAACAAAACATGATGAATGAAATTAAAAAGATAAAGCAAGAGTGGGCCATGGACCAAAAAGTCTTGTTAAGGTCCAAACTCAGCGAGATGAATGCGAAATGCGACCTCATTCAAAGGGAAAGAGACATATTGAAAGAGGAAAGAGACATATTGAAAGAGGAAAGAGACTTGTTGAAAGAGGAAAAGGACGTGTTGAAAACAAAAGAAAATGAGTTGAACGCTGAAATAATGATATTAAAATTTAAATTGGAAAATACATTAGTTGAAAATAAAATATGGGAAACCAAAGAAAACGAGTGGAAAGCCAAAGAACACGAGTTAAACACAGAAATGAATACATTGAAAAATAAATTGCAAAGTACATTGGTCGTAGATAAAATATTGAAAAGAATGATTCAGAGCCAACGAAAGCTCAGAATGATTAACCCATGGCGATGGAAAAGAGTACCAAGGTTACCACGACCTGCCAACGTTCTCTCGTAATCATTCTACTTTAGATCATGTTTGGAGAACCCTTGTTCAAAAGGTTTTCCAACCTTATTCGAAAACTTGCCAACGTTAAAAAAAAAAAAAAAAAAAAAAAAAATTTTTTTTTTTTTTTTTTTTTTTTAGCTTCAATATTTTTTGAGAGACGAGTACAAATACTGCACGCGTCTCATCCTACTCAATTGTTCACAATGGATTCTTCTCCAGAGTATGATGATTTTATTGACATGTTCAATTTACCAGCACCTGTTTCACCTTTACCACCCACTCCAGTGGCTTCTCCATCCCATGAGCCCTCTCAAGAGGATTCCATGATTTATGAATCTTTACCTGAACCACCTATGGTACCTGAACAATTCATTGAGTCTCGACAACGAATGGAATTTCAAGAATCCTCTGATTCCGTGGAATCACCTGTTGCACCTGAACCAATTGTTTCTTCTCCTATTCGGAAGGTAGCTTCACCTGTGCATACGATAGCTACACCTGTGCGAAAGACGGATTCACCAAGGCAAAGGTCAAATTCACCTGTAAAAAAGATGGATTCCTCAAAGCGAAAGATGGATTCCCCAAGGCAAAGGTCAAATTCACCAAAGCGACGGGCAGATTCACCTGTGAGAAAGGTAGCTTCCATCATTCAACGAGATTTTCGACGAAACGAGAATGGGCCCCGAGATCCTAGGTTGTATCGCAGACCCGATTTCAGACCACCCTATCGTAGACCTGATTTTAGACCCAGGCGACCCCCGTATGCCCATCGATTGATTCCCACGTCTCATGTGTCGGCTCAAGTGTTTTTTCACAGCCAAGGTTTGGCCGTGTTGTGTCTCCGAGATGAGGGATTCACGCTCACCAACGGTGTCGTCTCGTATGCCTTGGATCGGCAATGTCCCAACGAACTATTTAAATATTTGCATTACCTCAATGTCGGTACCATTTGTGTGACGGATCATCAATCCAAGCTCAAATTTAAAGAATTTCAAGCGAATTGGAGCTCAGCCAGTCCGTTCAAAATGATCCCTGTGATGCTGTTAAATGCCAACGAACGAAACAGGGGGGAATGTCCCTTTTGTAACGAAATACATTGTCATCGTTGGGTAGCCGTGCAAGGCATGTGCGCCATCTTGCATCAACCCATCAATCCCATTTTTCATTCGTGAGCAAGATTGGTGACTGCAAGCTCCGCCCACATCCTGTCTGAAACGTATAAAAGGAGAGCTCGTTGGGACGCTTCAAATCAGTCGTCTCTCGACTCGCCAGCAGCATGGACGCAATCGATGCCTTCCCAGAGCACCTCTCCACCACCGTGGTGCCAGTGACCTTACCTGAGAAAATCGAGACGTTGGAATATGCAGCTCGACAGGGCCTGGTCAAAGCATTCATCCTGTATCAGGAGATGGCCACGAAACGTGTGTTTGTCATGTTTTGTAACGATAGTTGGCATTGCAGACGATCGTATATGGACAATTTCAAGCGGGCCGTGTTGGCGGCGAGGATCCAAAATCCCTTTGAACCCGATGAGATGACGTGGGATAAGGTGTCGCAAGGCTTAATGAGAAATCCCGATCGACCGCTGAAGAATACGGACAAACGGATGGGATTCATGCACCAAAACATGTTTATCGTCAAAACTGGATTTACCTTTGGATTTCGCACCGTGAAACCGGGAGAGATTCATTTGATCCAAACAACCCATGTGCCCATGCTAATGTACGAACTGCCCTCCTCCAGTTTAAAGCATCAAAGCAAACTCAATCTGTATAGGAGGAGTTTTGAGCCATTTGACCAAATGCTCTATCATCGCAAAGTGTTGGAGCCCCATACGGCGTATCCCATCCCGGCAGGAACTCATTACATTTTACTCACAGTGCAAAAGACCGTATTTGGGGTGGACATTATTCCCGAAACTATTCTTCCTCAACTCGTTCAGAGCGGATTCAACCTGGGGGATTTCCGAAAGGTGAACCGATATGACCAAAAAGCCTACAAACTGCCTCCTCCGACCCCGGCTCATGGTGAGACGAGCAAGCGACCTTTGGAGGAAGAGGTGTATCCTCCCTCCAAGAAACATTTTAGGATTCCAAAAAAATCCCACAAAATACTCGTTACACCGGTCGTGCGACCCCCTGTAATGATTGCCAGACCTGCCTTGGCTGCTCCTCAACCCGTGTCCATTCCACCTCAAAAGATTCAATTACCAGAGCCACCTGTGCAGATTCAATTACCAGAGCCACCTGTGCAGATTCAATTACCAGAGCCACCTGTGCAGATTCGATTACCTCAGCAGACTCGTAAGCCAGAGCCACCTGTGCAGATCCAGTTTCCAGATCCACCTTTGTCTCAATCACCTGTGCAGATCCAGTTTCCAGATCCACCTTTGTCTCAATCACCTCAGCAGATCCAGTTTCCAGATCCACCTGTCCAGTTTCCACCTCAGCAGATCCAGTTTCCAGATCCACCTGTGGAGACCTCGTTTGACCATTTAATGTCAAACGTATTTGGAGACTGCTTGGGGCCTGAACAAGTGATGGAAGCCCCCCCAGCCCATGCACAAGAACCCCAGCTGATTCATACGGTGCCTTCCCTCTTTGATCCAAATAATGACATTATATCGTTTTTGGACCATTTTGAAGAGGGGTTGGCCATGGAACAGCCGGAAGCACCCCTGGATTTGACAATGCCCAGAATGAACCCTATGAAAAGATACACTGTTGGGTTTAAAGTGACAGAACCTCTAAATTTGTGTTGCAAATAAATCTTGGCAGTTGTGTATGTAATATATTGTAAATAATGATTGTTTTGTACATAATTTTTTGTAAATAAAAAAAATTGTTTTATGGAAACAAGTCTGATTTTTTTGTCCAAAAAAATACCAACCTTGACACATTACACAAGAGGATGTAAAAAAAATGGTTTCGGTACAAAATTTATTGGACCAGTGTCGTTCTCGCACTACGATTGTTTTTGGAAATCTGGGTCGGTGGCCGGATCGAGTTACATATTTCGAGCAAGACTATCCTTACACCATTATTTTTGAGCCCAATTTTGGTGTGCACGTTCCTCGGTCGTTTGGAAAAACAGTGGTCGTGTTTACGAGTCATTTGGATTTGACGTGGGATCCAGGAGTCGAGTTGAGATTTTTTCAATTGGGTCGTCCCCCGTCTCGCCGAGTTTGGGAGGCGTATCAACCCCACAATAAGGAGGCGTACGCGTTGAATCTCACGCAATGCACGCGTTTGGTGGATGTGTACGTGACATTATTAACGTGGTTGGATGATTGGGAAATGCATCGAGATAAACACCTCCCTTGGCGTCTGCTGATGCCCCAACCTTGGAAACGGGCTTTGGAAAAACACGTGGAGCGCTCGCATCAAAAGGCCTTGGCACATGGAATGCCAGTTGACGTCACGCTCCTCGAGCATATATAACGCCAGCCTCTAGCCAGCAGAATTATTCTCTCTCAGCAACATGTCGAATCAACCCGCCTATTTTGCCCATGCCAGCGTGTTGCACCACCTGGGCAAACCAGTGCCCATCGAGCTATCGATTGCCACCATTCCCAGGGATGGCAGTGATCCCGAAGTGCTCTGCATTACGGTGAACCACGAGGACCTGACCTCCACACCCAAAGACATGCGTTCCAATGCCTGCAAAAACGCCCGTCTTCGTCTGGTGCGCCCGCTGCCCAAGAGTGTGCCGGCGCAATGGTTGCGATATTGCGTGAGGGGCATGTTTGACCAGCTGTCCCAAGGTAGAAAAGGCCTCATCGTAGTCAAAAGCCCAAAGCAGCAAAAAACATTCAAAGAGTTGGGACTCTCCACCATGGCTCTGGAGATGCTGCCCAAATTCAACACCCTTTGTGATGGAACCTTTCCCAACCCCATGCATGATGACCTCCACGAAGAAGGGGACGTGTCTCATTGCACCATGCTGAAATCGTTTCAATTTGCAAAATACCTGCAGCAGTTCAACAAGCTGCAGGCGGAATGGAGCTCCAAAGTTTCAGCTTTGGTAGAGTAAAAAAAATTGCTCATGGGCCCAAAAAAAGGGGGACCGAGTCGACTTTTGTGTCGACTCGGTCCCCCTTTTTTTGGATTAAGGAAGGTGCCAACGTTGGAGAGCATCTCTTTTAAAAACTTGTACTAAAAAGAGGCCACAAGATTTCTACCAAGGATGGATAGAATCAATCGAAAGGTGCCTGATGGCGAGTGTAGTTTTTGCATGGTCCTGTTGGATAGAATCACCCAATAGATATCTCATGATATGGATAGTGTTTCAATGTTGGATAGAATCAGTCAATAGGTATCTCATGATATGGATAGTGTTTCAATGTTGGATAGAATCAGCAAATAGATTGGAGAGTATCAGCCAATAGGAATCAATTCACGTGACTCTAAAGAGTATAAAAGGCGAGACATCAGCAGACAGAGACATTCTCTCTCAGAGTTCTCTCAAAGCAACATGTCTCAACTAGCCTTCTTCGCCCATGCTAATGTATTTCATCATGGAGGCAAGCCTGTTCCAATCGAATTGTCCATCGCCACGATTCCGGAGGATGGAAAGGACCCGGAAGTAATTTGCATCACGGTGGATCATTCAAACCTAATTACCACCTCGAAAGACTGTCGGGCCAACCGTTTTATTAACGAGCGCCTCAGTTTGAAGAGCCACATCCCTGGATCTGTGCCACTGGAATACCTGTCCTTTTGCGTCAGGGGCAAATTTTGCCACCTGGCGCAAGGAAATCAGGGACTCATCGTTGTCAAAGGGTCGGACCAGCGTAAAATTTTTGAGCAGCTGGGGATCTTTACTATAAATTTGGAAACTTTGCCAAAGTTTCAGGACTTGAATGATCGTGCTCTACCAGATCACCTGCACGATGAGGTGCACGAGTATTTTGATGTTTCCGAGTGCACTATGGTAAAATCATACCGTTTTGCCAGATACCTGCAAAACTTTAAAAAGCTGCACGCCGAATGCAACAGACAGATGGCTGATCTGGTAGAGTAAGTGAGAAAAATTGAAATATCGAACTGTAAATATCAAACTGTAAATATTGAACTGTAAAAATGCCCATGGGCCCAGAAAAAGGGGGACCGAGTCGACACAAGAGTCGACTCGGTCCCCCTTTTTTTGGGTTAAGGAAGGTGCCAACGTTGGAGGGCTTCTCTTTTAAAACTTGTGTTAAAAAGAGGCCACAAGATTTCTACCAAGGATGGATAGAATCAATCGAAAGGTGCCTGATGGCACGTGTAGTTTTTGCATGGTCCTGTTGGATAGAATCAGTCAATAGGTATCTCATGATATAGATAGTGTTTCAATGTTGGATAGAATCAGTCAATAGGTATCTCATGATATGGATAGTGTTTCAATGTTGGATAGAATCAGTCAATAGGTATCTCATGATATGGATAGTGTTTCAATGTTGGATCAGTAATCCAATATATATAGATGCCTCATGATATGGATAGGGTTTCAATGTTGGAGAGTATCAGCCAATAGGAATCGATTCACGTGACCCTAAAGAGTATAAAAGGCGAGACATCAGCAGACAGAGACATTCTCTCTCAGAGTTCTCTCAAAGCAACATGTCTCAACTAGCCTTCTTCGCCCATGCTAATGTATTTCATCATGGAGGCAAGCCTGTACCAATCGAATTGTCCATTGCCACGATTCCGGAGGATGGAAAGGACCCAGAAGTAATTTGTATTACGGTGGATCACTGCAACCTAATTACCACCTCGAAAGACTGTCGGGCCAACCGTTTTATTAACGAGCGCCTCAGTTTGAAGAGCCACATCCCTGGATCTGTGCCACTGGAATACCTGTCCTTTTGCGTCAGGGGCAAATTTTGCCACCTGGCGCAAGGAAATCAGGGACTCATCGTTGTCAAAGGGTCGGACCAGCGTAAAATTTTTGAGCAGCTGGGGATCTTTACAATAAATTTGGAAACTTTGCCAAAGTTTCAGGACTTGAATGATCGTGCTCTACCAGATCACCTGCACGATGAGGTGCACGAGTATTTTGATGTTTCCGAGTGCACTATGGTAAAATCATACCGTTTTGCCAGATACCTGCAAAACTTTAAAAAGCTGCACGCCGAATGCAACAGACAGATGGCTGATCTGGTAGAGTAAGTGAGAAAAATTGAAACATGGAACTGTAAATATTGAATTGTAAATATTGGACTGTAAATATTGAACTGTAAAAATGCCCATGGGCCCAGAAAAAGGGGGACCGAGTCGACACAAGAGTCGACTCGGTCCCCCTTTTTTTGGGTTAAGGAAGGTGCCAACGTTGGAGGGCTTCTCTTTTAAAACTTGTGTTAAAAAGATGCACAAAGATACGTTAAAGATTAGTGTCAAGGTTGTAAAGCGTCAACCAATAGGAATCGTTTCACGTGACCCCACTAGAATATATAAAAGGCGAGCAGCTAGCAGCCAGAAATCAGAGTGCTTCTGAATGCAGTCAAGAGTTTAGAAATTTTGTTTTTGGTTAAAACTGTCAGGTTTGGGTTTGTATTGAATATTTCAAATCTGGCAGTTTTGACGGAAAAAGAATTTCCATGGCAACAGGTAAATGCTAAATGTTTTTCGTTAAGACTTTCAGGATTTGGCGTAATGTTGGAAATTCGCAGATTCTGCAAGTCTTATCGGTAAATGTTTTTAGCCAAAATCTTCAAAAATCCGAAAATTGGGGGACCGAGTCGCATGTCGACTGGGTCCCCCTTTTTTCGGGCCACATTATCCACCAAGATTGGAATGCGTCTTTTTAAAAACTTGACACAAAAAAATCGGACTTGCCTGCTGGCTGCCAGTTGAGACCTCCGTGTTTCCTAGACACGCCAAGATTATAAAGTCGTGAGATGGGTCGTCCCCAATTTTCTAACAAGATACACACCCATATTGGAATGATTCTGTCTTTTCTCGACATACCAACGTTGCATTGTCTACATTTCATGGGTTGCTGCTTTCACCAAGCTTGACATGTCTCCATTTCATTTGTGTATCGCCCCCTGACATGTCTCCATTTCATTTGTGGATTACCCCCCGTTTTAAATCATTCGTCTGGGATGGGCTGAAAAATTTTCTCGCCTCCCTCAAAAATATTTTTCAGAGGAATTTGAAAAAAGTTTCGATATGGATATTGAAGAGAAGTTCAAGACGCTTTGAGGGGATACTCAAAAAGGGTCGTTTTCCATTTTCAATCATTTTTTGAAAGGGTCACGGTGCTCAACTATTTATTCGACCGACTGTATGGAGTCTATGGTAATGACTGTAAAACGAGAGGTGTTTCCTATTTTACAGTGATTGTCATAGGTGTATGTTAGAGGGGTCATAGCACCGGGGCCCTGGAAACTCTGCAGGCATGTGTCGTTTGGACGTGTATTGCCCCAAGCAAATGATAGAGTGGCCCCTGGGGAGGCTACGAAGAGTGAAGCGCGCAATGTCGCGGGAGAAACTAATGGTTCTAGGGATTCTTTTTCAAAGGCAAACATCTTTTGGGGAGGACACAAAAGGTGGGAGTGTACTATTTAAACGAACCGAGTGTAGGGGGAATGGGCTAAAGAGAGGCGCATCAAATGAAAGATTTAGCAACACGAGGGCCTCGTCAACCAAGGACCTATTGAACGTAAACATTCTCATTCTGTGACAAAAAGGTAACGCTTTCTGGCAAAGAGCCCTGGAATATTAGGTGGGAGGGTGATACAGGTTTGAAACACAAGTTAACAAAGACATGAACGGGAGGCATAGTTTGGATACATTGAATGGTAAAGATTGCAAAATAGGTGAGAGGGTTTTCAGACGGATATGGAACAAGGACTGTAAAAACAGGAGTTACACTTTTTAAAAAAATGTTATTCAGATTTGAAACATTGAATGGTAAGGACTGTAAAAAGCAGGTGTTACACTCTTAAAAAAAGTGTGACTGTTTTGGGACACTTTTATTGCAGTAATTACCATAGACTAATGATAGAGCGCTCGGAACATTATTAGGAAACCAATACATGTGAAGAAAAATGTGTGTACAACAATACATGTAAAAAAAAAAAAAAAAAAAAAAAAATTTTTTTTTTTTTTTTTTTTTTTTTTTGTATTGCTTTATATGTTTAAAGCTCGATGTCATCTGCTTGGACTTTTAAAGCGAATATGATTCAATATGCCTCCATCTCTCGCAGTACATCACAAGACACCCGACATTCTTTTGTCACCCGTGGATAATTTTTTCATTTTGGTGAAACAAGTTGGTTTCACTGGGGACCCTCCAGAAATCGTAAGGCACATTCCATGTGCTTGGATCCATTTCTAGGGTCAAAGATGTCACATTCCAACAATGAAGCTGAAATGAATTGCTCCATATGTTTGAGCTGTGATGATGATTCTGAACTCTACACCCTGATTCTATGCAAACACACGTTTCATTCAAAGTGTTTACAACAATGGGTGGAGAGCCAAAAAGATACATGTCCTTATTGTCGTGGTAAAATACGCAAAAGAGATAAAACTCGAATTGGGTGTGGTCCCTCTGGATTCGCCTTTAGCGTTTTACGAGACATTGTTGGTTCTGACGCGGAAGCTGTAATCTCCGACACGGATTCTGAAACTAATTCAAATTCTGATGGCTATCCATATTCGGATTCTGAATCTGACATGATATCTGAAAGTCT
Organism: Trichonephila clavata; assembly: GCA_019973975.1. NCBI lineage: Eukaryota > Metazoa > Arthropoda > Arachnida > Araneae > Nephilidae > Trichonephila > Trichonephila clavata. The sequence continues at coordinate 28,435 of BMAO01017789.1, forward strand.
TTCCGAGGATGACATGATATCTGAAAGTCTTTCCGAGGATGACGCGACAGCAGAGTTGGAGTTTATACCAGGCACGATGGAACAATTGATACAAAGCTTGCTCAATTCCATCGATGAAGAAGACTCTTGAAGCTTGATACCATCATTGCAAAAAAAAAAAAAAAAAAAAAAAAAAATTTTTTTTTTTTTTTTTTTTTTTGCTTGGTGCCTTTATAAGCGAGCACACGTCTCAACGACTTTACATCAGCTGCTCATTGCCTCTCAAACGCATCTCCTTGCTGCTCCAGTTCTTGTTCCAGTCATGGCCAGCCGACCCAATTGCGACTATTTCGTTTCCATTGAGTGGATGCGCTATCAAAGACAATGGGTGCCTTGTCGCATCTTTTTTGCCAGTCCATTCGACAACAAGCAAATTGAGATTCGCCCGAGTCTGGAAAGCCTGCAAGCATTTTCATACCAGGACATTGTAAAAAATTTAAAGCATTCCCATTCCCTCATGACAGAAGATGAAGGTTGGGATCATCACGACATTGTTCGAGTCCCCCAAGAGGAGCTGGAACACTTTTTACAGTCTCGTTTATTAAAAGACTACCTGGAAAGGGACAATCATGGATGGGACCTTTCGATTGGAGCCACGGATCTGGCGACGTTTATGTATTTAGACCGCCTCCTTCCCGACGTGATGCAATATGTGGGAAAAGAACACCGCGCCGATATCATGGTCCACGAAATGATAAAGTGTTTCCGCTGGAGGGAAGAAGAACCAAATGCGTAACGTCTGTGTGTTAGCTGCCAGCCGGAATTGACTTTTTTAATCTACAAGCCTGAACTGCCTTTGTGTGATCTGCAAGCCTTAATTGACTTTTTTAATCTACAAGCCTGAACTGCCTTTGTGTGATCTGCAAGCCTTAATTGACTTTTTTAATCTACAAGCCTGAACTGCCTTTGTGTGATCTGCAAGCCTTAATTGACTTTTTTAATATACAAGCCTGAACTGCCTTTGTGTGATCTGCAAGCCTTAATTGACTTTTTAATCTACAAACATGAACTGCCTTGTGTGATCTGCAAGCTTGAAAACAATAAACTTTGTAAGTTTAAAGTTGTATCTTTCATATTTAAAAAAAAAAAAAAAAAAAAAAATTTTTTTTTTTTTTTTTTTTTTTTTTTTTTACGATGCTTAGTATAAAACACTTTATGAACTGCAGCTCAACATCTTGCCATGTGGTTCCAGTTGGCTCTTAATGCTTCAGCCCCCCAGTCCAAGTCTTGATTGGGGTGGATGGTCTTTTGTACTTTCGTGTTTGGGATCTTGGTCAACTGTTAAAGATTCGCCATATTCACTCCAAGTTTACTTCCTTTGTGTTTCCATGCAAAAATGTCTTACCTTCTCATCGTTTGTATCCCAAGACTATCCACAATACCCGTTTAGTCAACATCCAAGGATTGTTTTCCATCCTGCATTCTGAAAATGTCACGATGAGAGATTTATTCTTAAAGGCCCTCACCATGGGCTATGCTCACCCATCAGGTATGCGAAAGATTACCGACAAGTTTAAAAAGGGTCCTACCTTGACCCTGGTGGACTTGCCTGACGCTAAAAGTGTGTTTATACCCGAGTGGATTCATCGTTTCAAACTCGATGTGTACAGAGTTCGTCGAGAAGAAGTCAAATCTCAAAAATGGATTCCAGTGAAAGCTCCAATCTCCACAGATTACCCCAACCCGAAAGAAGAATTATTTTTCGACTCAATTTTATCCGATCCTCACAATGTATCTCAACCCGTGATTGAAACCACTTGCCTTACGACGGGTGAAACTGCTTGCCTCACGAGTGGGGAGACTGCTTTCCTGGTCACTCATGAAACTGCTGCCCTGACCGTGGAATCTAGTGAAATGGTTGACTTGACCATGGAGTCTGATGAAAGAATAGAGATAAATTTTTCTGACCACGATTACTCTGTTGAAGCCACCTCATTGAATTCCTCCCTCCCCATAGAATCGGATGAAAGAACGTCATTGAACTCATCCATTCCCGTGGAATCGGATGAAAGAACGTCATTGAACTCATCCATTCCCGTGGAATCGGATGAAAGAACGTCATTGAACTCATCCATTCCCATGGAATCGGATGAAAGAACGTCATTGAACTCATCCATTCCCGTGGAATCGGATGAAAGAACGTTATTAAATTCCTCCATTCCCATGGAATCGGATGAAACAACCAACTCATCCATTCCCATGGAATCTGAGGAAACAACGTGCTCTTCTATTCCCATGAAATTGGATGAAACAATAGAGAAACCAGATTCTCGTGTTGAAACGACAATCCAGAGTTTGGTCAAGATGGAACCAAAGGTATTTGTTTGCTCCCAAATGATGGCAAGAAAAATCATCATTTTGTTTTGTTGTGCAAAACTTTTGTCAGAGAACAAATTACAAACTATACACTAAAAAAAAAAAAAAAAAAAAAAAAAAAAAAAAAATTTTTTTTTTTTTTTTTTTTTTTTTTTTGTGTATCACTTAAGTACTGAGAGCCGAGTCTTACATTCAACACTTTCATCATGATTGAAATTTTCAAGTCGGACCATTATTACTTCATTATTGTTCCCAAGGTCACATTTCCCATCTTGGTGGAAAATCAAATTTTACCTTGTCGAGTTGGTACTCATCTGGAATTTTATGGATATGCTTCCAAAATCCATGGTTTTGTGAATATCAAATTTGAACGTACCGAAACTGGATTCTTTTACAAAGAAAACCATCCTTTGGTAGCACCCTATGTAACTGAGGATGGCATTGTGACCCCCGCGGCTATGCGTAATTTGATCCTACGTTCGTTCATCTATCATTATCCTAGTTTGGAACTGAAATTTCACACCATCACCGTTTGCGTAAGGTCGTACTCTCAAACTTTTTGGAGTATCCATCGCAAAAACCCACATCTTTGGCAATTGGAAGCGTATCTGCAAATGAAACCTGTGAGACACGCTCAATCACAGGGCAAACGAATCATTACTAGCTTGAACCAATTGCTGGAGGAGAAAGATGAGTAAGCAAAGCAAGAATCATGAATTTGTGGGTCATGCGCCAAAACAAGAGTAACAATCAGAGTGCACCTTATACGATGCCTTTTAGTAAAGAGGAGCAGAGTCAAAGACATTTTCAAAACGAAATGCATTTTACGTGGAAAGAAAGAGATTCCAATGTTCAACGACCCGTCGCTATAGTGAAGCCTACTCCAAATTTTACTAAAGTGCCCTTGCCCACCGTATTGCAAAGGGTACATGCTTCATCCTCTCCATCCAGTAGTGGATTACACAGGGAATTGGAACGTGGCACGAGAATACCGACAAGGACAGCCCGACTACCGAATGGAGAGTTGTGGACATTTACACCTGTATTGTGAAACCCCAAAAGTATTTGACTACCGATTACATCAAGCTCTCAAAACAATATCTTTTACTATGAATTTTTGTTACAGTTGTTACACAAGTTACAAGTTATGAAAAAAAAA
>BMAO01017790.1:0-19609 GCA_019973975.1 Trichonephila clavata
TGTGTGTGTGTGTGTGTGTGTGTGTGTGTGTGTGTGTGTGTGTGTGTGTGTGTGTGTGTGTGTGTGTGTGAATAGGAAATTCCATATAAAATACAGCAATGCAAAAAAAAAAATTATTATAATAAGAATTACTTATGTAAAACTCCTGATTGAAGTACACGTAAAACGATCATGGTTATCGCTTGTAGATACTGAGATATTCAACCTATTAAAACATTTGTAGGTATATTACATGCACACTTTTCGAGACTTTTTTACATGTCAACTTCAATCTTAAGTTTTTTAATAAAAAAACTATGATTTGTAATTTTGGTAAGTAACTTCGATGAGACTTAAATAATGGGATTGAAAAATGATTCTCTAAAATTAAAAGAATGCTGAAAGTAGGAGCTGTTATTATCTTGATAAGTTCAGTTGCTTTTCATACAGTGAATGTAAGCAAAACTTCTAAGCTTTTTTCCCTAATAGTTCTTTTTTTATAGTTACATATTTTTAATCATACATGAAACATCCAGAAATAAGCAGTCGTTCAATAGCTAACTGTAGAAATTATATAATTCACTATTTAACAAAAATGGATAGATATTTTTTAATTAATTTATTTGCAAAACTCGTATGCTCCACATCGTATAACATGAGGCTTACTGAGTGGTAACACACAATAAGTATAAGTAAAAGGTAACACACAATAATATAAATTAAAACAAAGCTAAAAATACTTTTTTTAAAAAAATAAAATATAAAATAAAAGTAAGAGAGTAAATACAAAAATATAAATAAAGGGTGGTACCAATGAAAGTTTAAAAATTAATAGTGCTAACTAATTTTCTTAAGACATTAAGGCTTTCAGCACAATTGACCAAGAAAGACAAAACAGGTGGCCAGGAAATATCTAAGCGTTTCAACTTGTAATGCCTGTCGGTTCCTGTTTCCCTTTAATCCCCCTTGTCTACTCTCAGACCCGGCTAGATGTGTGGGAGGAACTGAATAATCAGAAGACATGATTCCTCTAATTATTTTATTGTCACCAAAATATCAAGAAAGCACAATAATAATCTAATTAAGATAAATGATCAGATAGCAGAGCGCGAAGGTGAGACTCGTTAGCCTGGAGATAATAATACGGACCCTCAACTGATTCCACGATGACCTATACAAGCTCAATATACACTACGTCGCGCACTTAATAAGCTAAGCTTCTATTTAAACAAGGATCACGATACCTGTACTTTTATGAAGTTGAGTCCTCCAGTTGAGGCCTTGAATGTGATCCTTATCCGGATTTAATCACGTCACGGGATACTCTCTTAGACTTCTTCAATGGATAAACTCCTATTTGCACTTAATAATTTCATGATCCTCCACACACCAACTAACTCCCAAATACAGAATTTATATAACATACTTAATTTGCATAATCACGTTTCCTTGCTTCGGTGAAAGTTGGTTGGTAATATTATTGCCCCAGAAAAGTCCCCAAGGGGTTAGTTATAGACGCGTATAGATTCGTCAACAAACTCCTTTTAAAATTTTCTCTTTTAGTGAATATAGGTTACAATACAACAATACATATTCCGCAGTTTCAGAAACCTGACCCAAGACCAAATATCAATACCAATTAAATTAAACCTAGACAAATATCTCTTAAAATTTCCATATCCTGTTAGAATCTGGGATAACTTAAAATCAGTTACAGATTTCTTACATATAGCGGTTGATAATTGGTCGGAAAAAACTGTTTAGACCACAAAGCTTTAGGCGAGGCCAATAATTTGATATTCCAGGAGGAAACAGTTCTTTCCAAAGCTATATGCTTCCAGTGGGACAATGGCACAGACATCGAAAAGTTTATATCTTGGCAAGTTGCCTCTTTGGTCAACTGGTCCACTTCTATCATTGCCGAGATTTCCACTATGACCCTGAGCATAAGAAAAGTGAATGTCACAGTTTTAAAGGTAGTACAGAATAGACAGAACCTCTACAAGTTTTTCTGTAGAATTTACGTTAAGCAAAGAATGGAGTGAAGTGAGTGAGTCGGTGCAGATAAGAAAATTGAGAGTTCCGCCATGATGGAGAAAGTTCTGAATCAGTTTTACGGCAAGATTAATGCAGAGAAGTTCAGCCGAAAAGGGATATTAATTAATAGTTTTTTTAAAAAAAAACTGAGACAGCATTGTTTTCTGTTATTCATTACTAAATTATTTAATAATAAAATCACACATTGTCTGTTTTCTTGTGGACAAAACTAGATTAGTTTTGTAAATTACTAATAGAAAATTGAAACTTGAAGAAAAATCTTATCCTTGTGGGAGAAAGAGAGGGAAAGTTTTTATACTCAAAAAGGTCGGTGTAACACCGAGTGAAATGAGGGAAAAGAAACCTGTGTGACAAGGAAAAAAGTGGAAAAATTTCGGAAAGAGAATTTTAATGACATAAATGTGTGACGGATCTATACACGTCCTTACGCTAACCCTCTTGGGAAATCTTTTGGGGCTATTAAGAAATATCAACCTCTCCTAAGAAGAAGACGTGATATGCAAATTAAGTTTATTATATATAGTTCAGGTTCGTGAGTTAAAGAGGTTAGTTAGTGAGTTAGAAAGTTAGTTAACTAAAGGTGACAAGTGAGATACAAAGAGGAAAGGACACTGAAAAAGGATAGAAAGTTCGTGTGAGATATTAAAGACAGGGAGGTTATCTTGATAATAAAATTGAAGGATTATAGGTCTTAATTAATAAAGACTGCCTACAGTTCAGGTATTAGTCACTTCATATTACGTTTGATATTTAAAGTATTAAAGAGGTTAAGAGGCAACTAATTATATATCTACCGTGTAAAGTAACATTGAGGTAGTAGATCGATTATTATAAAATGGTTGATTTATTAGATGTATTCTCTCAAAACGACTCTTGTCCCCTCCCTCTGTTGACTGATCGGGAACATCCTATTTATTGTGTTTCATTGAATTGTTTCTGAGGTAATTTAAGCGTTGAAAAATAATTTGAAATTATCATGTCTAATCATCCTTCACTTCCGCCCTCACCTTTAGCTGAGTCACAGGGTAGACGGGAAGGGAGGTTATTACAAATGTAGAAATCCCTCACATAGGCATATACATATATCCAGAAGTGTTGTATCGAGAGGGAAAGGGAAATTTCCATGGTGATAAAGTAATACTCTCGGAAGGAGCCCGTGTAACGCCCGGCTAAACTGGGGAGAACATACCCGTACGACAGGACAAAGAAGTGGAAGATATTTCGAAAAAGGTAATTTTAATGACATTAATATAGAAGGCACACAAACAAATCAGGAAGTTCTGACACAGAATGGGGAAGTGGAAATTTCCAAGACAAAAAGTTATACATTCGAAAAAGCCCGTCAACGCCGGGCCATGCAGCTTGTCGTGTATTAGTTGCGTATTCACTTTTCAAATATCAAGTCCTTATCCTCAATTTTCGTTTTTGAATATTTATTATAACGACACACATCACACAACAATTAAATATAATTAAAAACTACTATTTTTGTTGGTAGACAGTTCGGTGAGTAGGATTTCGGGTTCCGTTATCGACCAAAGTTGTTTACAGACTGACTGAATCCCCATCGTTAGGCAATGTTCACACATATTTCCCTTTACGGATTACTGAGAAGCAAGCCGCGACACAGCTAGTGCTTACAATAAATTGTAAGCTAATCCAACTATACTTTAAAATAGGACGTCAATTTTAGATTACTTAAAGAAAAAACAGTAAATCACTTAGTAGAATTTGGTAGTTTATCAGGAATATTAGTCCTGTTTATGTATTAATTATTTTGGATTATTTTTTATTCAGTTACCTTTTTTGAACTTTTAATAATCGTATTCATCCTATTCATATACTATATTGAAATGAAACATATTATTCCAGATAGTTTTTAAAAAACTTATAATTTAACTTATATGTTAATTAAAATGCTAAAATATAGATTAATAGCGATATTTCCAAATACTTTTAATGCTTTTGTAATAAAAAAACTCTTATGTAAAAGGTATAAAATAAAATTAACTCAGAAATGCATTCATTTCGTAAAGAATTATATAATAAAATTGCATTGAACACATGTAACCACTTCATTAGTAAAAATAAGGCAATTACGACACATCAGTTTTTAAAACGCAAAAGGAAGCATTTTAATAGAAAGTGATTTCCCCTTATACACTACTACAAAACAATTTTCCTTATCAAAACATTTTTTTCATTCTTGTCACAAACATATTTTCATACTTATAATAAAATCAAATGTTCCTTAAACAGAAATGAAAACATTTATCCATTTAAAAGGATATTTCTTTCATGTTTGATTTCAAGGTGACCTTTTTTTTTTATAAAAGCCTTTTTTTAAAGGAAAATAATTTGCTTATAATGATATTTTTAAGAACTGTGTGTTTCCCTTTCGTTTTATTGAAAATCAAAATGTACAAGACTGGATCAATAAAGAAAAGACTGTGTAATAGCGGTCGGTTCCTGCTTACATTTCTGAACCCCCTTGTCTACCTGTAAACCCGACTAGGTGCGTGGGAGAAACTGAATGATCCACAGACATGATTTCAATCTAATTAATTTATTGTTTCCAAATTATCAATCAGACACATTAACAATCTAATTAAGATAGGTGATCAAATAGTAGAGCGCGGAGGTGAGATTCACTAACACGGGGATAATGCTACGGACCTTCAACTGAATCTACAATAGCTTAAATACGCTGAAATATAACTACTTCGCACACTAATAAAAAAGCTAACCTCTTATTAATCAAGCTCACAATACCTGTAGTTTATATGCATCGGATCCTACACTGAAAACTTGCAGGTGATCTTTATCGGCTTGACCAACGTCGTTGGATCTACGCTCTGTAATCTTTTTCCTGAACATCTCCAAGATCTCTTACTAATTCACTATCTTTCAATCTTCAACTAACAACTAACTCGCAGACTTTATGTTAACTCCTATTTGCCAATTCCAACGAGCCAAATCACAAACTCGCGAAAAGAGAATTTATATAATATACTTCATTTACATAATCACGCTTTCTTGGTCGGCGAAGGTTGGTTGAATTAATTTTTTTCCCCAGAATAGTCCACAAGGAGTTTAATGAAGTCGCGGATAGAACCGTCACAACTGGAACAATTAAGAATAAAGATTCATCTTTGATGAAAATCAGCTATTATTCTGTTATCAGGCAGTCAGTAGAATAGAAGGCAGTCAATGGCATCAGATATCAAGATTCGTGATTTGACCTTTTGATTTACATTTATTTTGAGTATTTTTTAAACAGTAGATTTTTCGACGCAATGAATATCAGAAGAAACTACAAAGTAAAGCGTGTCATTTCACCTCAGTCGGTATTTTGTGTTTTATGAAAGAAAACTAAATAATATCTTGTAGTCGCCATTTCCGATTTCCGTCGAGTGTTATAACCGTAATTACAGAAATGCAGGTAAACACAGCAGATAGCGGCATTATTTTTTGAGATTATTGGTTTGATTTGATTTTAATTTACATTGGTCTGTGAAGCTACACAAAGGCTGTAGGTGACGAACCTTTTCATGTTGTCGTAAAACAAACAATACTTAAGAATTAAAACAAACAACTTTATCATTATAATCACATTGATAGTTTTATAGACCCTAACACTATTCTGGTGAAACTAAAAATCCACTGGGGGAAGAGGCACTGATTCACGTTAAACCTGTTAGAATTCGGAGTCCTCATGTTGGGGTGGGGAGGAAGTTCGAAAAGTGGGATGCTCCTTCTGGTATCGTCCTCGTCCCTAATTCAAAGTTGCGAATAAGTATATTTTGAAAAAGAATATACGCATTTAATTACTAAAACTCATACTAAATTAAATTATAGATTCTATGACGTTATAGAAATGTCGCAAAAGTTTTGGGATTGACAAATTTTGCACTCAACACTTTTCAAAGCTTTTTGCACCAATCGAGAGATGAATGATTTTTTTTTTCTTATTCTGAAAACGTCCAAAAATTTAAAAAGTAGCATTATTATAAAAATATAAATCATTAAGTGCAGTTAGGAAAAAATGAGTTATAGCATATCTCCATTTTTAAATATTATGTTATATTTAGAACCCCTAAATGCAAACTGCCATTCAGTTCACTGTAAAAGTTCAAGAAGTCATGATTTCCGATTTTTGCTGCCTTTTAGAAGCAATATACTAAATTACAAATCTCAATTTTCAATCGACTTATCAGGAAGTGTTTAGAAATCATGTAATCATTGTAATGGGTATATTCGTGCTTTTCTTACTAACAGACCTCTTGGGGAAAAATGGGTCTTTTAAAATTTATTCTATTAAAAGTCTTCCTCCGAAGAAGAAGATGTGATTATGTAAATTAAGACTTATGTATAAAGATTAAACATTCGAGTTAAGGGAGATAGATTAGACTGCTAACGTTTAGCAGTGATTGATTAGCGTGAAGTTAGGCAAGAGAACTTCGTTACTTATTTGATTAATATTAGGATTGACGATTTGGTCAGTTAAGCGTTAAATTTGGATTAGAATGAATTGAATTAAAAGGCGTATTGCTTCAACGTAAGTGATCCAATTTAATGTTAATTATCCTAATATCTCGTCTACCCCACGATTTCTTCATATATTTAGTTATTGGTACATTTCTTAGTTGGAGTGTTGAATTTATGTCGTAATTGATAATTTTTAGTAAATAGAATTTATATTGACTAGCTTATTTTCCTTCCGATCCTCTCACACAAAGAGAAGACACTGGCAATCCCTTACATCATTACGAATCATCTTTGTCTTCTGAAATTTTAATCATTGGAACCAAATTATTGAAATTTAGAATGTACGGTATATTTGGACTATTTCCTACCCAATTATACAAAAAAAAAAATGCCAATTCCTTAAAGAAAACTCATGTTTTGTAAAATAAACAATAGGTTGAACTTATAGATAGATGTGTTTTGAATCTCTTGTAACTAAAACTGCCTGAAGGGGTTGGAAGTTTATTTGAAAATAATAAATTTTCTTTCCTTTCTCTACTAACAACGGGGAACCAAGCAATTCTTTTATGAAGGCTGCTAGACCTCATAGGGCTGTATTTTAACTGCTCTATTATGTTACATTTTGTCCTTGTTCAAAATAAATATTTGTTTTCGTAAGGACTGCATAACATTTAATTTTGGTTACTATAAGAACTCTAAGGTTGTGGTTCAGAATATTTCCCTCGGCTGTTAAAATAGAATGAAGCATTCCATTTCGAAAATCTTTAAGGGAGTTCAACATTCCTCGAGTGTGCCGAGAATATATAATTTCAGACATTTCTTACCTCCAAGGACAATGCAGTGTTCGACCGTGTTTACTTAAAACGCAAGTTCAGTGACATCTGTGGAAAGAAGTTATTTTATCAGACAAGCAACACTGTGTCAAATAACAACAACCAGTGAATCTTAAGATATAGTCCGCGGATCGCCTGGGGTCCCCAATGCCTTTTTAAGGAGTCCGCGAAAGTATATATTACATTTAACATGCTTCATGGCCCGGCGTTGCATGGGATTTTACCGAGTGCATAACTTAATCCTAATGTTAATTTCCTCCTTCTCTTCTGGCGCCAGCACTTTTGTGTGGGTGTGTACGCGTACGATGTAAGTGCATAGCCCGTGAGTGCATGTCATCTTTCTCGTTTAACATTTTCCCTTCTCTTCACAAAATCAGCACTTCCAATATTCTTTTTCAAAATTACTTTGACTTCTTTGTTTCTTTCTTCTCCGCTTAGCCCAGCGTTGCACGGTCTTTTACCGAGTCAATGAATATTGATTTCTTGTATTGTTTGCAACTACAAATATTAGATGATAATTGTTTTCTTAAAGGGAGATAAAAGAAGCGTTATGTGAAAAAAATATTTGTATAAGTATCAGAAATAGTCTAAGAATTATAGTATGGGAGTCAGGTCTTAGAAGCCAGGAAAGAGTATTTAAATTCTAGAGGGTCCGTAATGTCAGGTTGATACTTAAAGCGGGCTGCAACGTTTGAATTTTTACGAACCACCGGAGTCAAAATAGGATGAACAAACAGACGTGTCCGTAAGGGGAACATACAACGAAATTTTGGGCTGATGATATAGGCTAGCAGAAAAACAAATCGTGAATGAGTGTTGACTAAAGTTGTACATGACACCCCCTCTCTAAACTACTACACCACACCAATGGGAGGACATAGAGCCACTACAAATTTAACGTGCATCAGCCCTTCTACGAAGCGAGAATATAGTAGCACTAAAGCTCGAACTCGTGACACGTTAGCCACGAGTTTGTGATCGTGATAACTAGGCTACGGGGGTCACTAAATGCGATTCCATTGCCTTTACTAACAGCATATCATCGAGATAAGCAACATGTAAGCAAATCATTTTAATTCTATATGATGGATATTATGTTCTTTTTTAAAATATTCCATTTATAGAAACATAAAGGTTGGCTCGGTGACTTAGAGGAAGCGTGCCCACTTCGTAAACCCTAAGTTGCGTGTTCGACCCCGGGTGGAGTCGATAAATTTTCTGAATGCAAAAATCGTAGGTTCGCATGTCTTGTGATTATGTGCCATGTAGGCGATCCCTTCAGTATCAATTTAGCTATGGGACTCTCAGCAATATTAAGCATCCTACGAGAGCTTGGATTAAAAATAAATTAAAACGTCAAAATTTGGTAGTGGGAGGTGCCACTATACTAAAATGGCTCTCCCAATCGGGATTTTTCAGTGTCTGCTAAATTCAGTTGCCATGATGCAGCCCATTAGAGAGAAAAAATGGAACATTCTGTTCAAGAAAACACTCGAGTGTAAAGTAATTTATAAGCGTATCTAAACCTCACAAGCAAACGATCTAAAAAAAAAAGAAACGAGCCTTACAGTAGTCGCATGCGATGTGTAACATCTGACATGTTATCGTGGTAAATTCGCAATAGCAACTTAAATCCTGGAAAAAAAAGGAATCGAGTATGATTGGAAATAATTTTCTATGGAATAATTATATCTTTAATGAAATTTTATTTCATTAACACAAGGAGTAATGCAATTTTTTTTATCAAAAATAATTATTCTTGTTCAATTTGGGGAAGAGCGGTAATGATAATTTATGATAACTAAAATATGACACATATACTTGTGTTTTCAAAGTATTTAAAAACCGTTGTGTGAAAAATAGCGTCAATAACAGTCTCACTGTTAGTTGTCGAAACATTTCGATTTGTGTTCATTTCGAGCTTGAGTTCATCATTCAAAAAAGCTATGAGTGGCTCGGCTTCTAGGAAGCTGAAGTTTCTTTTAAAATCACCACTCAAAATCATGGGAAGCGAGCGATAGTTTTTTTTTATAAAAAGAGCAGAACCACCTTCGGTGTATGGTAAAAGTAAAAAATGCAGGAAATCTTTAATTTTTTGAACCGTTTGATTCGGAGAAATGTATACAACCACCGAAATCACTGTTTGTCTATTTTCACATAAGCATTTTGCCGCACATATGTCCCCAATATCTTGACTAACAATACCCAGTCCACTTGTTTGACGATAAGTTATATTCATATGTCGAGCCACAACATGTGAGTTGTTCTGTTTAAGATAGATCGCAACACCAGCTGCTCTGTGGCCCGGTCGCTTAAATTGTACGCAGCATTCGAAGTCAGGTATCGAAACACGTTCGTCATTGTTTAACCACGTCTCTACCTAAAGGAATTAGCTTCTTCTCTGATCCTAAAGTGAGAAAACAAAAACAAAGATACCACGGCCTAGAACGCAGGGGGTGGGGGATGAGGCGGAGGCCCTCCCGAATGAAGGAGAAAAACAGAGCTTCACTGAATAGCGCGCGCTTCCCCAACTTCCTGTTACGCATTTCCGTCCCTTTTCACAAAATCACTCCCACAAATCTCCAGCAATTGAGAGGAAAGATGTTACACATCAATAACAATGTGTGTGAAAAGCAGAGCATAGAACTCAAATTAATACTAAATAAAATTCCTGTGGAGGACGTGTCTTGACGAAAAAATAACCTGAGTAAGAATGTGCTAATAGTGATGACGAAATATATGTAGGCATTATGTAACATATATCAATACGTAATACTTCTGATGAAAATTTATTATATAACCAAATACCACGTCTACATATAAAAATATAACAGTATGTTTTCTCTAATATGTTTACACAATCTATGTTTTTTTAATTAAATTTTTATTCCGCTAAACGCAGATTAGTAAAACTTAATATTTATTAGGAATGTGAGAACCGTGCTGCTATACGGAGGTTACCTCTTTTAACAAATACAAAACTAAGTGTATTCGGTATTTCATTAAAATATTTGTTTTGTTATTACCAATGCACATGCTTTTAAAAACACATTATTTTCAAGCAAGCGCGAATAATGTAAGGACTTAACTATGTTTACATTTTGGGGGATAAATTTAAAACAATTGATATATTTTTTTAACAAAATAAGTGCTTTTAACGTATTTTTAAAATTTCTTCTAATTATGAAAAATATCAAAAGCGAAGAAAGTTCTAAATAGTTTTGAAAATTAATAACAAGTGAAAGTAAGAATTACAAGTAAGTACCTGCGAAAGTGAAAGTTAAGTATGTTAATTGTGTGACACAAAAACGCTCTACTTTACTCCGAATGTTTTGACAACAAACCTAGATTGCTGCTGTCGTTCTACTACGTTTGTGTCGATACGCACGAACAGATTGTTGACAGAATTTTCTTACACTTGAATGGCTGTTTTACCTAGAAGCTTTATTCTCTCCGTATAATTTTTCAATTGCTTTTTTTAAAATTCAGTGTGAACCGTCGCTTTGATGGTAAATTAAAGGCTTCCTTTTTTCCGTGGAATATATATTTTAGACGTAGCAGATGACCCGAAAGTTCATTAACATTTGAAAATTCAATAATCAATCCCTTAATGGTTTCTCCGTACGGACTACAGAAAGCTGGTCACAACCGGTTTGCCCGTACGCTGTACGGCACTGATATTTTCTTCTTCCTGTCTTAGACTTTCACATATTTTTGATTCTTATACTGAGATTATATTAGTACTACTAATGTATTTTTAAGAGATGCAGTTTCTCCGTGGTCCTGAAATACATCCCATCCGTGATTTTCTTTGTGATGAAAGCGGGAATTTTTCATTGAAGGCAGGAATTTAGATTCTTAAAAATGGTCGATACAGAACAAAGAGATTGGCAAGACAATGTGCAATTTGCTGCTAGAGAAGAAACAAAAATGAAAAGATAATCCAAAAAAGTTGATATTCTCTCTGTCTGCATCGCAATGTAAGAATTAAATGTGCTTGAAAATGTGTGTGCATATATACATATATATATATATATATATATATATAGCAGTAAATAATTAAAAAGAAGACTAATAAATCCCAAGAATCTTAAGATCAGACCGGAAGAACCAAGAACATGGAACCATGACAAACCAAAAAAGAGAAATGTAGCTAGAGGGGAAAACTATTATGATTTCTCGAGCTGTCACTGGTTTAGGACAGTGAAACAGGATTAAACAATGTTTGTGAGATCTCAACCTTCTCCTGCAGCAGAAATTTTTTCGACACAATAGCTCCCAATATAAACTAAGGCAAAAGCCTAAAACCCACGTGGGTGAATATAACAGCAATAGAATAGAAATTGCAATATTAAATTACTATAGGAATCCGGAAGAAATAGACAAATATAAATATGTATAAACAAAAATATTTGCAAGAGAGGTTAATAATGAGTATAACCATAATTCACAATAATGTAAATGAGCAAAGAAACTCTAATCTTACCCGATGTATACAGATTCCACAATTGTACTGACTCAATGCATAAAAAAAACACAGCAATACTAAGAATAAAGGCGCCATCTATATATATTTTTAGTAACTAAATTTAATATAAGAATATATTAAGAATATTATATACTATAGACTAAATATATTAAGAAATATAACAAGAAAATTATATACTATAGACTAAATATATTAAGAAATATAACAAGAAAATTATATACTATAAACTAAATAGAAATGAATACTTTAAATAAAAATAATTAAATAGCTATAACTTTGAAGACATATATTTATAAATAAAATTAGCTGGATAGTTATAGTCTAGGCAACTTTGAAAGAATTTTTTATAATTATTAATTCTCAATACTTCTTCAGATACTAAATCATTATTTCTTTTTATATAATTTAGAATGATATTTCTAAAAATTTAAATGTGAAGGCAATATGGCATTTTTATAACATTAAAATCAAAAGAGTCTCTTTTATCAAAAATATTACTTTATAGCATATTATTTTCAACTTTTAATTCTAGATCAAGGAAATTTGCTGACTCTATATTGCAATTGGTTATTATTAATTTCAGGTAGGTTGGATAATAATTAAATATAGGAGTAAAGTCAACTTTACTACTGAAAATAATTAGATCATCGATGTATCTAAAAAAGTAACAAGAGTCTGTATCAATTTTTTCATTCTCGTAATAGTGTAAATAGATATTAGCCAGACTACTACTAGCTGGACCCCCCTGTGGCAGACCTTTAATTTGTTGATAATAAGAGTTATTATGAAATATGTAATTTTCTTTCAAAGTAAATTGTATAATAATATTATATTTATCATAGTTTATCAATTTATTTAATGAATATTTAATATAAACATTTTTAAGTACTTTAATCATATCCTCTATATCAATAGAGTTGAATAAGTCTTCGAAATCAAAGCTATGCAAAGATTTAACACTCTTACCTTTCATGTTCTCAACGATATCTTTACTATTCTTTACAATAATGGAGTTTGAGATATTGTCTAGAGTGTGTTGTATAACTTTTTGCAACACCTTGCCTGGTTGTGTAATATAGGTATTAAAATCATTAGTAATAGTTCTGAATTTAATTGGACACTTATGAAACTTTGGTGTTAGAAAAATATAAAGAAAATTGATATTCTTTGTATATAAATCTAGTTTTTTATAAAAAGCTGAAATACGGTTACTGATTTCTCTATTGCTGCTATTAGATTTAATAAACGCATTATTGTTTTGAAACTGTTTGTTAAGTATAAATTTATAAAACCATTTGCAAATGATTGCATAGTTGCCCGGAACTTTATCTACATATACAATAATGAAATCTTTTTGAAGATTTGAAATTTGGTGTTTTATATCTTTGTAAGAAATATTTTTATCAGTTTTATAGTTAAGATTAAGTAACTCACTCAAAACTTTGCATTTAAACTCATTGAATGCTTCGAAAGGAAAGTTGTATTTAATTGCTGTTTTTGTAATGAAGTTATTAATATCTTTAGAAATTTGTGCTTTAATAGCTTTATTATTATTAGAACGCATTATTCTAAAGCCACGCATTATTCTTAACCATTATTTCTCTGAGAGTTTTATCTTTAATAATATTTAAATTACCAGAATATGACATGTTTATGATATTCATCAATGAAATCTACATAATTATGACAATTACATACAATATTATTATGTTGCAAATCAATAGAATTGTAGTTAAAGATGGATCTACCAATTTTCTTATTATATTTAAATGCCTTTTTAATGTTAATGTTTTTTACTGGGAAAAATTGAATATACTTCTCAAACACTTTAGTAAAGTTTACATGATTATAGGATTTATTCATGAAAAGGGATGTTACAGTATTCAGTTGTAGAATTTAAAACATTATCATGTATTGATATATTAAACTTACTGATTAAGAAATTACAAAAATCTTTCATAACATGTAAGGCTTGACATTCTATAAAATTATCGTAACTAAGTATATAATTAAAAAGTTTGATTTCTTTTTTATTCAAACCAAACATGAAATTTTTTATTTGATTAATGTTATAAACAGTTTCAAAATCACTACAGAATTCATTAATTTTAGCTGTAATATCCTTGGAATCTCTACTTTTTCTTTTTTTCCTTTTACCTCGTTTTGTTCTCTTGGCTATTTTTTTAATATTATTATTATGACAATTATAAAAAATTATTTGTTATCTTTTTGCTGTATGCATTGCAAAACATTTTTGCCATTATATAATGTGTTCAGTCCATGAGGATATGTTGTATTATAGAAATGAATAAAAGGGTTTTCCCACCATGATCTATCTTTTAAAAAGGGAACTATTCTAAGAATGGATATATCAATATTATCAAAACCATGCAGGTGAAAGTGTCTTATTTCAATATTATTGTTATTATATTTATTAATGTAATGTTTAGTATGAGATCTGTGAAGATTAATTCGAATATTTAAGTGTGTAGAAGTCTGACCAATATATTTATAATTACATTTTTTACAATTCAACATATAGATACAATTAAAAGACTTACAGAATATAAAGTTGGAGTTGGTATCCAACTGTTCATAATTGATCATGGGGCATGTTTTACATCTTTTATCTTTACATTTATTGTAGCGAAAATGAATATTCGGGGTATAATGACAATCAACAATAGAAGAATTATTATTAGAGTTGGTGATATTAAAATATTTATTAACATACTTATGAGAAGTTAAACAAAATTGCTTGTTCTCTTTAGTAACAATATTTTTTGTAGCATAATCAGTATTAAGATAATTATAGTTATTTACATAGTTAGAATTCCAGAATGTTCTGGATCTATAGGATTTATTATTATATAAGGGAGTCTTACACTCCGCGTGGTATGAATAATAATTCAAATCATACCTAGTGCCTTCTTTGTCCAATTCATTCTTAAACATATTAGAATGATGACTATAACAGTGATTCATATTGTAAAATATGCAAAATATAAACCAGTGTAAACCTCAAAACAGTCGAATAATAAGCAAACTGTCTACTCAATCGAAGTAAACAAAAAAATGGAGAAGAGCTCGTACCTATCACAAAGGATAAAAAACAGGAAAAATTTCCAAAACAACTTCGAAAAACTACCTACAAACTATGGTCACTGTTTGACGATATCACACATACCATAATAGTGTGACACCGAGCATAGATAGGCTAAAAAAGCTGATCTAATTGCCAGTCGCTAAAATAATGTTAAGATTACTGTCATAAAAAAAATTTTATACTTGAACTAGAAAACTAGTGTATTCATAGAGCGCAAATAAACATGTTGAACAATATATAACAAAAATAAGCATAAAAGAAAATATAATAAATAAGAAAATTTCCGAATAAATATGTAAAAATAGAAAAAAAACTTGAGTAAAATGAAAAACATACACAAAAACCTAGCAATATAATAGTAATAAAAACCAAAGATGTATTAATTAAAGACAAAGTAAAAAATTGAAATAAGAAGAGAAAAGTAAAATAAAATAAAATAAAATAACCAAATATTATAACAAAACTTATTACAATACTGATTATAAGCATAAAGCTTGTATATACAATGTCAAAAACATTTTTTATATAAGTCATTTATAAGTAGTAATTTTTATACATAAATATATATATATATATATATATATATATATATATATATATATATGCACCCGCACACAAAATCCTCAACCGTTTGCACAAGAGGTACGAATATGAAGTTTTTTGTATGTATGAGAGAGAAATTCTTTTATATAGAGAGAGAGTGTGTGTGTGTGTTCTTATAAAAAGCAAACGTTTAGGTATTTTTGTGTTCCCCTACTATAAAATAAAATAAAAAAGAGTGTGAAAACTTTAAAATTGAAAATTAAAATAAAATTCTTCCATTTCGCATCCGGTTCCGTATTATGCTTAGTTATATGCAATATAAAAATGTGCCTTTTTTTTAGAACATTTTGATCAAAACATTTGACTGTTTATGGGTTAAAAAAATAATGAAGTTTAGAGAGGTGAAAATTGACACACACGCTAACGGCCGGCATAGGGCTTTATTGCAATCAAAAAAGCGCAAAAAATGGCCGAAAGGGCGCTTTTTAACATGCCAACCGTCATTCGTGAACAATACCTGCAGTCAAGGGACATTATTGAGAAAAGTACTGTACAGGATATCTGTAAGTATGAGGAGAAACTGCCATCGGATGCTGTCTTCTTAGTCTGACTTTTGCCGTTCGATGTTGTTTTTATGATTTCGGGCTATCGCGGTAAACTTGCGACTTCAGGTAACTCCACAAGCGAAAATTACACGGATTGAGGTCTGGGGACCTGAGAGGCCAAGCATGAAGGAAGTAGTGGCTCAGCCCTCGATCTACTCGAAACAATGTGCGCGAAAGACCTTCCACTGCCTTCTTATGGCGATAGGATCGTAACAAATTTTCCATTCTTGTTGTACCACTTTACTAACAATATCCAAAACAATATCCCCTTGTCCAAAAAATAAATGTTTTCAATTTTTTTTTCAGTTTTGAATATCAAATTTCAATTTAAGTTTCAATTTCAATTTTCAGTTTCAATTTCAAATTTCAGTTTCAATTTCAAATTTTAGTTTTAATTTCAAATTTCAGTTTCAATTTTCAGTTTTAGTTTTAATTTTCCATACATTTCTATTCAATAGATGATTGTCCTGTTCAATTAAATTGTCCTGTACTAATTTTTCAATTTTCAATTTCAGTTTCAATTTCATATAAATTTCTATATAATAAATGATTTCTACAAATACCACAGCCACAAGTTTGTGCAATTAGTGCGGTATGCCCTGTATACACATTGTACAAATCGTTTGAATTAACACTAGAACGTCCATCAGTGTCAATTTGATACCGGAGTCTGTTCAATTTGTTCCCTTTTCAGCATTTTTGAAATTTTTGTATTTGAAAATTTGTCTTTCGTAACTTTATTATTCGTGACTTTTAATTATTTTCCATGGTATTTACACTGTAAAAATTTTTTGGTCCTAGGTTAATTAGGAGAAATTTAACAACCAAATATACCTAAAACGTCCGCCGGTGTCATTTCGACAACAAGGCAATTTAGCATCCTTAAAGCTGTCGTTCATCATTACCATTAGTAAAACAAAACTTCCCAAAGTACTATCGCACATTTATTTGACCTTGAATGCAATGATATTGGGTTAACAGCGGTAACGAGTCTATTTTTTTTAATTGTTGTGTCTAAGTGTTTCGTTACATAGCATTTGGTTATCTCTTCATAAAAAAGGATGACACACAATGAATCTCGCATAATAGTAATGTTCTGGCAGATTTGCTACTCGAAATATTTTGCGACAAAGCAGTGATTCAACAAGCTTCGCGAAACATTATGTCAACGTCAGTTTTTCATGATATTTAGTGTCATAAAATATGTTAAATACACGAAATAATATTAAAAAGTCTTAAAACTAAATCCTACTGAACAGTAGTCCTGCAGTATTGTTTACTTTTTACAATTATTTTTTATCAAGTTGTCAAACGACACCGGCGGACGTTCAAGGGTAATCGAAATCCTGGACGTGCTAGTGTTAAACGAATGTTGAAAAACATAAATCCAATGTCAGACTTGTTTGTTCGAACAAAACGCCGAGGGCTCATGTATTCAGATAAAAAAAAAATTTAAAGTATACACAAAAATTATTTTTTTATAAAAAAAACATTTTAAAGTATTTTTTACCGAATTTATATAAGAAGTAATTTTTGATTTTTTCAAAGTTCGGTGTTTTGTATAAACTGTGGTACTTACGCATTCTTCAATACACAATAAACCTCTGTCGAGGCTCAATGTCTTCTCGTTGGTGTGGTGTTGTAGTTAGTAAACGGAAGTGCCAGCTCAGGTATAGTCTTCGTCCATTGACTGAGATTCAAAATTACGAGATCTGTCGTTAATAGCTTGCTTTCTAGTACAATGCTAATATAACTAACTTTAATTCTACGTATTCTTCAAGAACGCTTGGGTAGGTCTGAAAAAATAAATAAAAAAGAATAATCCTAACGAACAAATCTATATAAATAACTTATGGAACACATTTCCATGAAACAGTATTAATATTAGTTATTGTGTGCGAAGACAAAAATATTTTAAAACCACAATTCTCGAATTATAAAGAAACGTAATATGGTTTTCCAGCTTTAAAAAAAATCTTCATTGATAAAAGTGTGTGTGTGTGTGTGTGTGTGTGGTGTGTGTGTGTGTGTAAACTTTTATTTATTTTACCAGTATTGAAAACTTTTTTGAATACCCTTATATATCTGTATTTGTTCTAACCATTAATATCTTGTTTAGTTTCTCCCATATAATGAATTTTTCCGCCTTCGATTCTAAGCCATACCCAATTTTCAGTAGCATTAAAATTGAACAAAAATTGCAGCTTAGATTCGAATAAATACGGTATTTGAGGCATATTGTAAATTAATTTAAAATGTTAATATTTTTCGATGTGAAAGAAATTTTTTTTTGAAGGAAAAATTTCAAATAAAGAATATAAATTTCACATTTTTTTTATTAAAAAAGGGCCTTTTTCCTTCATTCTCTTAAGGCAGTAAAAATATTTCTTTTTCTTTTTCTTTTTTTTTTTTTCTTTTTTCCTCCCCTATCTTTGTGAGTCTATTTTTTAGAATATTCATTAAATAAGCTGACATATAACACTGAAATATATACAATCCTAAATCTATCGCTCAATGCTTTAATTGACAGCTAACGAGTTTTTAGAAAACTGGGCATGTTTGTAAAATAATTTTGTTGCAACATATACAATAATTTACAGTATAGTTAGAGTAATTATTTTAACTTTATTATCAATAGTATAATAAAACTTTTATACGTTTTGAAAAGCTCTTCTGATCCAATTAGTTCATTACATTACGAGGTCATACTTTTTTCTTAGGTATAATCGTTGTCTTTGATGACAGAAAGCCTTATTCTTGATTCTTACAGTTTAACATACATGTTAAATGAAAATATTTTGTAACATACTGCAATTATAATGAGCAAGTTCCTGTAATACGTGTCCTAAAAAGGCTTTCGTTTACTATTCTTACATAATTGTAACACTTCAGCACAATTGCAACACAAACACATGTGAATTATAACCTGCATCTACAAGCATAAAGAGAGAGAGAAACATCCTTCTTCTCATGAATAATAATTAACTATCATGTGCATATCTCAGTATTGTATACATACAATATTCAGTTTATGCACTAATTGACATTTAATAATCGCAAGATAAAATATTTGAATCATAACAGTGGCAGTCGATGACTTAAAAACTGTGTAGAACGATTTGTACTTCTGTGTAACGTAATTTTAATCCAAACATTAAACTAAACTTTCATAAAATAAAACTTTATGTGCACTATATTTTATGGTTTTGAAAGGATCAATGCGTGCTTTACAATACGTGTTCCAATACAATTTTTGAGACCTGTAGTGCGACAGAATTCTCACAATGTTGGATCAAATGTGATCACAGACACAGTAAAAGTTTTATATAATTCATGTTTTACTGTTCTTGATCGAAATATTAAATATACTTATGCCGAAGAGTAACTGATTTGCAAATATAATATTACGTGTAAATGCAATCTCCACGCGGCTAAGCTTGAAGGATGTACTAATATTTTCACGTAGAATCCTTTTTAAAATCAATCTATCACTATTTTTTTTTTAACA
>BMAO01017791.1:0-56383 GCA_019973975.1 Trichonephila clavata
TTCTTACTTTGTAAACAACAACATTGAGTAATACCCTCCGGAACTTCGGTTAATGTTGATCTATGGAAAACATCGAAATTCAACTGAGTTTTTCAAAGTTCTAATGCAAGTTTTTGAAACTTTTTTTGAACGAAATGGAAAGAAGATGATCTGTAGATTTCACATTCGGAATTTTATATTATTTCTTTCAGTATCTTTTTAAAATACCTTTTTAATTTCTAGCTCCTAGAGCAAGGTTGCACAATTGCATGCTTATTGCGTTTTTTGGAATATGTAACTAGTGTAAGTGTACAAGTAATTAGTGTTATTTTGCGTATTGGATTTGTTTATCGTTTATATTTACGGTATCATATATAAGATTAATTATAATATTGTATTTGTCTATTTGAATCGTTTGTTTCTTTCTTGGTTACGAAAACAAATAGTATTACATACTTCGGAATTTTTTTTATATAAATGTCATATTCATTAAGATATTGCATGTACTTGCCGCCATTTTTTTTCTACATATTACATTTTTATAGTTATTGGATTAAATTTCTTCCATATTCATTTGAAGAAGAGTAATTATAAATATGTGTAAAATACTTTTTATTATTTATAATTGTTACTTTTGACTAATTTAAGATTAATTAGTTATTTAATTTCTGATATGTATGTAGTATTCCATTTGTAACATTACTGACAAAGTTTTCCATTGTCAATTTATTGAATTTGATGAAAATTACTGCAATTTGAAAAATCACTTCTTGTTCGCTTTTTACAAACATATGTTTTGCCAGAAATTTTAGATTAATTTCTGTATTTTGTATAGTTGGAATTATTAGAAAAAACAAATCATGTTATTTATCTATTTCATATAAATAACTTGTTCTTGAAAATATATTTTAATATTATTAGGATATCCAGGTTTTTAGCATTGTTTATTATTTTATTTTACACTGTATGGAAATATTGTTTGGCTTACATATGTTATATTTTAAAAATATTTATTACTTAGCATGTGTTTGAAAATGCTACTATTTTGAACAATGTTTCAACTTCATATATTGTATGGATTATGTATTTTAATATTTTTTATGTTTATGCAATTTATTGTGCTGTAAAAATAAAAAATTCATTTTCATTAAAGAATAAATCTTTTATCATTAATCAAAAACTTTCATGTTAACTAACTCTAATATTATGTAATTTTTTAAGGATTTTTCTACAAATTTAAATTGTATTTTAAAACAGTCTATAGTATTCATATATATCAACTATTTTAAAATTTATATGCAATTCAATAAGTAAAAATATATTAAAGCAAAGGATAATTAAATTGAATTTCTAAAGACTGTTACGCCTTTTCTCTTATGTGATATTTCACTTAATATTGTATAATATTACTATAATTATAAATCAAATTTTTAAAACAATTTCCTTAATTTGCATATTTTTCAATGGTTTTGAATCATTACTACATTATAGAATTAATATTGTTGCCTTTACTTTTAATATGTTGGAATCATGTCACAAACAAGGAAACTTGAATAATGTATGTTTATTGAAATGAAAAATTTAATTTAAATTCAAAGTTGCTTACAAGAATATTAAATTAGAACTTATGGTAGCATTGTTATCAATCATAATATATACACTTGTAAAACAAAAAATACTTTCATATTAACAATAATCTATGTACACTAGCTGTTATTTTCTAATATTTACATAAAGTTTGGTGTTTGTGAAAAAACATTTCAGAGTATTACTATTTGACGGATATCTAGATTAATATGATATTCATTATTTTATTTGGTTTACATGTGAGATAGAATTTCAATTTAGATTTAAATAAATATTTTATGCAACAATATTTTTAAAATATTTATTACTTTCCATTTTTAAAATGCTGCTAACAAATTCCAATGCACTTAAGAGATGCATTTAAGAAGAAATAACATGAAGTCTTTTTTAAAAAGGTTTTTTTATAAATTTAACATCAGTAGAGAAAATAGTACATTATCAATAAGTACTTGCAGTAAGCAAGAATTAACTGAGTAACACATGACAAATAATGAATTTATCTCCTATAACAATCACGCATTGAGAAACTTTTAATAAGTTCAATACCCAATTTTCAAGAATTCTAGCTACAGCAACATTTAAGAATAAAATATTAAAATGCATTTGGAAATCTAAGCAATGTATGTTATAGACATTTTCAAATAAAATTATTTACATTAATCAGCATTCAAATAATTTATTCTAGAATATGAGAATTTGATATTTACAACAACAGCAAATTTTAACTTTCAGCCCTGAATTTCTACATTATACAGGACGTTTCAATTATTGATGAATATGTCTTGATTTGCAAGCCATGTTTACTGGGAAATAATTCAAGAATTTTTTCCAATTTTCTAAGTTATTGATCATCTGAGAATGACAATTGAGGAGAAAAAACAACTTATTGACTCGTTAAAAGATTTATATTAAAATCTAAATTAAAGTAACCCCCTTTCAGTCAATAGAAATACTGTTTTAATCATTTTTATTTTAATTAGTGAAGTACAGGTTTTAGTCAACCTTTGAATATAAATACCTTTAATGCTGGATTTCAGCTTCCAGCACTGATCATTGTACATGCATGGCTAGGTGTATATTGTTTTTTCAAATTAATAAAAAGGATAACATCTTTATTCCTCAATTTACATACGAATTTCAATATTTTATGAGATTCATTGTTTTTAATTATTTTGAGGGTAACTGTATATTTTAAAAATAATTCTCCAATATGTTCCATACCATTCTTATAATAGGGCATTTAAACTTTTGTGTTCTTTGAAACTGTCCAATTCTACTTGTTTGGATTCATCTGTTATATTTAAAATTAGCATTCTTTCAGATTAAGAGAAGTTTGTTCTCATGTTGCAGCATTTGTGACATTTACTGACAGATTTTTCATTGCTAATAATAGAATATGATGAAATTATTGGAATTTCTAAACACCAATTCTTAATTTTTCAATAAATATGGTTTGCCATAAATTTAAAAAAAATTATTCTTAACTTATGCTTTAAAAAATTCATTCAGGTATATTGTAATCCCATATGTATATAATTTTGTACAGACAAAATTCCCCTACAAAGGGGCTGTTAAAAGTAGAAATCGCTGCGAAGTAGCAAGTTTGGGTGGTTATTATGAGAAGCACATACTGGATAGTGTCAGTAAACCAGCTCTCTGGTGCTGTTAAAGAGTATCAATAGTATGCATGTAATTAAATTCATTAGTTTTGTAATGCTTGCCTTAGTCCTTTGAATTCTGTCAATGACGGATTCTTTCAAAAGATTGAGAATGAATTTTACAAACTGGTTAATGAAAGTTTTATATGTAAAACAGATAAATAGATTTCTAGATATAAATAAAATAAAATTTATTTGGCCATCTTATAAAAAAAATAATACAAAGAAAATACACTATTAATTACAATAAATTGAGATTACTAATGTTAACTTGCAACCATTTTGAACAGTACAATGATATTAATTGCATGTATTGGAATAGTATATTTTTTTATTTGTAAGTATTTGAAATACAAACTGTTTATTTGCTGAGTTGAATATCCACTTAACACCGCAGACCTTCCCTTTTTGTAGTGAGTAGCCTTCTGTGACTTAGTCATTGGAAATTTTAAAAAATTGCTTATTTGCCATTATTTGAACTACACAGTGTTATTTACAATTAAGCTACATATTTTTCTATTCATAATTGTTTGAATTACATATTGTTCATTTGTAATTATTTAAATTACACAGTGCTTATTTTCATATACTATAATACTAAAGAATTATTTGAAGAATTTTTAAATCAAATAGAGGCAATTATAAAATAATTAACTAATGACATACACACAATTCAAATATATACATTCATATTAATTCAAATTTTAAATATTCCATTCTTTGAGTTAACTAAGATCAAAATAATTGTAACAATCAAAGAAGCAAAATCTCTTGCATATATCTTATATTTAATATAATACTAAGTAAAATTCATGTTTAGAACATTTTTTTATATTTTCAGAATTAAAATAAGGATATCAATTTTCCATAGTATTAAAGGAGATATCCTGTAAAATTCCCCTTTAATAAAAATCAGGATACATAACTAATAAAGAACTGATTGAACTATTAACAGATTCTGAGTTAAATGAAGATATGAATTAGATGATCTTGAATTTTGGTTCAAAATTTACACAGAATATTTTCACATTTCAGCAAAGCTGTAAAAGGACTTTAATACAACATATTATGTGAAGTCTTTAATTGTGTGAAAAGTCTTTAACACAAGTAAAAAAAAAACACTACACAGAAATAAATTGGATGATTGACATAAAAAATACACTCATTTGCAAATAACAAATAGAACCCGATTGTAATGTTTTTTTCCAAAACAAATTTGGTATCCAGCTTCAAACTTCATTAGATTGTCCTAATTATTCAATTTCTGCAAGAAAAATGATTCAAAAGTAAAATTTTCATAAATAAATATTTATCAGTCAAAAAATTCATAATGCAATTTAAATTTAGAATAAATTGAAAAGAAATCAATTGCTAATCTTCAGTTTAACAAATATGTATGAATTAAATAAATATGTAAATTAGCACAATTACTTGGATTACTTTAGTTATTAATAAAATTTGAACATACCAAATAAGTGAGCATTGTTCTTCCTACATTTCATGTGTAACATATAGTTCATGAAGCTTGAAGAACCTTGATCCTCCATACAGGCGAATATTCACGGGACATAATCAGGATGCTCCGAGCTCTCTACAAAGCAGTTTAATTCCTATAATAATTGCCAATGCTTAATTCATGATATCTATATTAATAATAGTTGACTATGTACAAGAGCAAAATAAATAGCTCACACAAAGGCTTAGTTAAAATTATCATTTCAATTAAAAAATCATCTCAATCATAAAACGATATATTATAAATCATAAAACAAAATATTAGACTTATTTTTTAGCACAACTGATTCAATGTAACCTAGAAATTTTAAAATTAGTCTAACAAAACTAGTGTATCTAGATAACTTTTATTTCTATGTTACGTAATTACACCCACTATGCAACGCAAAAAACAATGGAATTCATACAACAAATATTCGTGCAACAAAAACAAGCTTTTTTTTAATTAACATTTTTCAAGAAATACAAATATAAGTGATTGTGTAATTAATATAAATAAAAGCAGTCGAAAATTATTTCTGATTGTGTGTTGTGAAAACTGTCGCCAAAATTGCTGCCAAGGTTACCATAAATAAAAATCGAGCAATGTTTGTAACAAATACACGGGAATATTTCGAAAAAGCACAACAAAATTTGAATAATACCATTTAAACACAAACTTGTAATGAAATGCTTATTAAATAACACAGATTTAACTCTCGCTTACCAATTTTTCGGTTGCAAAGTAGTCTCTTATTGTAGCCATGTGGATAGACTCGTAGGACAGCGGTAAATTAAACGGTGATTTAAAAATTCGTAGAGGTTCTCAGAAAAAGATCCACATGTGGAACAAAGAGTGCATAGTTTACTCTCTTTCATGTCGGTAATTTTAAAAGGCTAAAAATTCTGCTTAAGAAATGCAAGGAAAATTACAATTACTTCTGCTTAAGTTTGTATACAAAACAATGTTATTTTTTGAAACCGGAAGAAGTTGAGGTATTAACGACCGCAGCGCCCCCATAGTAAGCTTTACGGTAGAACTTGTCCATATAATATTTCATAAATAAAATTCAATAAAACTCCAAAAAAGAGTAAAAATCTTTCAAATTGAAAGTACTTCCGGTTCGTTTTTGTTGTTCTCCCCCTTGACAAAAAAACTGCCATTGGAGTACAAACAAAAGTAAGGTATTTTTAGAAAGAAGAAAATTCAAATGTTAAATATATCAAATAAAAAAAATTTTTTTGGGGGTCATTTTCATCAAAACTGATGATTTTGCACTAGTCAGGCACGTTAATTTAAAATACCTCGAAACATAAATATTACAAATTCTCTTAAAATGTGTGTTTTCACAAGATTTTAATTTTATCAAGGCAAATTATAAAACCTTTTGGAGTTCTTGAGATCACCGCGTTCATTTTATTTTAGCAACTATTTCTGAAAATCTCAAATGAGACTCGAAACAGTGAACTTTAATAATTTCATTTCTGTATTATCTTGGAACTCAAAGTGGTCTGTGAAACATTAAAATCGCCATTAAAAGAACATTGAGTAAGAGACACCATCTTTCCTAGTAGTGACATTTTAAGACTTCTTGCGGCCCTAGGCTTCTATGTAAAATTAGGCCCTTCAAGACCCTTTTAACCAAAGAGCAGTCACGTGGGGCACAAAGTTACCCCAAGCTCACGAAATCTTGAATTCTGAGAAACTGTTTGTCACCAATGACCTTGTCAGTATCCTCCTATAACAGAGACTTCATGAGAACTATAATGTATTTGTCGCATATCTCTCTCTTTTTTTGGTTGTGGAAAACTTTTTTTTACAATCTTGAGATATTTGGGTTGACTAAGTTTCCTACATAATCACACTGTTGCTCTGTTTTCCCCTGTGAACGACTTCGAGGTTTTGTTTGCTGTATTGTACGACTCATTATGGTTTGTAAATGTAAATGAACAGAATATAAAAAGGAAATGGGCATCTACGATCTCTATTGGATGCAGTACCGGTTTAAGTTCATTTCAGACCCTGGATACAGAAGATCTACGGGCTCCCTTGGCACTGTTGGATCCAAGGAGGGGTTCTTGGATCCAGTTAAGTCCTGCTTATCTGTGCCCTTTTGGGTGCCCAATGGATAAACCTGCTGTTATCTGATAAGTCGAAACTTTGGAAAACGAAATTGATCAAGCAAAGGAAGAACCTGGTGAAATAATGGATATTAATCATGATAGCAAAAGCAAATTTGAGAAAATAAAGATGAGAAATTTGAAAAAGGATATGAAGCCACCAGTAAACCACAAGACACACTGCGTACTGTCAAAAAGACTAGCAAGAAAAAATTCAACATGCTATTTGTCAATCATCAAATGACAATAAAACTACAATAACTTCAACAAAATACATGATAGTCTTGCCTGCAAGTATAATTTCTGCAATGTTAGCGAAAAGTGTCTGTGAATTTGTGTTTTTAATTAAAATCACTTACATTTGAAACATTTTAGTTCAGTTTGAATTTTTTTCTCAAATTATGAAATAAAATTTAAAAGGCCTCCATAAAATTAGGTACAAGTATACTTTCTTTTAATTAAATTAGTCGCTGGGATTACAATTTTTATCATGTACATTAAAAAGTTATAAAAAAAGGACTGGGGTGACTCGGTCACCCCACGTGACCACTGAGTGTAAGCCTGCACCTGGGTTAAATACTTTTTTTCTGCATCCATGTAATGCTATAAATGTTTTGTTTAACTGAGAAACACTCATCACACACACATTTATTTTCGACGCAGTTTATTACTTTTTAGATGAGTTTTGAATTGAGATAACAATTAGCCAAATTAGAACAGCACAAAATTAAGCCAGTCATGAGTTTAAGAATTTTGTTTTAAATGATTTAGATTTTTTTCATGTAAGTAAAGACTGCTATGCCCCAAAGCAGAGATAACTTGTTTGTATAAGAAAAACTTTCTCAGGTGTAGGTAAAGGGTTTCTACGAAACAAAGACTAAGATGTATTATGGATCAAATTTCATCACATAAATATCTGTGTTCTAAATATGCAAAGAGGTACCATTAAGACCTAAGGCTCTCTTCCAAAAGTGAGAAGCAAAGGGTGTCCATTGAGTTTGATTTTATAAATATGATCTTAAGACTTCTTGAGGCCGTGGCCACCTGCACAAATGTAGGCCCCACATATGAACCTTAAAGTAGACAGTACATAACATTCGTTGTCAAATACTCATACAAACAAAACCTCGAAGCAAATAAATGTGCATGGCTTACAATCGCACAAACCGGCTCGAACGATTACCGCTTTTTGACTGAATGAGTAATGATTGTGTATGTTGGTAGGAATAGGCCTATTCATGGACGACGGTCATATCATGTAGTGAGTTGACATACAGTCTGAAATTTCCAGTTTTTCGGAGAATATACAACCGGAAATAACATTTGAACGTTGAGATTATTGAAATCATGATCTTAATTAAGGTAGATTAGGCCCCTATTGTGACCGAGGCTCTGGCCCATGCCTTAAGACGTCCCTGAATATGATAGAGAATGGGATTTGTCTAATTTAATTACTACCTCCAATTTGTTAATCGAGTAGCTGAATAGTGTGGACGTTAATATTCACTCACCAATTTGTTGACCATCCCTATAGAACATTTACATATTTTTGCATATCCTTAAGGGTATATTGGAATTGGGCTACCCAGACGAGAGCTGCTTGTAACAGTGTGTGCCAACAGTGGTATTGGAAAGTCGAAAGTGCAGAAATTTTACAAATGTTGGCTTTTTACACTACCTGTGGGATGCCCTGTTTTAACTGAGCACTTATTAGAATGAGTAGATTTTTTCAGGGACCTGATTTAATTGTGACGTCGCACGGCAAACGAATGGCTCGATTCCATTTAAATTAATGTCCCTTTAGAAGAATTGAGGCGACAGATCGAGGAGATGGAACATTGGTCTCACTTGGATACTACATAAAGTTACATCTCGGAGGGTCGATTCACAGCTCGAAACCCCTTGGGTGGACTTTATTCTCCCGAGTAAGTAAGGAGAGCTAATGGCAACGGAATTAGTGATTTTGATCCACGGTCAAGTGCAGAGGATGACACTAGGAACTGGCATCCACTTTTCAAACTTCCGCATCATGCCAACTAGGGGATTTTGAGCCTCGACATATTTAATATGCATCAGTTCTTTAGCGTTTCAACCCACAATTCGAGAGAAACAATACAAATCACAAATTCATGATCCAATCTTGTAAAATAATTATGAATAATTTTGATTCAATAACGCGAGGATTTGAGTTCGGTTAATTTGTAAATGCTACATTTCGTTGAAGTGCATCGTGGAAAACTCTGGCAGTGTAAAATTCATTTGAGAAATCTTCCTTTATGTTGGTTTTTTAAAAGATTTGATGCGACGTTTTTGTGCCCCACAGATACAAAATCGGTTTCTTTTTGTGGATAGTATAACACCGTTCCTATGCACACGTGCACCCCCTCAAATATCGCGGGGTCTTTTCATCTGACATTACACCGAAAACGATGGCCGTGAGAAGTCCAACGGCTGGATTGAACACCTGTGAATGCAATTCGAGGTACCAGAAATGAACCGTCTCACACCAGAAGATCTGTGTTGAGTTTACCTCCTCCCTCACAAATATATTCTGTAATATAGAAAAAATTCATAGTGTGAATTTCTTGTTTAATGCAACTAACTAATAGCTGTGACGTATAAATCAATCATTTAGTTTAGCTCTCACGCTACCATTAATTCACCCAAACGTCAGAATTTGATGTTGAGTGGATTTCGCGGAAGACTCTTGTTGGAATAGTTTATTGGGTTGCAATGAGTTTTGATAACTGTTAAAGGATAATTCTTCCGAAAAATTTAGAAATTTAACAAAGACTTATTTGTAGTTTGGAGTAAATTTCTGATATTGACGATAGTTTGGAAAGAAAAACAGCAGGCTGCTAATTCAATTAGGATTTCGAATTCCTTTTATTGCTCAACGTCACGGATAGAATCCAACACTATGAAGGAGGTCTGGATACATTTGATCAAACGAGAATAGTGCGTCTGTTGCAGGGATATTTAAAGCTGTTTGTTGATATTTTTTCTTTGTATTAACATCGCATTCAGAAGTAACACTCATCTCGTAATCCCGAAAAACGGTCTAGTGATGTGGATGACACCTAAACCAGCGCCATTCTCTCCAAACTTTTTTTCACCCAGCCAACTTCGACAAATTTAACATGCCTCAGCCCTTTTGCACGGTGGGTCTCTAGTCGGCAAACAACGCTGACTCAGCAGAAACGTCAACAGGGCCCAGTTTCATTTTAGGTGGCTCCTTCATTAGAATGTTAAAGGTAACACAAACCGATATTTAATAACGTGACACATTTGGAAAGAAAATAGATTCTTTATGAGGGTCGCTTTACAAGCATTACTAGGTGCAGTCCCCGCAATTTTGAACAAAAAATTAGTGATGAGGAATGCCCTTGAGCTCTGGTACTCCATTCTCTAAACTTCCATTTTTAGCAAGGACTGAGACTCGATAGATTAAACACATCAAACCTCTTACACAAGTATTCAGACACCAGGACTTGACGACGCTGGCTACAAGTTCCTGCCATGATCATTTACCACGAAGATCAAAAAATAAAACAAGGTTTAGCAAAAATATACAGTAAAATGTTTAACACAAGAAAACTTAAGATGAAATATCGGTTAAGTAATACGACAGTCCCCACAAACTATGAATTTTCATGCATTTTTTCCTTGTAACGCTAAGCAAAAATCGCTCAACACAAAAAGATTTCACTTCCCACAATGAACAAAATATGGAAAACACCAGCCAGATTGGACTGTCCTATTGCATTATTAAAAGAATGCATTGTAGTAGAAGACGATAATGGGTGTTCAGCCCCAATTATGGTAGACAAAGATATTTTAGGAGTTTGTTTAAAAAATAACATTGAAGCAGATTCCAATGACGAAACTGAAATACAGTGGTGGCAAAAAGTTCTGAACACACTCATTTTTTAGCGTAATTTTTGTGTTTGACTTCATTTTTCGTTGTGAAATTATCGCCCTATCTTAAACATTGTTATTGATTTTAATGTACTTTTTATGCTGATTTCAAATCTACTACTAGTTTCTTAATAACTAAAATATTTTTTGTAGTAAAGCTGCCTGAACACAATAATGTGAAATAAGTGCAGAATAAAACAATATAGAATAACATAATATGCAAAGAAAAATAACACGAAAATTGACAAATACAGTATATTTAATAAGCATTTTGAAAATTGCATTGTTGTCACATGTTAGAAAATCAATATTTTATGGGCCAGTCGTTTGCTTTAATTACGGCTCTACATCTTTTTGGCATGGAATGCACCAATTTCAAAAGAAGATCTTTCGTGAAAATATGGTTGAAGGAAAATATTAAAGCTTCAATTAATTCACGTTTGTTTGAAGGTTTTTTCTTTGAAATTTCATAACCAATTTTAAACCATAAGTTCTCTATCGGATTAAGGTCGGGAGACTGTCCTGGTCAGCTCATTCTATTCACAGTATGGTCTTTCAACCACTTCTGGACTACCTTTGCACGATGACAAGGGGCGTTATCGTCCTGAAAAATCCATGACTGATTCCCAAAAAGATCTCTCGCAGTTAGAAGCAATTTATTTTGTAGTATTTCAATGTAATCCATGGCTTTCACTGTTCCGCTAACGATGTGAAGTCTTCCAACACCATGAGAAGACATACAACCCCATACCATCACTTTTGTCGGGTACTTCACTGTGGGCTTCAGACACTGAGGGCTGAATTCCTCATGAGTGCGTCGTCTTACATAGGCACTACTTTGGTTGCCAGAAATACAAAACTGACTCTCGTCACTAAATATTACCTTTTCCCAGTCTTTTATAGTCCATAATGAATGTTCCCTTGCCCACGTCAATCGTCTCTTGCGTTGAAATTCAGTCAGTAATGGTTTTGGGCGCGCTTTACAGCCTCGTAACCCAATTTCCAGCAGACTTCCTCTGACGGGCACACACTCACATTTGATGTCAAAGTCCATTGTTTTAAAATTTACGAGGAATTAAGCTTTCTGTTTGAAAGTGAAATTCTGTGCAATAACCCGTCTTCACGTAAATATGTTTTTCTTGGTCGTCCTGATCGCAATACAATTTGTTTCAGAAAATCTTTTCAAAGTTCTCACAACAGTAGAAAGGTCACATGGTACTTTAGCAGCAATTTGGCGCATAGAATAACCTTCCTTCAAATGTATTATTTTGTACCTTTTATTCTCAGGCAGATATGAAAATTAAGCCATAATTCCAATATTTTCCACAAACGCACTTCAAATTGCTTTCAATACACTATTTTCCACAAGCACACAACTGCATTCAATACAATAAACCACGTTTCACCTTTTTCTTTCAACCCTTTATCGCTACTGCTCTCCGATTGGTTGAAATAACGGAGCATTTCATTGGTGGAAAACACTCATTCTTACAGTGACCTTGTGCTTTCTTGTCAAGGGTTTTCAACATATCAATGAAACTATTTACTTTAGATGAAATCTACAAATAGATTTGAAATCAGCATGAAAAAATACATTAAAATCAATAACAATATTTAAGATAATGCGATAATTTCGCAACGAAAAATGAAGTCAAACACAAAAATTACGCTAAAAAATGAGTGTGTTCAGAACTTTTTGCCACCACTGTAATGTAGCTCCTGATCCCACGTCATCCGAAATGAGGAATATAAAAAGCACGCACAGTTATTTAGATTCTCGTTCCAATGGTGAAATGAATAAAAAAATGGACAACATTGAACAATTTGATGCTAAATATATGTATCTGACCGTTATCCCCACACTCAATATTTTGTTTCATTGATTTTTATTAAATATATGCATATATACATATCTATGTAAATAAAATGTACTCTGTTTTTCTGCAATATGCTTTAACATGAAAAAATATTTCTGCCGCCTCATTTTTGCATTAAACAATTTCCACTGTAAATTTAAATAAAAAAATGATCTTATTAAAATTATTCCATTTTTGAATTAATTTCTTTTTATGGATTGAGTTCCTTGATAAGAGATTTACAGAATTCTAAATGTTATAAATTTTATTTACCCTCATTTAAATCCTTTCTACTAATTACCACAGATTAATACGATGTAGGTGCTCATTGGTTCAATAAAAAAATAAAGCCAATAATTTCAAAAAGAATTCAGAGAAATTAATGTAAAAAAAATTACTCATCTTATTTACTCGTTATTTCATTTATATAGTTTCATGCTTGAATCTTGGAAATGAGAGAAGTGATAAAAATTATCAAAACCTAGAATTAATACTAACATAGCAACAGAAATGCAATTTACTTCATTAAAAAAAATTCTGAAGTTTAGTTCAAAATATATTGTTTAAGTTCAATAATCAAAATAAGATTTGTTAAATAGACTATTATGAGATAGTCCAATGGATTTAGAGTAGCTACAATTTTTCAAAAACATATTTAACAATTACAATTTAGAATCTAATGAAAGAAATCATGGTTTACTTGTAAACATTGAATCTGATTTTTGAAATTCTGTTTTTAGATTCGAGATTTAAAAACATTTGTACATATAATCAGTTTTTCTAACAATACAATTTGATAAATATTTAAATGTTGCAACAAATATCTGAAATAAAAAAAATATTTTATAAACATTCTTAAACATATTTTCAGCTCCCCCCCCTCAAGATGTATTTCCTATTTATTAGTATACAAAAAGTATAATAAATGTTGTGAAAATTCCATTAGTGTTATTTTTTAAGTCAAATATTAATATCTACTTCCACAGACCATACATGTATTTCAAATATTCTAAAAGAAATTCAACTACTTGTTCATTGAATATGAAAAAATATACAACAAAACTCCATCTAATCAGGATAGATAGCAAATTCAAGACTTCCGAAACAAAATTTTGCATACCCAGCATTCCCAAAAGAAAAGTTAACTCAAGAAAACAATCATAAAAAGATTCCTCAGAAGTCATTAAAACAAATGATTAATTCTAAATTTAGCAAATTAAAAATATACCTAATATTATGATTAATTCTTTAACAGTATTAAATAATTTTATTTCATACAAATATTTTATGTTTTTATCCTTTATTCTATTTAAACATAATTATAGAATTAAATTGAATTTTTTTGCTAAAAAGGAGAACACCAAAGAAAAATTCTGCAATTTTCAATCTTGCATTTTCTCAGAATAAGTTATATATAGTTAGAAACATAAATTATATATATTTATAGAAAATTTAACACAAATGCTCAAATTAGGATACTATCCACTCTAATATGAATTTTAAATTCACTCACAAGACACTTTCATACAGCTTTTAAAAAAATCTTTTATTCAGGAAGGAAAAATGTTTTTTTGTACAGTGAAAGAAGTCAACAATAAATGCTTTAGTAAAAATTAGTAAGTTAGGTTTCCCATAACCATAACAAATACATTCATACTCACTCGCATACATATAGTTCAAATTACATTTCATCAATGTTTCAAATTTTGATTAGTTACAATGTTAATCTAAGAAATATATCGAATTTTCATTAAAACATTCAAGGGATCAAATCCCATCTATTTCAGTATATTATAATAAATGTAAACAAACATGGTTCAATAAGAATTTGATACAATATTTTCTATTTTTATCTCTTAATACTTTTTAATATACAAGAAATCAAAAGTATACGATAAAAAACAAATTATAAAACAAAAGGTTTTATTAAAGTGTTGTGTTTAGAAATAAGTAAATATTTGTATAAATGTTTCTGGTCCATTCTTTGTGGAATATAAATTTGGCTTCACATTTTTATCCGAATCTGATGCTCTGTATTAATTGGAACACAGCTAGAAAAGAAAAGATCAATGTTGTAAATATGAATAGAAAACTTATAGAAAAAAAATACATAGAGGACTTTGTTCTAATAAGTATGAATTTTTAATTTGATTATGATATATTTCTGTCTCATCTGTACAAAACTTACAAATAAATTTAATTACTGAGATTAATTGGTTGCTCAGCTGAATATTTTGGTGTTACACTTTATAAATACTTACATACATCCGACAGCTATTTTGTACACATCCTCTTGAAAAAAAAATTATGCCAGTATAATTTCAATGGATTTATTTCATGAAAGCATGTGTACCGATTCCATAAATTATGATTTAACTAGCTATTTGTCAAAGATCAGTTCCTGTGTTAGCTGGTTAAGATACTTTTACTTTTGGATTACAATTCTTAAATATATTCATTACAAGTACATACTTCAGAAAGTATACAGTATAACCAAATCAAAATAGTTATTCAAAAAGAAAGTAGATAGGTGATTGTAATTAATATTTCAATTTATTTTGTTTGAAAAAATTTCAAAATGTTTAAACATGTGCAATAAGTTTTAAAAGAACATCAGAGTTAGACTAAGTTTATGATATTAATCAACTATCACAACCTATTAATAAATTGTAAATATAAGATCTTAGTCGGAGGGCACCGAAAATTCAAGCAAGAGATCAAGGGCTTAAATAATAATTACTTGGTACAGATTAGAAAATATTTAGTTCCCTAGGAGTAAGTCAAAGACCAAAGATGGCTTAGATCTGCCCTACAATCATCCCCCCCCCAATCTGATGATTTCTCTTAAAAATATATAACTGCTTAATCAATAATAATGTAAAATAAATTTCTTAGCAATGTTTTTACACCCATCTCAAAAACTTTACTTGAAATAACTTTTGAAAAAATTTGAACATAGTTTTTCAATTAGTATATCTGCTGTTAGATTTTGTAAGATTTCTATATATGATAAAATTCTTAAAGAGTAAAATTTAGGCAAGATGAATTAGAAATATTCCGAGTTTGAAAAAGTCTTATAAAATAAAAATGTGTTGATAAAAGTACATTTATATCAATGCAATATATAAACAAAATAATCATAATAGAGAAGTATTAACAAAAATAAGCAAGATTTCAAATTAAAAATTAAATTACTTAAGTGAATAATTTATAAATGGAATAAAATCAAAGAAAAACTTTACTATATATATAGCTTTTTATAATTAAGACAAAAGAACTCACCAGATCCACAGACCACAAAGATAAACAATCCTAAAAGCCAAGGTCCAACTGGATATTTCTCATCTTGAGCTTTCTTTAAAAAATATTAACAAAATATCAATGGTTGTAAATTAAATTTTATAGAAAAAAATTAGTTAGAAAAAATACAATCCTAAAAAGGAAATTTTTATCAATATACTACTATAAAAAAAATATAATTCTAACTTATGCTTAGGCATTGATAACTTTTTAATGTCTTAATACTACTGTTATATCAACAAATAAAAAGAAAAGGCGAGTATATTAACATCATTAAACAGCAACACAAGGGCAACCTTGCAATCATGATGGAGCTGACATGCGAGTTAGCACCCTCTACTCTCTTAATTTCCCCACCATGTCAACGAGAGGATTTTGAGCTACGACAGATTTAACAAGCATCAACACGTCTATATGGTAGGCCTTAATGCCACGAACACTCAAATTCTTACCACACCAGCCACAAACATGAACCCTAGACTATCATGACCAGTAACAAATAAAAGGGAGAACCTATTTCAATTCCTATATGAAAATACTTTTAAAATATCTATTCACAAATTATTTTGTTTATTCCAGTTTATGTTTTTGTAAATATAAAACACATTTTACTATGAAATTACGTTAATTCAGTTAAGTGAGAGTTATATTAACTGTAACTGAAAAATAAACACTGTAGAGCAGCACTAGGGCTATTGGTGACAGACCTTGTAATTCCGAACCATGGTCAAATAACGAGGACGATTCCTGAGCCCCCACCCACCTCTTCTAACTTCCATACCATACCAGTTGGAGGACATTTAAGCCATAACAAATTTAACGTGCAGCGACCCCTCTACACAGCAGGTCTTCAGAAGCAATAGGTTTGAACTCATGACATGCCACCCATGAGTAGGAGATTTTGACCACTAGGCTTCTCTCCCCGCCTCTTAATTCAGTTCATTTTATACCTTAAAAATATCAATGATAAAACGTAAAAACTGCACATTAAAATTTCACTAAACTGCTAAAAATTCAAGAAAAAAATATGTATGCAATTTTTTTAACAACACTTTTAGAAGAAACTTTTTTAAAAAACACGCCAAAGTTAACAAAACATTGGTAGCAATTCACAGTTAAGAAACTGTACCAAGATACATGATTATATCCGAATAATTCTGCATTTCATTGTTTTTTGTACTTGACTGCTATTAATTATTTAAAATCAGATGTTTTTTTTAAAAGAGTGCCAACTTCTTTCATTTAGCATTTCATTGTTCTTGTTGAAAAAAAATTTAAGATTTTGGTTTTAATATTGTTACAATTATATCCTTTTTTAGAGTTTGCTTTCAGTTATTTTTCCAGAATCATAAAACTGAGATGTATAATTTATATATTCCTTTCCTAAAATGATTTTTGGAGCACAAGGGAAAATATTTGTGATATATAGAAGAATTACTTAAGATTTGATTTTAATGATTAACTGTCCAATTTATGTAAAATGGGAAATGTTTGAGAATAGCTTGACTATATGGACCGAACACGAGAGAAATAAACTGCATATTAGGAGGTTTGTCAGAAAGAATAGTTAAAGACTACACATTAGGCAAGATCCAGATTTTAATAAGATCAAATATGTAGAATCAAAACTGATTGCCTATGAAAACTATGATTTCTTTCAAGATTATGTTGGACAGAAGTACCACAAAGTACAAGCAAGTACAACAAAAATTTAATTACTTCATTTTGGATTCAATTCTATTTAATTTCCCAATTCATATACGGAAAAGGATGTACAAAACTAGCAATGTAACAAATGGTATTGCATCATTCTTAAGTGATTTTTAAAAGGAAAAGTCACCAATTTAACATACAAATGCTATGCACTAAGTTGTTTATATTCCACAAGATGGGCAATAACATTACAATATGGTTACCTTGATATTTTTACTGTGTGGTCACGTGGTTGCCATAGGGATGACGTATATTATAATTAATTTGTTCCCCCCCAGGTAACTTTATTAATTCCAGATGATTTCGATTAGATTTCTTTAAAAATGTAACCATTTTCATTGTAATCATTCTTTCAATCTAGCTGCTTCAGTCTTCTGTTGTATTTTGTGCTATTTTCGAATATGGATGTTTCTAATACTGTTGGCGAGTACCCTGATATTTTTTACAGAATATGAGAGCTGTGCTTTTAATTATTGCTGCAACTCACATTTCCACTTTATTTCAGTTTTAAATAATGCATTTTTAAATGTCCGCTGTTCGATGAAATTCATTAAAGGAACTCCTCGTTTTTGGAATATTGCAAGTTATCAGCCATTATATAATACTTTATTATTATTTTTATTTATAACTCTTATTGTTTTTTATATGAGTATTATATATAATAATTACTATTAAATTATATCATGTGATTATTATATATTACATAATATAATTACTATATTATATTGATATCATTGATTGATAGTGATTATTTTCAATCCATTCCTATTTTCTTCATTTGAAGTATATTTCAAAACAGTTCTTTAAAATTTTTCTCGGACAATTGGTTACCGCAAGGACCCCATCTTGGATTCTATATCACTCGGCAATGGAATTGTGCCAAACAGTGCTTGGTGCATAGCATTCTTATATCAAATTAGTTTTCCTAGAAAAATTAGAATTCTTACAGATACTCTTTTACAAATGGAAGAATTCGAATTTCCTAATGTTAAAATATTTCATCAATTCAATACACTTCAAATATTTCTTTTATAAATGCTGATGATTGTATTTTAAATACTTATATTGTTTGGAATTTCCTACTTTATTACTTGAGGATAACTATCACTAAAAAATAGTTTTGTGACCCTTTAATGTCAACTTTGTCAGGGGACACCTTCAGGGGCATAGCTACCGCCTAGGGATTGCAATATCAGTCCAAAAGTTCAATACCGGTATTCGGTATTTTTTTAGAACTTAATACCAGGATACAGGTTTTAATACAGGTATTAGAAACTTTAAGACAAGAGAGAAAATACAGGTTTTCTTTGCCAGTTTTATTAAAGAGTGCAAATATAAAAAAAATTAATTTGTAAATTTAAATTATTTTTGCGATTCTTTATATATTGTTATAAAGGAATC
The DNA here is from genome assembly GCA_019973975.1 of Trichonephila clavata. NCBI lineage: Eukaryota > Metazoa > Arthropoda > Arachnida > Araneae > Nephilidae > Trichonephila > Trichonephila clavata. The sequence goes on from BMAO01017791.1 coordinate 19,028, forward strand.
TTATTTATTTAAATCACAAAAAAGTGTAAATGTCATTATTCAGTCTGTGGTGTTATTACAAATTCTTGAAATGGGATTTTAAAAAACAATGCATAATTATACCGTCATTAAGCCTGGAACGCAATTATGTGCACAAATTACCAGCTGTTGAAAAAATGATCTTTTGGCATCTAATCTAGTTTGTAGTATTGTTAGTAATATGCAATATACTTTAAGTATTTACCTCTTAATTTCTCTTCAAATAAATAGATTTCTCTTCGGATAGTTTTGGATACAGCTAATTTCTGTATTGTATTTTGGTTTATTGAAATTTTTTTACTTATCGCTAATTCTAATTTTTGTTTAAGAGAATTCTTTTTCACTATCGACATTAGTTTTATAAACATTTTCGATAACTGTACCAAATTCTTTTGAATGTGAATAAGGCTTGTGGGAAAAAAGTTTAAAAAAACTTATTCTATAAACTTGATCAAATTTGAATTGGTTAGTCTCTTTTCATCTTTTTTATTTTCACTGTTAAAATCATGATATGTAAATACAAGTATGATATGCAAATACAATGTGAATAACAAATTCCCCAATTTAAAAAATATCGAAATGTTATGCTTTTTCTTCACAACTACATCCTTGTTTTCACAGATACAAGTATCAGACTACGAATCCTGCGCATGTGCGGTATTGCTCTGAGCTGTAATATAATAGTTATGGTCCGTCTTCTTGGATAATTCACATATTTTATCACTTCTCTTGATTATACGAAGCAACTTTATATTCAGTCTAATTAATGTCACCCTTTAGGGAGACATGAAAACAAAAATGCATACTATTTTGCTAGGTTGGCCATCTCTGAACATATAGTGGTGACAATTTAAAAAAATTTCTAGTAAATACTGAAAAACCAGTATTTAAACTTGTGAATAACGGTATTACAAAACTGTACAAATGGATCCAAATACCGGTATTCGGTATTGCAATCCCTACTACCACCATATCAGATATGGAGCCCCAACATGTGTAACTATAGTACAACTAGCCTTTTATTTCTAAAAAAGACCCCCCAAAAAAAAGAGTTTTGATACAGCACCCACTCAGAACTAGTTACACCAGCAGGCACCCTACTTTATACTGAAGCCCAATTTAGAGTTATCAAAACATAAGGTATAAAATGCATGTAATACTCTATTTTAAAACATAATTAATATTCCTAGTTGATAGTTAAGCTTAAATTTGATTCTCATTTCCTGAATTTGAAAAGTAAATTAAACTTAAGAGAAGGGACTTTGGTAGTAGCTAAATGGGAAAAATTTCACCATTCTTAAACAAATATATGAAAAATTGATTACATATTTTTAAATATACAGATGAACATAAACCATTTTATTCATGAAAGTTTCACAGAATTTATGGAAACAAGTTATTTGAAGTACTTTTTTAATACTTTTTACTTTACAGAGTCAACTGGGTACTTATCAGTTATAGAAACCATGGGTTGATGGCTGCTTTTTCAGGTTGCCAACACAAGCACCAGGGGATATTATCCAAGAAATATTTACTACAGAAAACAATAACTGAACAGAATTTGGCATGTTTTTACATGTTGTATTGTTTTTGGGTTCATGGTTCCTACATTTGATTCGAGCCAAAAATTTATGTAGCAACATCAAGGATTAAGGTTTATATAAATAGAACTCCTAAGTTACAAGTGAATAACAAGTAATTAAGATTTGAAACAAGAAGAAATTCCTTACAACATGGGCTAAATTTGTGCGACGACATAGTCACATAATGACAAACATGTGTTTCTAGCCAGTTCGTAAATTCATGTGATGACAATCATATGATAAATGACATATGTTTCCAGCTAATCGGTTCACGTGCTTCGTTGTTGCCCCAACAATTTTGCTCTTTGCAGAAACTTTCTTTTAATATAAGCACATATTTGTCAACAATAATATACATAAGTGAGCAAAATATACTTAAAAAAACCCCCAATAAAATAGGGTTTTTTTAATTTTAAAATTTTTTTGATGGATTTTTTTCATTATATTTGAGCATCTTTACCACTTACAGATAGAACAACAAGCATAAGTTTATTGTCAGTTTTGAATTAAGTCGTCAATATGCGATTGCCTTTATCGTGTGTCCAACCCGAGTTGAACCAATTATAAGGATTAAAATAAAATTAATTTGTTAGAGTAGAATTCTTAGAAATTAGTCGATACTTTTTTTGATCTTTTAATAGATATCTTAAAATAAATGCAGCAGTAAAAAACAGCATATATACAAAATAATTTAACATCGAAATCCAAAGATGCTATGAACTAATACTATTATGCAAGAAGTTACATTATTTAAAGTTAATTAGCTGTATTAAAACTAACACTATTAACCCATTTGAGTATGCACACCACCACTTCTAAAACTTGAACAAGAACATTTTTTCCAGTAAAAACACTCGTAAATTTAGCAGCAAAAATCGGATGTTTACGAAAAGAAAAAAAATTTCATGAACTGTCAAAAGAAATTTCCGCAAAATCATTTTCAGTCTCACTAACGAATTCTTCCACAGTAAAAGTTCACATTTTATAATTAATTTTAAGATAAATATTAATGTGTTTATTTTCATTGCATCAAAGTATGTCTGTTGCAATGGAGATTTAACATTTAGTATCTAAAAGATTGTGATGATTCATTAAAATATTGACGCTTGTATTTTAACTCCGCTCAGTTCAAAGTAAACTGAAGAAATCGTCATACCATATGTTAGATAGATTTTAATAATCAAATTTGACACTCTTTTCACAATTAATGTTCAAATTAAAAATTTAAAGCGCTTTATAAGAAATTTTTAAAAAAAGTCCACGTTGTCAACATGATTTAACTATGTCAACAAGATGTCGAAAACATATTTCGTTTTTATTGTGCCATTACTGTTGTCAACGAATGAAAAATGTCATTTAATTTTTAATATGAATGAAGAACAGATAAATGTATTAACAGCACACACACAAATTAGCTTTGATCAAAATAAACATAAGTAGTACATTTCATTACCTAGTTAAATAATTTAATACTTACGGTAGTTTTTGGAACATTTCCTCGCTGAGTTACGTTTTTGCTTGCTTTTTCATTAGCAATACGCATTCGTTGACTGCTAACCATTTTTTAAAATTTGTAAAATTAAATTCTACGCTATTAACCTAAACACAACAGAGGCTACAAATACACGTAGTCACAAATTTAGCTTTCCAAGTGCCAACTGCGCGACGTTGACGTGTTTAGATAAGAAATGAGCAGTTTAAGTGGTTGCAGTGTAACTGTATATTTTAACATTTGCTTCCTCGTCATGTGAATCAACTTCATGAGAATTTATAAAACACATTGAATACGACTACACAAATAAAAAAAGAACACCAAAAAATTTAAAATTTTTTTTAAAACGAAGAGTTAGGATTATTTTTCTATATTAACATTCATTTAATCACAATTAGGCCTGAAGGGAAAACCAACATATTTTACTGTGCAAAATATAATTGAAAATTTGATTCCCAATCCTTCAGATATTTTTTTATTTGAATTAAAGGTAATCCGAATTAAAGTTTCAGAATATTCAGCTGGAATTTCGGAATTGAAAATATTTTGTTTATAGTTATTCCGAAAAATGTGTGATGTAAATCCTCCGGTATGGACTGCCGAGGATCGAGTGTGTCTTTTAAATTGATTTCCGATTTCTTTAATCCAATATTTGAATGTTTAGCTTGGTGACTCTATTTGTCGTCTAATGTATGATATTCATGAGACAGGGAAAAGTGTTTTGAACTCAAAGTTACCAAAAGAGTTTTTTGGTTTTGATACAGGATATAAAACAAAAAAATCACCAAAAATGGTTTCTTTATTTTAATAATTAAGATAAGACTCACACATTATTTTTCTAAGGTAACTAATTTAAAATAAAATCTTAAATTAGTTAACTTGTTTGAAAAGTTAAAAAATTTATTAGTTAAAATTATTTTGTGAAAAAACTAAACTATTTTTCTTACAAAAATTTATAAAATAGGAATCTTAATGTCTTGGAATTATTGGAAATAACATTACTGCTATATGTTATAAAATATTTCTTTAGATTACACTTCGGCAAATGCTGAAATCTACTTAACTTTAGAGTAATATTTTTTCCTGTCCTATAACATGAAAAAAATTTGGCTCTGATAAAAACAAGACCTCATTGCTGGTAACCTCATTGCTCATTCCTGGTAATCTTATATTTTAGAAAATATGACCTTTCGCTGAAAGAATTAAATAATCAGATGAAGTTTATATCGACTATGATTAAAATAATGTTATATTCATTCAAAAAGTAAAATTGAATTGTAATAGTATCGGGTAATATTTTTCGAATTTATGATGGAAGACTTAAGGCATCCGACTACCCTAAAATTGTGAATTTTGCCAAAAATTGACAATTTTTTTATGATTTTATTTTATAGGCCATCTTATTAGCTTTATAAAAATACCAAGTTTATTATTTAAGTTACTCGGCTTCGGATTCAAAGTTTCCCGGGTTCTGTCCTACCGGATAAGCTCGCCACTTCAAAGTTATACCAGGGGCGTAGTTACCACCGTATCAGTTGTATCAATGATACAGGGCCTCCAAGCTACAGGGGCCCTAACATGTGTTACTACAGTACCACTAACAGGGCTTTCATTTCTAAATAAGGGTCCCTAATGATTTTTGATACGGGGCCCACTCAGAACTAGCTACTCCAGTGAGTTACATAGTAACTTTTCATGAAAAAATAAATTTGAGGACATCCATTTTAAAAATATTTGAGGATTTTTTTTTCATATTATATTGTTAAACTGATTCAGAAAATAAAGCCAGTTTGGTAAGTCACTTTTTTAAAATTAAAAAAAAAAAAGAAACTATCGAAGTTTTTTTTAATAAATTTTTAGAAAATAGTCAATTTTTATAAAACACTTTTTAAATTTTGCAAGTAATTTATATTTCTTAGAAAATTGAAAAAAAAAAAAAAAAATAATTGGTAGCAAAAAATTATTGGAAACAAAAAGATTATTAGAACTCCCCCATAATACTAAATCTCTTCTTACCTTCATTGCACATACATATGCAAGTATCTATAAAATTTATCGAGACTTTTTTGAGCAGAAAACAAGCCTTTGGGAAAAAATAAACTATAGTTTAAAAAAACTAAAAAAAAAAACCACCCTTTATATTTAATTGAACTAAGTAGTAACTTAACCTTTTAGTCGCCAAATCTGGAAATGGGATCTGAAATGAGTCGCCAGATGCGGGATGGGATCTGAAAATGAGAAATCGTTAATCCTGATGATCTTGATCAGGACAATGGAACAAACTCATTAAATTATTGTATTGTCATCGATCCTGGACAAGTGAGCAAAATTTCGAATTAATCTCACCTTTTAAAGCGGGTAAAAGTTGAGTTCAAAGATTCAGCTACAAAAGGGTATAAAAGGCTTAAAAAAGGGTGGCTTCCGCTTATAAAAGGGTGTAAAAAACACATGCATCATCAAAAGTAAAAGTTTTAAGAAAATGCATTTAAAGCTTGTAAAAGCTAAGTTCTGAGACAAACAACACAAAGGGAGAGAGAGAAGAGAAAGAGAGCAAAAAAAAAATCTTTAAAATTAATTGAATATCAGATTTAAAATTTGGAGATAAGCTTCTCAACTGAATGCGTCTCTAAAAACTCAAATGAAAGAAACAAATATTGTAATTTTTAGGGGGTACTATGTAGTCTTAAAAGCTTAAATTATAAATATTTCCCCGAATCTGAGAAGGTGAATGCAGTGCTTCTCAAATTTTCAATATTTACGACCCAATATTAAATCACAATATTCATCGCGCCCCCCTTTCATTAAAAAAACAATGTATTGAGAGAATTGAATAATACTATGCTTTGACGCAAAAGCTACAAAACGACTAACCTTTTAAGTGCCTCAGCGTATTTAAACGCCTCATTCACTCAAAGCGTTAAATAAACTGGACGTATATATACGTCTTTCCGAAGTATGATCTTTTCTAGACACAGCTATCCATAAAAATATTCCGAAGGCTTTGGAATGCAATACAAGGACCTTGACAGTGTGTGTGTCTGCGAAGGATTTACTTATTTCAGAGGATTTTTGTTTATTATCCTCCCCCGCCACCACACTCAATACGCGTGCCTACGTGGAAAATGGTGGCATTGGGGAGCAAATCGCACTACTTTTTATCTGCAGTTAAAGGGATTATTTATAAACCGTACAAATTATCAAAATTATTAATTTTTGTGTATAATTTAAAATATGACAAGCCCTTGGGGTATGATAATTATTAAACTTGTTCTAATATTATTGTTAAATAAATTATGAAATACATTGTATGCAGAACTGATGTATTTATAAGTTTATTATATCAAAGTAAATGTGTATTTTATTTTTTATTATGTTAGAATGTGTATTGTTTGTTTACAGTAAATTAATAATTTACTGCAAACAAACAGTAAACAAGTAGTAAATTAATAATTTTTTAAAAATAATCTTTTGTATACGTCTTTTCAGTAAGCTCGCGCCCCCCTTAGAGTATCACGCTCGAGTAAGCTCGCGCCCTCTTAGAGTTATCACGCCCCCTTAGGGAGGAGCGCCCCACTGTTTGAGAAATGCTGGTTTAATGTTTTGCGTTGGAAAAGCATTACGCCATATATCTATTAAAAAGAGGAAGAACATAAAATGCGAAATCTGATAATTTATACAGCTACTAAAACATCTGCAAGAGAAGCATAAATTCTCAGACATTTTCCCCAACTACGCATAAGCCAATTTCGAGTCATCAAAAGTGTTTGTATGAGCACAAACCAGCTGTACTATTTCAAATTAGGTACTTGTAAAATTAATGCATCATATGACATGGCTCATAAAAATTGCTCAAGCATTTCCTGTGTTACTTATAAAAAAAAAATAGAGTTACTTTAGAAATAAGATGTTTTTATGATATATAAAAGAAATTGTTTGTTGAAGGTGAAACTTAGGAAACCAATTTAAAAATAAAATGTTCTTGTACTTTAGGCATTTTTTTTAAGGCTTAGTAATTCTTTCTTTCAAACAGTAACATATTTTACAAAGACCCCTTTTAAGAGAATTTGTACGTAATTTTGTTTAGAGACAATGGCCCACACAAGGGAAGGGGGAGGTCCATGGGTCCGGACCCTCTCCTCCCCCAAAGCCCTTGCTTTTTTTTTATTGATGATAATCCTATGTATATAGTACAATTTATTTTATTAATGAAAATTATTAATTAAATAATTTATTTGTTACTGTTTTTCGTTTCCAGAATCGGCAAAATCACAAGAATATGTTTGGCTGCGTAATGAGGTATGATACGAGAGTGGTGAACTTTCGACCTTAACCCCCCCCCCCCCCAATTTTTTTTTGTGTGTGCCATTGTTTGGAGAAGTTTGCTTTTTTTTTTATACAGGAAGAATAATAAATTTTTTATAGCGTATATAAAAATAGTTATAAAGGTATACAACTGAAATTTATAAGTAAAATTTTTATCTTTATAATGCATGATTCGAAAGCACATATAGTCTGATGATAGTGTCTTTCCACAGAAGTTGACTTTATTTTTTTAAAAAATTTCTAATATAAGAAAATTATTTTTTATGGCTGTTAGTAAGAGATAACTTTAAAAAAATGTAACTAAATAATATGCAAAAATTTGCTTTATAGGGGATAATACAAAAATATATATAGTCTATTTTTGTGATACATAACATGGAAAAATATGTAGTTTAATACAGAGGTGGCCAACCTTTTTGGGAAGCGTGCCACAATCTGATAAAAAAAGTTACGCGTGCCACTTCCAAATTTTCCACCAAACTAAAACATATACAAAAGTGAAAAAATGTTACTTATAGGCTTATTATGGGTTATTTACATCAAAAACATATTTTTAAATACAAGTTCTATACAGTGAAAATGTAGAAAATGTATGTGTTTTATTCTGTCTGCCAGGCAAGAGGCGCTTCATCTGTACAAAAGGCCGCGGTGGCCGAGTGGTCTAGGCATCGGATCATGGCTAGCATGTCATGCGTTCGATCCTAGTACCACTAAAGATCCGCTGTGTAGGGGAGAGATGCACGTAAAATCTGTCGAGAGCTCAAACGTCCTCCCGTTGGTGTGGTGTGGTAGTTAGGGGAGGGGGTGCCAGCTCAGGTGTCGTCCGCGTCACTTGACCATGGTTCAAAATTACGCGGACCGTCACCAAAAGCCCTCGTGTTGCTAATCAGTGCGACGTTAATATTCTCTCACTCACTCATTCATCTGTACAAACACTGTCTAATTTTATCCATTCTACTTTAACTTCAATTGCGTTTTTAAGTTCCTTAAAAATGTCTTCAACTGTAGTTAAAACTAGTTGGCGCAAATCAAGTTCTTCCACAGTATCAAAATTATTATTCTTGTAACGCACAAAGCTGCTTAACTGCGCATTATCTGTGATATCACAGCTTTTATCCAAAGTTAATGAAAAATATTTGCAATTTTGAAGTCCAGAGACAATTTGTGTTCCAACATTCTGGTCCATGTCATCTATACGATTCATTACGGTATTTCTAGACACAAAGCTATTTTATCAACCATATTTTTGACATTTATATCACCGACATTCCGGATCCAGCATTCTGATTCGTCATGGATGCGAGTTCTCATTCCCTCTGCTTTATAAAGCGGCTACTTTGTGCAGATAGAAATACTACTACCGTATCTACAACTGCTCTCCTAATATATTGCAGAATTACTTCTTGACGATACAGAAATCATAAATAGCCAACACCTTCGGAAAAAACTTTTTATCTGACATCACGCTGACAGCCAATGGCTATAAACACAAAACTACAGCACCGCAAGGGAAAGCTGAAATTCGAATGGAAATTCGAGATGTTGAAAATTAACGGCTCCCGAGAGAGGGTGACTTTTTTTGGCAGATTCGACCGTCCGAGAGAGGAAGAATTTCTTTGTTTTTAGTCTCACATTACTCAACACTTTTCTCGGAACTTTAGAATGCTGTGGAATTGTAAGCTTTGACACTATACTGAAAAAAAGAAAAATCTTGCTTAGCGCCTTTTAAATCTCACGCTGAAAATTTCTGTTTTTTTACATGTTCATGATAATTTTCTATTGTAATTCAATTAATTCAGTAATATTTTCATAAAATTTTTGTAACTTTTCGAAAAGTCTTCGCGTGCCACAGTTACGACTCCCGCGTGCCACAATGTTGCACGCGTGCCGCGGGTTGGCCATCCCTGGTTTAATATAAAGAGAGAGGATTTATAATACACGGGAAGTATAGTCATAATTATGAATGATATATAGCACGAAAAGTTATGTTGTGATCAGGGACACCTTAAGACTTCTTGAGGCCCTGGGCCCATTCCCAAAAGTAGACATTTTGCTCCTACACAAATATAGGCCCCCTCCTACGACCCTTCCAAATAGGCAGTACTTAGCATACTTTGTCAAATACTCATTCAAACCCGAAACAAATAAATGTGCATAATTTACAATTGCACAAACCAGGTAGATCGATTGCCGCCTTTTGACTGCATGAGTAACGATGGTGTATGGTGGTAGGCCTAGGCGTGTACGTGGACGACGGTCATCACATGTAGCCAGTTGAGATTTCGTCCGAAATTCCCAGTTTTTTGGAGAATGCAACCAGAAATAACACTTGACCGTTGAACTTATACGAATCATGATCTTATAAAGACTGAGTCAAGGCCCTGGGCCTAGTTGGCCCTTGTCTTAAGACGTCCCTCGTAGAGATGAAAGGTAATATACGTGCACAGAACGTTAACACTTACCCCCTTATTTATCCTCTTAATAATTTCATATTACTCCGTGTTTAGTTATTTTCGAATCAATATTTTTATTAAGATATTTTGTAAAATAAATATCCGATCTCTAATATATAGGTTTCTAAGATATTTACAAAAATAAAATCAGCTGATCAAATAATTTAATTGGATTATTATTTGAAATTTTAAAAGCACGCAAATTTTAAAATGTGCATTTCTGGCGATGAAACCTTATTCTACTTTTAAAATTCTGAATTTTAACTGATTTAAATATAAGTTTAAAATGAAAGATAGGGCTGCGGGGTATGCTTCATCCTGCAGTCACATTTGATTCCGCACGGAACAGCAGTTTATTTTCAGGCGTTTACTTAAACTTTTTCTTTATGATTATAGTTATGTAGTGACTTCCAGTTGCATCCGTATTTTTGTTCCGGAATTTGAACTCTTAATTCTAAAAAAAGTAAGTTTAGATTAATTTCATTAAAAGTTTGAAGATTTGCAATGACATCTGATTGTACATATTGAAATATTTGTATCTATATAATTAAAAGAGAGATATATTATATTGACATCTAACAAGACTTCAGTTATTCAACCTCTTTTACTTACAAATATGTTGATGAAATTTTAGAAAATACCACCATTACTGATGCATCATAAATTGTCCATTTATTCGTAACTATCTAGAAGTAGCAAAGAAAACTAATACAAACTCATAAATATTGTACAATTGCTTAACTGTTAATTAATAAGAGAAGTGCTTAGCTCGGATATCATTTCCGTTTAGGAAGCTGTTGTGTATTGAATGTAACAGCATTCTGTTCGTATACTGTTTCCTCTTTGGAAGCTGACGTTTTTATTGTGTCGACATGGCTTTGCCCTGTCTTCGAATATTATTTCCTCTTTGGAAGCTGACGTTTTTTATTGTCAACTTGGCCTTACCCTGTCTTCGAATACCATTTCCCCTTAAGAAGCTGACGTCTTAAATATGTCGACATAGCTTTACCCTAACTCTGGATACTGTTTACCCTTAGGAAGCTGACGTTTTTATGGTGTCAGCATAGATTTACCCTGCCTCTGGATACCTTTTTTCCTTAGGAAGCTGACGTTCTTATGGTGTCGACATAGCTTTACCCTGCCTCTGGATACCTTTTTCCCTTAGGAAGCTGACGTTTTTATGGTGTCGACATAGCGTTGCACTGTCTCTGGATGCCATTTCCCCTTAGGAAGCTGACGTTTTTATGATGTCGACATAGCTTTAGTATGTGTTTGCATACCGTTTTGGATTGCTAATAGTTTACTGTATTATTTAAAGTGTATTTCATTAAATAAAAATAGCTCACACACACATATTATCTTTCAGCAAACAAAGCGTAATGATTCGCTAAAGTAACCACGTTGGATTTAAAAAAAAACATGGCGGTTTATGTTTCTTGATTTTTCTCTATTATTTTTTAAATTAAATTCTTAAACTTTTTGTAAAATAATAATTTACAAATTAAATATCAGCTTTCTTATTTATAATTATTTTTTCAGCAAAATATTACTTTCAAGAAATGCATGGAAGATAATTTAAAAAAAATATACATTTTCAGTTTTCAAAGTGGTTTAAATATTTCTAAATACAAACGTGGAAAATCCCACTAAAAATGTGATACTTTTTTGTGTGGAGATTTTTCAACTAATTTGATGGATATAACTTCATAGATAAATTTCTGAGCAGGTAGAAACATATAAGAGAATTCACATGTATTCGAAACACACGTCATACGATATGAAATCGAAACTCTTATTAACTAAATTTAATGTCAGGTATTTTTATATTTCCAAGAGCGTTCGTGCTCAGTAGCTGAAGTCAGTTTAAAAACTGCATGCTAAATTAAAAAGAAACCTTAACACATAATAATTTAAAATTATACTTCTACACGCGTGGTATCTCCAAGAATTGATCGGATACTTCAAAAATTTGTGGGAAAGACCATGTGACTGAATTTTCGAACTTGAATCGGAAGAAAAAAAAAAAACAGCAATATTTTTCCTATGAAACACATTTAAATCTAAATACTAAAACTTAAGTTAATTTATTTTTAATGTTCATTCAAAATAAATAAATAAAATAAAGTAAAAAAAAAAAAATTAAAAAGAGCATTACAAAAGTAATTGAATACCCGATTTTAAATTTTGATTTGCGAGTATTTAAATAAATTCATCACAAATACAATGTATTAACCAATTTTTTTTATTTTTGTATTCGGGTGTTGCTAAAAGTATTGTTTGGCATTATTTTGCTCGTTTACTTGAAAAAATGTTTATTCTGTTTCGCACCGTGCTTCTCAAACTTTCAATATTTGCGACCCAATATTCAATCGGAATTTTCATCGCGCCCCCCTCCAAACGATAACAATGTATTGAATTCAATAATACTATACTTTGACGCTAAAGCTACAACACGACTTTTACCTCTTAATTGGCACCGACTTATATAAACGTCTCGCTCAGCCAAAGCATTAATTGCCCCGGACGTATATATACGTCTTTCCAAAGTACGATATTTTCTGTGAACTGCTATTCATAAAATTATTCCGAAAGCTCTGGAATGTAATAAAAAGACGTTGACAGTGTTTTCGAAGGATTTTTACTTATTTCAGAGGATTTGCTTATTTATTCCTCCCTCCCCCGATGCATCACTTACGCACGCGTGCGTGGAAAACGGGGGCATTGGGGAGCGAATTGCGCAAATTTAATCAACAGTTAAGGGATTATTAATAATTATTAAGATAAGTGTTAATTTTTGTGTCATATATGCAAAATGACAAGTCCATGGGTTCATGGTATATATGGTAATGGCATATATGGTTCATGGTATACATGGTAAGTCTCATGGTATATATAACAAGCCCATGGGTTCACTGGTAATTATTAAAATTGTTCTTAACTTAGTTATGCAAATTAATTATAAAATACATCATGCAATATCCATACATTTAAAAGTGTATTATATCAATTTAAATGTGTATTTATTTTTATTATGTCTGAAAGTTTTAGTTTATTTGCTTTCAGTAAATTAATAATTTTTTATTCAATAAGCTCGCGCCCCCCTGTATAGTTATCACGCCCCACAGCTTGAGAAACTCTGGTTTATCAGGGACGTTTTAAGACTTCTTGAGGCCCTGGGCCCCTACACAAATGTAGGCAATACCTATGACCCTTAAAAGTAAACAGTACATAATATACGTTGTCAAATACTCGTACAAACAATAACCCAAAACAAATAAATGTGCATGACTTACAATCGCACAAACCGGCTCGACCAATTGCTGCCGTTAGATTGCATGAGTGACGATGGTGTATGGTATTAAGTCTAGGCATGTACGTGGACGACGGTCATCACATGTAGCCAGTTGACATGTCGTCCGAAATTCCCAGTTTTTTTGGTGAATACAACCAGGAATAACATTTGGCCATTGAAATTATTCAAATAATGATTTTAATAAGGCCATGACAGCAGTCATGTCGTATGATCATACGGAATGTGAAAGATCCCTAGAGTGTCTATTTGACTTGGGTGCTCTCTGCAAAATTAAATCTTAGAACAGGTTCGCCTCGTCAAGAGCTCAGGTGCCTCCATCTGGGGAGGAAACTGGGTGTCAGAATTAATTGCGGTGATTGGTAACCACCTATATGGTGCCGCACTAAAAAGAGATACCAGCTTCCGGGGGATGTAATAGGTCTGGATTGGTAAAATACTAATCGGCAATCCTTAGAAATTAAAGAAAAAAATTATTTTACTAAGGTTGAGTCGAGAACGAAACGAAACCCCAATTGGGGAAGAGGCCCTAGGCCTGACCTCAATTGGCTCATGCCTTAAAATGTCCTTGCTGTTTAGTATAGTAAGGAAACAACGAGTAATATAGATAACTTCTTTTTACTGTAAAAGTGGTTTATCACTTGCAAAACTAGTACATTTATCTTACTGGACTGCTTACTGTTTGATAAAGAGTGAAGATTTGATAAAGGAACATAAAATCGATAACAAGAGAAAAAGTGGTCGACTGATAAAGCTAACTCGGCGAGAGAAAATATTTAAAATTAAAAAAAAAAAAGATGGAAGGAATCTACATTTGTGATCTTTGTAAAAATTTGTGCACAAAAAACTTATTCGACAAGTAATAAGATCAGATGATTTACAAGGCTGTTCTACGAAAAACAATTTTGTACAATCCAAGGAATAGAAAATTAAGTCTTAGACTCGCAAAGTCAGTGATAAGTAAGCTAACACTTTATTGGAATCGTATGTTGTTTGCACATGAGAGCAGATTTTTTCATTTTTCTTTATTCTTATTAGCACGTAACAGTATGGAGATGGAAAAATTGAAACAGCCTTATCATAACAACTGAATTGGATGGTGAATGGCAGTAATGAAATGAATAATGAATGTAATAAATTACGTTTTAAATGTTGTTGAAAAAATGATACACAATTTATAAAAAAAAAGAGAACTTCCTATATTATATGGAGCATTATTCAACAACCATAGAACCCTGCTTTTAGATTCGAAAGTCAGATTATTTTTAATCGAACGAAGTCCTAAACTATGCTCCATAATTACACGAGGCAATATAGTTACATTATTTTCCCTATCTATCAGATATGTTTGCCATTCTAAACGATGTAAACATACCTCTTAAAGAACTGGATGCATATATTACAGTATTAAAGAAAAAATGAGGGCTTTGGTTTAAATATTTGTGTTTATCATGTCTCAAACAGAAAAACACGCAGTATTCTGCAGAACTAAACAGTTTTCTAATGAATGAATTTAAATGAAAATGTGTGAATTGAAGAGAGAGGACAGTATTACAAATTATGTAATAGATCACTATAAATATCATATAAGAGTACTTTTCCCAGATGAAGAATATTCTGAATTCTCAGAATTCTCTATCTCATGAAGAAAAATCTTCAAGAATAACAAATAAAAGAATATTCTTCTGAATTCTCAGAAGAGAACTCTCACTCATGAAGAAAACTCTTCAAGAATAACAAATAAAAGAATATTCTTCTGAATTCTCAGAAGAGAACTCTCACTCATGAAGAAAAATCTTCAAGAATAACAAATAAAAGAATATTCTTCCGAATTCTCAGAAGAGAACTCACCATGAAAAAAATCTTCAAGAATAACAAATAAAAGAATATTCTTCTGAATTCTCAGAAGAGAACTCTCACTCATGAAGAAAAATTTTCAAGAATAACAAATAAAAGAATATTCATACAAATAACAAATAAAAATTCTTATAGAAATAATTTTATTTGTTTTAAGTAATAATTAAACTTTACGATACCTTCCCACGAGAGAGAGTAATATTAATGACGCGCTATAAAGCAACACGAGGGCTATTGGCAACGGACCTCATAATTTGGTCAAGTAAAGAGGTCGACCTGAGAAACTACAATAGAATCGGAAGAACATTGAACCTCGAAAGATTTAACACGCATCGGTCCCTTTTAAACAGCAGATTTTCAGTGGAACCGAGACTCGAACCTGTGACACGCCAGTCACCAGTTTGTGACCATAACCACTAGGCTACTGCTGCCAGATTATTTTCCCTTATTTAATATAGGTTACTTATGAAAAGAAGCAGCGTGTTAAATTTTAAAAATGAAAGAAAATATGACAAATTATACATAAACTATCTAACAAGATATTTCCTTTAATATTTTATTTTAAATACAAGGCAAGTCTTACAAATCAAACAGTGTGTTGCCACTTAGTACAATGAAAACAATAGATTTGATTAAATAATTTTATACAACATTCAGGAAAAACATATTGGTGAAGCTCGTAATAAAGTCTTTGAAAATATTTGTTAAGAAAAAGCAGATACAAAAATCAAAAATTTTAAAGTGAAAGTAATTAAGTTAACCTGCAACTTTTGAGTCATTTCAGATAGCACAGAAAACATTTTTTTTCTGTTGAAAAAAAAAGCCAAAGAGGAATTTATCTGATTTTTTTTAAAGTGAGGTGATAACAATAGCACAACTCAATCACCAAGTTGTCAACAAGAAATTCAAGAGTTTCTTTTCTGATGTTTGTTGATTGAATTTAAAAATGAGTCAGTTGTGGAACTTTTGAACTATTAAGGTCCTTTGGATTTTTCTTGTAAACCAGCTCTTCAAATGACTAAAAAGATAAAAATCACGTGGATTCATATCTAGTGAATAAAGTAACCAATTGCATGCACCAGTATAATGGTTTGGGCATTGATAGATGATAACTCGAATTCCGAACTCACTGTTAATTGTTCCAAAACATTGCTTGTTCTTATCAGAAAGGCACAGTCTTGCATGAACCACTATTTACTGAGGGTGAATCGGGAAAAAGATTATTTTTGCATAACATCTCATAGGAATTAGTTTTAAAAATGTTGACATTTCAAAAATTGTCTAAATAGTGTCTGGACACTACTTTTACGTTTTTACTTTAAATATACATTCGTGGCTCCATCTGGTGAAACAAAAGAGAATATATTTCAGTTAAGAGATTATGTTGATTAAAAATCCCACCCCGTAAGAATGCCGTATAATTTCCTTTTATTAGTGTTAAAAGTGATTTAATATTTTATCTTAAATAGGATAATTAAATCCAGTCGGCATTTACTAGAAAATTATGGAAGTGGATGAAGCTCATTTTTCAAAATTCAATTGCAGCAGTTTCTTTAAATTAAATTCGAAATAATTTTAGTAACTAGAATTGTGTGTGCTCATATTTTAACTTGATTTTAAACAACACAAATTTAAAATTCTGCGTATATACGTACTTAAAGAAATTTCTCGAGGATTCTTTTATTATTACTGTGAAGACATTGGTTGTCTTCAAAATGAGAATGATAGGAAAAAAAAAAGAAGTCATTATTAAAATCAAGAAAATAGAAACCTGGAAAAAAACACAACAATTTTAATTATTACAAATATTTAATCTTTTAGGATTATTTAGGAAGTTATATTTCAAGCCATAAATTTAGTTTTATTGCTTTAAAAGATTAGTGTATTCAATATTAGTGTGATTTTTGAGTCTTTTCGTTTGCGAATTCATACGTGTGCTTCCTGTTAGAAAAAAAAAAATCACAGCAATTGCTAAAGTGTACCTGAATAAAATCGCAACTTATTCTGAAAGAGTCGGCTTGTGTCAATCGCGTGGATCTTCTCTGCATTCGAAAAACGACGAATCGCATAACAATATATATTTTCGATCTTAGCGTATTAAAACACATGCTTCTTTCGAACGTATTTTTTGTAAAATGAGTGAGGGATGTGCAAAGTACGCTCACACTTCGGTATGGTATGTATTAAACACACACACACACACACACACACACCACACACACACACACACACCACACACACACACACACACACACACCACACACACACACACACACACACACACACACACACCACACACACACACACACACACACACCACACACACACACACACACACACACACACACACACACACACACACACACACACACAATGCGAGTTTAGTCATTCAGCAAGTTCAAGTGCTCCAGGTTTTATAGGTTTTATATTCTATTTGTATTTTTTTTGTCTCGTGTATCAAACGCTTACATTTCAATTGCTTTATAAACAGATCTGTAGAGCCATTATTTTTTTAAAAATAAAGCAGCGTTATACCATCCGTAGCTATATCAGTCCCAATTAATATTTTAATAGCCTTGATTATTTGAATTGCAAGGTATGGCACAAATAACGAGACTAAGTGTGTAGCTTCAAAAAGAGTGGAGTTGGCAACAACTGCTTTGCTGACGTTATCCCAGGCACCTCCTCCATCCAAGTGGCCAGTTTCGCCTTAACCGATCACGCCAGGGGTGTACTGCGTCATTGAGTTAACACATGCAACAGCATTCTGCCGGATAAAGTGCCGCATTAACATCAAATTTCTTGTGAAACTTATGTAATCAGCCACAAAAACATTTCAAATACTAACCGAGGCTTATGGAGAGAAAAGTTACTCTTGTGCACATGTGTTTGAATGGCATAAGCGGTTTTCAGGGGGGAAGGGACAAAGTGGAATAGGATGAACGTGCTGGGCGCCCAAGGTAAGCGATTACAAACCAAAACATTGCCAAAATTCGTGATATGAATGGGTTCCCACTCACATCAGTAGTCAAACTGTTAATCAACACTTTTACATTACTGAAAAGACTTTGTGAAAAAATTAAGAAAAAAAGACCAGAATTGAGGAGTGATGTATGGTTGCTGAACCAAGGCAATGCACCCGCTCATTCGGCTCTATCTGTCAAGTGGTTTCTGATCAGCAAAAACATTACTGTGATGAGGCATCCTCCTTATTCACCTGATTTGGCTCCTTGTGACTTCTTTTTATTTCTTACAGTTGAATCTTTCTTAAAACGAGCCCATTTTACCTCAGTTGAAGAGGTTCAGGCAAAAACAGAAAATCTCCGGAAGGGCCCTCCAAAAACCTCGTTCCAGAACTGTTACCAGCAACGGAAGCACCGAATGCAGAAGTGTGTGAATGCTGCTGAAGACTGCTTTGAAGGTGATGAGTGAGTGAATATTAACGTCCCACTGTTCAGCTACACGAGGGCTTTTGGGGACAGTCCGCGTAATTTTGAACCATGGTAAAGTGACGCGGACGACACCTGAGCTGGCACCCCCTCTCCTAACTACCACACCACACCACGGGAGGACGTTTGAGCTCTCGACAGATGTAACGTGTATCGCTCCCCTACATGGCGGATCTTTAGTGGTACTGGGATCGAACCCATGACATGCTAGCCATGATCCGATGCCTAGACCACTCGGCCACCGCGGCCACGCTTTGAAGGTGATAATGTCACGAAGAAATAATTCTGTAAGTATACAATGTTTTATTGAACCAGTCTCGTTTTTTTTTTTGTCACACCACGTATACATATAAAAAACAAAATCTCTCAAATCATAAAGAGTTACGCAATTTTTAGTTTTTAAGTTGTTACTTTTATAAAAGAAAATTTACCCTTACACAGAAAGACTGACAGTTTTTAGAAAAAAAAAAAAAAAAATTGAATCATAACTCAGTTCTGCTCTACAGATGTATTTTCTCTTTGAATATGTAAACATTAAAACTTCTAGAGAAAAATAAATGTAGAAAATAAGAAGTCATAAAAAAGCAGCAAGGTAAAAATAATGCTTTCTTAATAGATTTTGTCATGATGCGCATGAGAATCTAATTAACATACACATCTTATTTACTAATTTTCTATTTAGAAAAAAATCAAAAGTAAAAAAGGTAAACACTTTAGAAAAAGATAACCTGTTTTAGTAAACAAAATTACATACAAACCTTCTCGTTATTATAATTTCTTAACTTCTGAAGTCTCTCTCTTTCAAAGTTCTGATAAATTTCGATTTACGGTGTAGATTACATATATTTCTTAAAAAATATATTTCTTTAGAACGTAAACATTGTAATTTGATAAACATTAAATTTGAATACTATATAAAAAAAAAACGTGAGAATTTTATATGTATAACCGAAAGGGATGATTAAAAATACAATTTTTATCGATGAGAATAAAAATGACTTTTTAAAATCACAATTTTGTTTTTTCCATTTTAATTTTTCTTCTCCTTATATTTTTTTCTTAATCAAAATAAATCGTTTGTAGCTATAAAATATTATTTTTTTTAAGAACAAAATATCGTTTTAAAGAAAATTTTGTGAAAATTCTAATTTGTTGAAAATAGTATGGAAATTTTAAAATTTTAATTCGACTATATTTGATGCAATGAGTTATAAGTACTAAATAAAATAATTATAAATTGGATCATATTTACTATTACATCAATATAATAACTATTTTATAGATTTTTTTTAAACATTTTATATAGGGGTAATTTGAGCAAACTTTTATGTGAAATTGGCAACATAGTAATTGAGAAAAAAATGAAACTTATTTGGTTTATCTTTAACTAATAATGAATAAAACACAGCTATTTTAAGAATTACATGCATGAATTGATCTCATGCGTTTTCTGCGTCTTTTTTCAAAACGAACTTTTTCCACAAAAATGTTAATTTCGGAGTAATCCATGAACTCAACTGAATTGCTACAAACTTGCAACGTGACATTACCTAGCATCAACTCGTAATTGAATTAGTACATCATTATGCAGTGCATTCATGCATCAGCATTAAGCTACGAATCTTCTAGACCGCGAAACCTTGTCTTTCTACATGAATTACTTTCAGCTATGATGTACTTGGGATGGAATGCCATTCAAAATTATGTGTCGTTAAATAACTTTTGGAGCATCTTTTTCTTTATTTTTTTCTGAGTTATTAATCGGTAGGGTGTAAAAAAATATCCTGTAATATAACTACCCCCGCCTCCCCCCAAAAAAATTATGCCTAGAAATATATTTATTTGGTGAAATGTATAACATTGTATAAGTAATACCTTGACATTTCATTCAATTTTAGTTGGACACGAGGTAGTGATTTAAACAATTAGTGATTTAAACAAATTATTATTTTAAATCCAGATGTAACACAAACGATTTAATTGTCTGTTAAGCAACTGAAATTTTATAAATGAAAGAAAACTTTGATACCATAGCAAGAATGTATGTTATATATTTAACTAAGAACTAATAAAATAAATTCAATTTATTCGAAGTTACATCAAAATTTCATTACTGAGCTGGTAAAGCATTCAAATGAGTTATTCGACAGATATGTGGTATTTTGAATTAAATCGACATTAAATAATACACTGACGGAAAAAAAAAATCCGCCCCTCCCCCCAAAAAAATCACTGGGGAGTAATGAAATTTGGACAATGCAATTGTCTAGTTAACATGTTTAATTGATTAAATTTTTAAGATCACAGGTTAATTTAAGCTCAAGAAAATGCAATTCAAATGTGAAATGCGGTTACATTAATAGCCGGTGTAACCTCCTAGAATTTTGAATGCAAGCCTGCAAGCACTGTGTCGTACAGGTGTTGAATGTCACTTTGTGGTATAGAGTTCCACGCTTGTTATACTTGTGTCAATACTGGGACGGTAAGTGTGGTTGTGGATGAGGCTGGAGTTGTCGTCCGATGGTATCCCATTGGTGCTCAATTGGAGACAGATCTGGTGATCTTGAAGTCCAAGGTAACATCTAAACACTCTGTAGAGCACGTTGAGTTACAGCAGTGGTGTGAGTTATCCTGTTGGAAAACTCCCCCTTGAATGCTGTTCAAGAATATACTATAAGTTGAATTGGCAGACTGACGTACAAATTTGCAGTCAGTGTGTTTGGGATAACAGTAAGAGTGCTCCTGCTGTCATAGAAAATTCCCTCTGGAGTCAAGGTCTGCGGAGCAGGTACAGTGTGTCCTAGGCCACAGACAGTTAAGTTGCAGATGCTCCCCTGGCCTCCTTCTGACCAAAAAATGGCCATCCCTGACACCAAGACAGAGCCTGCTTTCATCAGAAAACACAACAGATCTCCACTCCGTACTCCAATGAGCTTTGGCTTGACACCATTGACGTCGCAAACGGCGATTGCTTGGAGTCAATGGCGCCTGGTTCGGGTGAGTGAGTGAATATTAACGTCGCACTGTTTAGCTACACTAGGGCTTTTGGCGACGGACCGCGTAATTTTGAACCATGGTCAAGTGACGTGGACGACACCTGAGCTGGCACCCCCTCTCCTAACTACCACACCACACCAACGGGAGGACGATTGAGCTCTCGACAGATTCAACGTGCATCGCTCCCCTACACGGCGGGTCTTCAGTGGTACTGCGCTCGAACTCAGGACACGCTAGCCATGATCCAATGCCTTGACCACTTGGCTACCGAGGCCACGCGCTTGGTCCAGAGCTGTCCTTGAAGTAACCGATTTCGAATAGTTCGTTGTGTTATTGTGGTACCAATTGCTGCTCAAATTTCAATCACAGACGCAGTACGATGCGCTACAGCCGTACACCGAATACGACGGGCTTCTCTGTCAGTAGTGCCACGTGGCCTCCGGGAACCCTATCTTCTTGAGGCAGTACCATTCCTTGACCACTGCTCCCAACAATCATGTCCAGTGGATACATTCCGGCTAACTCTTTCTGCAATATCGTGGGAAGAAAATCCACCTTCTTGTAGCCCTATTACACGACCTCGTTCATACACGGTGATTTGTTGATAATGGCTTCTTCGTCTTCTTAAGGCATTCTTGGTTAACATCAACTCAATACGTCAAATTTAACGGAAAAATAGCGCTCACGAGTTTTATAGCACGCATTTTAAATCAACACAGATTTGTACAATTTCTGAGTGACGCTAATTGCGCCACACTTAAGCGCGAAATTTGAATCGATATAATCTTTCAGCTGTATATAAATACGCCTACCGAATTTCGTTTATTTACTAACACAAGTCTTTCTTTGCGCGTGTGAGAGAGATAAAGAGAGAGAGAGAGAGAAAGAGAAAAAAGAGAAAAAAAAGAGAAAAAGAGAAAAAAAGAGAAAAAGAGAAAAAAAGAGAAAAAGAGAAAAAAAGAGAGAAAGAAAGAGAGAAAAAAGAGAAAGAAAGAAAAAGAGAAAGAAAAAGAGACGTGGAAATTGGGAGAGTGGAATGCAAGATCAGGTGTCGACTCTATGACCGTGGCACAAAATTGCAAGGTCTGTCGCCAAATAGCCTTTACGAAATCAAATCAAACTAGCTGTTCTTTGAACCTTGGAACGAATTAAAATTCTTTCATCCCAGTATTGATTTTTGAAACGAGAAAAAAAGCTACGAAGTTATTGTTATACAGGCTAAATTTATTATTTAAAAACTTTTTGATGCAACTTACAAGCTGATGCTTTCATTTTCTAACAGATCTAAAAGACATCGATAAAATATATGACAACACATGCATAAGAATTCATCTATTAATTGAATGACTTTACAGAACATAAAAAGAACTTCCGACCTTTTCTTCGGAACATTTCTGCTCGAGGTGACAGTTAAACTTCAAATATAGGTTAAATCAAACGAAAAAATACGCATATAACTCTGAATACCTGTAAATAGAAAAAATCCATTTTAAATATATTTTTAATACATTGTATTACACACACTGCCATTATTCATATTTACGGAAAGAACTTTTTAAAAGTGTTTATAGCAGTGTTTTGTACACGATGTCGTGTAATGATGATATTTTAATTGCTATTATCATCATCATTGTTTTGATTTTTATTTTAATTGCACTTTGATGCAACACGCGGGTTATTGGCAAAGAACTTCGCAATTTTCAACCTCGGACAAGTGATGAGGATGCCATCTTAAGTGATACCCCATCTGTAAACTTTCACTCCTCGCCAACGAAAGAACTTTGAGCCATGACATATTTGTTGTGCACCAGCCAATCTACACGGCAAGTCTTCAATGGGACTAGGTTTTGAACTCGCGATTCGACAATGCCTGCCACGAGTTCGTGACCATGACCACTTGGCTAGGACAGCCACAGAATGAACATCAAATAATATCTATGTCAGTTAGAGACGATTTTCAATTAGAATAACTGAATCCCCGAAAAAATCTCTCCTTAACTTTCTTTAGTACATCTTTCGTTTTGAGCCCAAAACCCCAGAAAGATAAATGAAAATCTTTTCTTTAAAATACCGCGGAAAAAGGTCAGTTTCTAACGGTATGTTTTTAAAGGAAATCTTTTTTTTCTGTTTATTCCTTTCCCCAATTTTAGTACAAATTGGTCAAAATTTAGGACAATAGATTTTACAAAAATAATCCTGATTCATTAAAAATTCTTAATGTATCTCAATATATAGTATTTCCTTTTAAAATCGAATTTGCAAACAAACAAAAAGTTATTAAAGAGAAGATCATGACAGAACTTCGTGATAGAGTAAGTGAATATTAACGTCGTACTGTTCAACTACAAGAGGGCTTTTGGCGACGGACCTCGTCATTTTGAACCATGGTCAAGTGACGAGGACGACACCTGAGCTGGCACCCCTCACCTAACTAGCACACCATACCAACGGTGGTGTCGTTGGTGTGGACGGGAGGACGTTTGAGCTCTCGACAGATTTAACGTGCATCTCTCCCCTGTATGGCGGGTCTTTAGTGGTACTGGGCTCGAACTCATAACATGCCTGCCATGATCCGATGCCTTGACCACTTGGCTACCGCGGCCACACTTCGTGATGGAATCGCGGGTTTAAATAATCTGTTTGTATCATTGTGTTGAAATATATAGACTATGTCCGTCCAAGGTGTGAAGATTAAATTTCCGGACTGCGCATGTCCTAGCCGTTAGGTTGGTGCGAAGGAGAGGAGAGTGGGATGTATTTAACCTTTAATAGAATATATTTAACCTTGATCCATCGGGTGCTGGTGCGTTATTCCCCCTATCCCTCTATCTAGTTCAGTTTGTTTTTCACTCTCGTTTGAGTAAGACGTTGTTGTGTCGAAGTGCTATGATCATGATAAAATTAAAAATCAAACTGCGCATAAATTTTAAATTCCATGTGAAATTTAAAAAAAACCACTCCAACTGAATGTTTTAAATTGTTAAAAGAGATAATTGTACGTCACATAGTCAAATTTTTGAATGGTATAAATGATTTTTGGAAGATTGGGAGATTGTTGAAGATGATAAACGTTCTGGTCGATTTGTGACTTCAAGCTCATAGCTTTGTTTGATATTAATAGCATCATTAAGATTGAATGGGTACCTCAAGGCCAAGCGATGGAACAGCAGTACTTCATTGAGGTCCTGAGAAAGCTTAGGGAAAGAATAAGGAAGAAAAGGCCAGATCTACAGAGCAACAATACATTGATTTGGCAGCAAGACAACTACCCGATGCACATTGCACCCTCTGTAAAACAGTTCTTTTTGGATAAACGCATTACTGTGCTCTAGGATCCACCGAATTCTTCAGATCTCGTACCATATGACTTCTACCTGTTTCTTAGTGAAAAATGCATGAGTGAGAACATATTTTCAGTCTGTAGAAGAGGTGAAGGCAAAAACGGCAGATAAACTGAAGATTGTGACATCTAGTGAGCCGCAGCACTGCTCTGAATGGTGGAAAACTCGTATGTGCAGCTATGTAATGATAGGGAAGGGAGTATGTTGAAGAGGTTTAAAAGGTATCTGTATATTGCTTTTTCAATTAAGCTAATTTTTAAGACTAGTCCGGTTATTTAATTGTCACACTACGTATATATAGACTTTTGAGGGATCACTTTTGTTTCTTAAAGAGTCTCAGGGGTGTTAATTTTACCTCGAGGGGTGAAAATATAAACAATTTTCAAACAGGTATACTTTTAAATTTAAGTTAAATAATTCGAATCTTTTACACATTTACAAAGAATTGTGGTTTCAAAAAGTACAAAATGTTTGAAATATAATCATAATTTTAAAAATCATAAGAATATGTAAAAAACAAATAATTTAGTAATAAATATTAATTAATTTTTGCGTTGCGCACACTATTTTCTAAAATAGTTGTTTTTGATGTATAAAACTTTATAGAATTATAAAATGCATCATACTCTTCAAACCCTACTAATTTAAGAATAATGCATCTTTTGTATTTCAAATTATTTGAAAAAGATTGAAATTTAAAATTTTTTTGAAATTGTAATTTTTTTATTTTTAAAAAATATAATTTATTATTCTATTTATTTAAAAATACTACGGTGTAATAGGAATACATTTAACTTTATAAATCAACTTATTGCTAGTTATTAAAGCTACTGCTTTTGAAAATAGCATGCGCAACGTAAAATTTAATATTTCTTATAGAAATATTTCTTATTTTCACATGTTTATAATTTTTAAAATCATTATCATATTTTAAGCATTTTAAATTTTTCTGAAGCCCCATTTCTTTATAAATAAAGTGTAAGATTCGAATTATTTAATTTTAATTTCAAAGAGTTATATGTATTTGAATATTGTTTATATTTTCAGCCCTTTAGAGAAAGTTAACACCCCTGAGACCCTTAAGATCTTAAACTCCCTCGCTAGCGTTATACGGGTTCAGTTAAAGTAACGATTTACTGATTTCAATGAATCCGCATATGGAAAAAAAATAGAACTTGCATTTCGTTAAACTCAAATAGGTCTCTAAGACCTCATGTGATGTGGTGATGGAAAGGTTTTGTTGCAACTCATAACCCTCACTAGTTTATATCTCCAATAGTAGCTGTCATATGGAAGGACAGAATGGAAATCCACGCTTGTCCAGAAATATAATTTAAGTTAAGAAATTTAGAGTTAGGAGAAAGAGTTTAAATTAATATGGCATTTTTCAATTTAAGATAAACTTGAAGGATTTATTGCGTAAAAAAACATTATGTGATTGCACTAGCGAAATTATGTTAACAAGCTAGGTGGGAGAGATTTTGACTACTCTGTTGGAATACAGCAAGACTGCAATATTTACAATAATTAGGGAAAAAATTACTGGCTCTTCAACGAATAGAGAGCGAGAAATCTGATTGGTCGACAGAATAAGCCTACAGTTTTACACTATTCGTCGCCTGCTTTGTCGAGTCCTAAGTTCTAGATCGGGTTCCACAGCGTAGAGGGGCTAATGCGAGTTAAATAAATCGAAAACCCACTCATGTTGATCTTAGAGTTCATGCTAATCGATCTAGAGTCATATAAAAATAAAAACACTCCACGGTTGAGAATAAAGAGTGAAAATTAACGTCGCACTATTAAGATACTCAAGGGCTTTGGGTGACTACCTCGTAATTTGGAATCATGGTAAAGTGACGAGGACGACACCTCCAGGTAGTACCCCCTCCTAACTTCCACACCACACCAGCACGAGGACGTTTGAACCCTGACAGATTTAATGTGCATCAGCTCCTCTACACGTCAGGCCTTCAGCGGTACTCGGCCGGAACTCATGACAAAACGGACACGATTCCGTGACCTTGACCACTAGGCTACCATGACCTTGAATGAACTTTAAGAAAGGAAAGGAGCATAAAATAAGTCACAGAAACTCGAAACTAAGAGGAGAGAAGCTCGATAGGTCACTTTTCCGAAGCCAGACAGCAGCTATTGGTGCTGTTTTGGCAGGTATTAACAAATATACCGAATCAGATTTTATTAAAAAAACACAAGTTGTATCCAATGTTACTAATAACACAATGTATAATGCAGAACCGTCAATAATGGTGTGGTGTGGAAGTTGGATTGTGTGAAAAGACAGCAGAAATTTCGTCCTTGGCATCTGTTCAATTTCGAGATTTGGCACCATAGTCATGGTATAGCTTACACAGTGATTTTGGTACAAGCCGCGCGTACAGACACATTAATATTCTAAACTGGCATTCAAGTTTCTCACGTGGCAAAATGTAACAGATAAAAATTAATAAACAGCTGTGAAAAATGCGTGTTTATATGAATAAACAAAAGGGCACTGTTAATAATTTCCGCGAGCGATAAATAAAATTATAATCATTACAAATAGTTTAATATAAATTATACTATTCATTTATTAATTAAATTATTTGTTTCCGACTAGGTTCGGAGTCCAATTTTTCAAAAATTGATTTTCAGAAGAATTTTGTTTGAAAGAACATAAATAGGCTTAAAGAGTCATAATTATTTAATAAATAACATGCATTTATTAAAATTTTTGAAACAATATTATTTTTATGAAAATTCAACAAAATTTTAAAACTTAAGAAAAACGCCACAAATAAGAATACATTGGGCATAATGTAATTTTAATTTTATTGATATGTTTCTTGATCCAACCGAAGTGTCACAAAAAAAAAAATGAAAAAAATATTGAGTAAGTGGTAAAAAAATATTGAGAAAAATATTTTTTATAAGCATTTAAATTTGATGTTAATGATTTTTCATCAAAATTACTGTATATTCCAAGCTAAAAATGGCTTTAAAATGTGATTAAATGTAACTGTCTTAAGACCAGTGGTTTGTTACACTCTGAAGTGCTCCTAAGATATATGTTATAAATTTAATTGGATTGTGTTTTGGAGATATCCCGTTATTCGTGCACATTCTATCGTGAAAATATTCTTCAAAAAACACATTAAAAATATTCTTATAAGTTAGATAAAGTAAAAAAAACTCTTGTTTTATATACTACTTCTTCCTCAATAATTTATATTTCTATTCCTAATGGCTTTAATATCAAACAAACCTAAACAAGATATCAATCATTGGCATGGCAAAGTAATTTTAGCGCGTTTTTCCCATGTTGTATTTTACAATAATGCAACTAATGAACTTTTTACTAACAGAATGTAGTACTGTACCACTCCTCTAAATGTACTACTATTGAGCTGAAAAGAAATAATGACACAAATCTGTATCAGCACTATAAAAAGCAAAAAACTAGCGAAATTCAGGAAAATTTGCAGGAAAATTCGGGAAAACTATGGGAAAATTTAAATATGATTCGGCTCATCTAGGGCACAAATGCGACCAAATGCCAAAAACCCGAGGTCAATTGGTTGCTTATTGACTGAGAAAAAGGTACGACAAAATATGGAACGAAGACGAAATTTGCGTCCTAATAGCGCTTTTGTTCCACTACGTGAAAAACGCGCTAAAAACACTTTTCAACCTAGTCAGATACCTGAAAACACACAGTTAACATTAAGATTTAAAAATCAATTTCTCAGTGACAAGGAAGTTTCTTCGCATAATTCTTTCAATGAAAATTGACCCGAATTTTAAATTTTGTGAAATTCTCTTCTTAAGCTTCTGCAATCATGGGGAGTGAGATTAGTAAATGTTTCTGTTTCTTATAGACTATTTTGCTCTTTTATATCTGAGATTTTATGAATCTTAAATTTTATTTCAAATGTTTTAATTAAAGAGAGAGAAAGGAGAATGGCGAGAGAACGTATATCTTGTGAATAACTTGGTTTTACATGATTTTGCTTTTTGAACCATCAAAACTTTCTTTGTACGGATGTTTCATTTCATGAATTCTAAGCCTTATACGTATTTCAAAGATATTATTATCGCAATAGAAGGGTTCTATGCTTTTGCGGTATTAGCGTCACCGAAGCCAAATTGGCACCACACGAATCGCGCCATTTACCTCCAAAATCTGAGTGATCGGTTACTTTTTTTTTATATAAAACACGTTAAAATCTTGTTGTTGTTTCTTATCCCAGATGGTGTAGCTCAGCTACACCATCTCCATAAAACCAAAAATCTCCAAAATATCCAGAAATAAGATAGGATTTCCTAAAACCTCATCATATGAAAAACTCAAACAATTCAGAATATGACTGGGAGGGGCCTGATCAGCCTCGCACCTAGGACATTCTGGGAAGACTTTCCGTCCCTGTTGAAAAATCAGAGACTTGATGTGGCCACTAAAAAAGCGTGACAGAGCCGTCTGCTGATATCTAGGAATATTAAGTTGGTGACACCAACTAGGTTTTTCCCACAAAATACCAAGGGTGAGCAGGGGGTATTCTCCAAATTGCATTCAATTCTAACCTTTTATTAGAGGAGAGTTCAGCAAAAGTTATACAAGTGTCACCCATCAAAGTGTCAGCAGTGGTAGACTTGGCCAAACTATCGGCTATCTCGTTATCATTCAATCCAATATGGGAGGGGACCCATCGAAAATATATACAGTTTCTAGAAGAAAGTCGAACCAGAACATCCAGAATATATAAGCTTGTCATATCCCCAATAGTTGTCCAACGAGAAAGGTGCTGTATAGAAGCACGGCTGTCTGTTAAAATCCAAATATCCCTGAAGACAAGGTCAGAAGCTGTGTCAATAAATTATCATCCCCTATAAATTGCAATAAGTTCAGATCTAAAAACAGAACAGTAGTTAATATTCTTAATCTTGATGTCGAATGTACTATCAGGTGTCTCAATGTGCACTCCGCTTCCAGAAATACCATCGTCGCCCATGCTGCCATTATAGATTTTTAATGCCGTATGAGGGATGCCATCAATTGTCTCTAAAGCAACCTGTCTAGTAAGTTCTGGTACATCAGACCTTTTAAACACTCTAGTCATTAGCTCAGTCTGGAAATGTATGCGATCCGAGTCGAACTTAAAATGGGAAAATGGCTTTAAGGAGGGAGGTTCAACATTACCAGAAAACAGACCCATATCAACTGCCAAAGAAAAAGGGCTATGTTTCTTTAATCGCTTGTTATTAATCCAAGAATGGAGATAGGCAGAAGTTCTGTGGTGGATAGCTTATTGTAATATTTATCTGCAGCTAGATAGCTTATTGTAATATTTTACCAGGCTATAACTTCTCATAGAAAGAGGCGGTAAATCACTCTCATACAGAACAATATTATTAGGGCAGCTATTACGAAGGCCAGTAATTATTCTTGCGGTACTCAGTTGCACTCGTTCAAGCTTATTTAAGTTAGCTTCAGAAGCACAAAAATAAACTGGAAAGCCATATTCCAAAATTGGCCTGATTAGTGAGATGTATGTTGTTCTCAGGGTATTGGCGTCAGCGCCCCAATCACGCCCGGAAATATATTTGAGACATGCATTCCATTATAATATATACATCCAAATATATACATTCCATTATGTCCAGCTAAAGTTAGCAGGCACTAGGAGCTAAGTCAGTCTTCTCCCCTTGGTGGCCCAGGTCCTTGGATCAATTGAAACTGTTCATTTCCCATTACTATGAAACGTTAAAATCTTTGTTGTTTTGATATCAAGGCACGTTTCATGTGGTGCCAATTTTGCTGCCATGACGCTAATACGTAACTACCCTTTTTACAAATACTAAATTTAATAGTATCAGTTAGAAGAGAGATTCAAAATTATTGATATGCTTTTGTCATAATACAACAGTTTCTTCTATGACAAAGCCAATAATAAACGCATGAAATATTTTATTAAAAGAAAATCAAAATCGGAAACCTTTTCAGGATTAATCACATTTGAAATATTTTTTACTTTTGTTCACATAATCAAATTATTTTTGTTCAGAAAAAAATTTGCTGCTTGATTACAGAATTGCTGCTTTACATTCCTTTTTAAATCCGATTAGTGGTTCATGTGTAAACATCGATAATAAATTTCATGAACCTAAAAAGAAATAATATCTTGAAGTATAATCACATGCTAAAATAAAATATATTGAAAAGTGTTAGTTTTCAATTGAGTAACAGCCAAATCTCAGCAACAAATCCATCTTTGAGAGATGTTATTTAAATTTACTTTTAGAGTAATATCATTTCTACATTTTTTGCTTATTTATTCAATTCAGTTTTACCTCCCCCATTTGTGATTATATACATCTATACTCTTACTAAAATGGATCGTTTGGAGATTTTATTTCGGAAAAGATTCTCATAAAAATAACCTCCTGGCCCTTAACCTTCAAATATACCCTATTTAAATTTAAAAGACTTATCAAATAAAAAAAAAGGGTGTATCTTCAGGACTTTTTTCGTTTACATAAACATCCCTGGCCGTTGTGGGTTCGAGATACGATTTGCGATTCCGTAAAAAGACTGCAGAAAGAAATATAATGAGGGCTACTACATATTAAATTCAATTGGGTTCCAAATTCTTATGGTAAAAACTTAAATAGATGGAAAAGACAAAATACTGGCTCAAATGCTTTCTTAAGATGTCGTTATCATAGATAAAATTGAAATCAAGGGATTAAAGAAAATTAAGAACAAAACTTTTAAATTTGATTATTTTTGTTTATTGATGTTTCGAAACATTAAAATATTTCTAAAATAATAGCACAAAGTCTTTTTATTTAGTCACTAAACAATAAAATTAATTGTACTTGCGTATAATCGCAACCTATTGGCGACTTTTAATGAAACGAAGCACCTGGTTACTAATTGAACGCGTAAGGAAATCGGGGTTGCCAACTTGGCGAGTTATTAATAGAGTTGGCGATTGTTGCAATAATACGTAAGTACCAAATTAATTTCCCAGGTAAAATAACAGCATGATGTCATCTGTAAGCAGCTGGATTTCAATAAAAATAAGGATATTAATAAATAGATAAAAAAACGAAACATTTGATATCGGATTGCTACTTGCTTTTGTGATAAAAACGCCAAATAGATTTTCGGCGGCCAGTTATATTTTCTTGCTATTTGGCGGATAAACCTGGACCAGATTGATATGGGATTATTTGGTACTTACGTATTACGCAACCTCAATAGCAACGTTATATGTGTGAAACGAAGCACATGTTTTCCCAATTCGTGCGTACGACCCCTGCGAAATAGGTGTTGGCGAGTAATTTTGAACATTGGCATTGTTGCGATAATATGCACACAAGTACCACCTCACAAATTATAAATTTTTTTTTTGAACTGCAAACTTTTGTTTTTTAAGTTTTTTTTCTTCCGGAATTGGGAAATTTCGATATTTACCTATTATACTGTCTACTAGTCTCGCCAAATCGAAAGATCTTCCGATTCATAACAGTTGCCAAATATTGTCATCTTCATATTCGTATTACTGTGTTTGAACAGGAATGAAGAATGTTTTCCATTATTGGCTGCTTATCGTCGCATTTGGCTCTGTCTTTTAATTCGTCGAAACTGGTCGATGGTATAAAAGTACCGAAATTTCTAATATTTTTTTTCTGATATTCACACTTTTCAGTGCCTTCTATTTTAAATGTGAAATTCTAGTTCTGTTACTTTACTTTTTAAATTTTTACAAATGTATGTAATTTAAGCGGAAAGTGCAGAATCGCTCCTGCTTGACATGATTTAAAAAAATCGCCAAATTGGCGAGCTTTCACGCATTGTCCTCCTGAATTGAACCCCTCCAAAAGACGTAACGCAAGAGCAATCGGCTCGGTTAAAACAATTGGCACTCTTATCAATCTAAAAAAAAAACTTTCGACCCAAATAAATGGGCAATTCTTCACTTTTGCCCACCTTCTTCATTGAGTTTCAGCCATTTTCTAAAAATTCTTTATAACCTGTTTTTTTAGCGTTAGGTGCCCATCTTGGATCGAAAACTATCCGACACCAGAGACCAATTTGTGATTTCAATCGCGCCAAATACGCTTCTTGTGAATAGTTTACAGGTACAACAAATTACGGTACTTGCGTATTATAGCAACATATTTACCAACGTTCAAGATAACTCACCAAGTTGGCAGCTCCAACTTCGCATGTGTCGTATGAGCTGAATTGGCAATCATATGCTTCGTTTCATATAATGTCGCCAACAGGTTGTGATAATACGCAAGTACCTAAATTAGTTTCAAATTCAAAAAGTAAAAAAGAAATTAGCTTACTCAGATTTCTTTCTTCCTACTTTTGCAACGCATTGATTCACACAATTAATCAATTCAGCTATTTCCTTATGGCAATTTTCATCAGATACTGCAGTTTCTTTATTCTTCTTTTCATAGCATTTCATCAGTTTGATTTTGAAATGCGTACATGCACCTGACTCTAAGCAATCAGTAATATCTTTATCCTTTTGAAAAGGTTCTTTGATCAATTGAAGAACATCTTTACCTTCTGCTTTAACCTTTTCATCATCTTTTTCTGACTTTAAATCGTTGTTTTGGGATCTGAACAATTTGAAAAACATGATGGGGCAAAGATAATGGTAAAAGAAAAAAAAAACGTTACACAGCTTTCTTTGAGCTGACAATTGAAAGTTGTTTTTATCAAAATTGCAACGTGATGGTTTTTGCCACTTTAAAAAGATCGGCTTTGCTTTAAATGATCGTATATTGGTTTAAATACTTAAAAACGTCTTCTTCTAAAATTGTTTCACATACTGCCAAACGCGGAAGATGATTGAAAATGAAAGATTGCAATTTTCTTGATTGTAGAAAGCAAAGTGTGTGCGATCTGGAATTTTCTAGAAATATTCAAATGATTATCGGGTTCTAGAAATAAAAAAATCGATAGCAACTCTAGATAATAACAAAAAGCTTTGAAGTCAGTACTGTTGTACTTATTTATATTGCAGACATATGTCTGAATAAAAAAAATATTCTTCTGCTGAATTTATTATGCCTGTATATTCCACGTTAAAACAAAAAGAATATTTCCATTTCGGACACTGGTTATGGTCAAGAAATTGTAGGCCGTAGCCTGGCCGCAGAAGATCCAATGTGTAGAGGGAATCCATGCACATTAATTCTGTTGAAGCTTTATGTCATCCCGTGGTGGGGGTTGGAAGATAAGACGTGTCCGTGATAGCCTAGTGGTCAAAGCTGGCTTGTCCGAGCTTAGTACCGCTGAAGCCCCACCGTATAGGAGAGCGATGCACGTTAAATCCGTCGAGAGTTCAAACGTTCTCCTGTTGGTGTGGTGTGGAAGTTAGGAGAGGGGTGCCAGCTGAGGTGTCATTCTCGTCACTTGCCCGAGGTTCGAAATGACGAGGTCTGTCACCAAGAGCCCTTGAGTTGCCTTATAAAGTACGAAGCGAATATAACTCTTTTTCTCTCCCATTTTGGAGATTTGCTTTTATTTTTATAACGCCATTTTGCGTGATTTTATATTGTTTTACTGATTATGTTTCTTTTAACGAGGAGACCGCAGTAGGCTAGTGGTCAAGGTATCGGATCGTAGCTGGCATGTCATGAGTTCGAGGTCAGTACCACTGAAGACCCGCCGTGTAGGGAAGCGATGCACGTTAAATCTGTCGATAGCTCAAACACCCTCCCATTGGTGTGGTGCCAGCTCAGGTGTCGTCTTCGTTACTTGGCCATGGTTCAAAATTACAAGGTCCTTCGCCAAAAGTTCTCGTGTAGCTGAACAGTGCGACGTTTTTTCACTCACTCATTCTTTTAACGAGTTTGGGCTAGCCTAATTCACATATATTCAAATTTCTTTTTTCCAAAGATCTTTGGGTGGTAAGGATTGATAAGCGTAAATATATAATGCCTCGAAGTCTTCCCACTTGCGTCATGTAGACGCGAATAATATGATGGGAACTTTGATATATGTCCCTCCATTCGACAATGGCTCAAAATTAAGAAATGTTTAGATGTAACGTAAAAAGAAGTTAACAACATTACATAACTGATGGTAATGTTAATAAATTTTTAGTCTGCTTGATATAAAAATTTGATGTATTAAGTTCAGGAATTCATCTACCAGTCATTTTGAATTCGTGTCCACTGTTTATCCTGGTATCTAAGTATTATATCATTAATCCAATTTCTTCAATTTAAAAGGGTATAGCAGTTAGCAAAGCTGACTGCTGTGTGGTTGGGCCTGGGTTTGAATCCCAGGGAAGGCATGGGTGTTTGTAAATGTATAGTAACTGTGCGGCATGAAGGCACTCTAAACAGCCGTCGAGTCACAAACCCTTTCTTGAGGTTAGTGGAAGGGAAAGAAATGTGTTAGACCTCTGACCGTATCTCCAGGGTTTTCTCCCTCATAATTGGGGTGGAACCAAGCCAAATCGTATTACCACCTGTATGGTGCTCAATGTTACGGCTAAAGACAGGCGTACATCTAGGCCTTTGCCGTGTTGAATTTCGTGGGCCTCGATCTGACACCTTCAATTAGGTTGTAATTAGAAACAACATCAATTTAAAAGACTTCATCCAACACCTCAATATGTAGCCCATTACGGAAAATTGTTCCCATAATGTTCGTACACAATTATAATAACGATGATATATCAGTTGGCGACACCTTTTGAGTTGGTATTGTCTTTTTATTTGGTGAAATTCGATGATATAATTCATAAGTATTTTAATTTCTGAACACAATATGTATTTTTTGTTTCTCAATTCTAAGCAGTTATGTTTTTTAATTCAATAAAGTGCATTTAGAAGACAAAAAAAAGGTAGTTATAAATATTTTTTTGTATTAAAAACGTTGTTATATATATACATTGATTTTAATGATTCATTTTCAAGCTTTGACTTGAGATGAAAAATAAAATAATGCACAATCACATGAATTCAAAATAATTGGTAGAGGGAAGATCCTTAAGAAAAACATTGTTTTTTTCTGAATGTAATTAAAAACATTATAATTAATCAGACAACTAATTATTAGATTAGATTTTCGGTTTCTTCTGAGGGCTTCAATCTTTCACAGAGCAATAACGTGTACGCTAAAGAATCATCAAGATATATAGGGCTGTTATATTTGGCTGCTTTAGACTAGTTGGGATACTTCTGTGGTGAAAAGCGCCCCAGATAGCGCTCCTTCACTTTTTGTAAAAAAAAATTGTTATTGTAATTAGTTCAGATTCCGCTTTAGTAACATGTGCATGTTTTCTCTCGTATTAAAAGTATAGATAGACAATGACTGGTGGAATCCTTATAGAAAAAAATCATTTATTTTTAGAAAATTATTTTAGTTTCTATAACCACACTGAACCACACCTAGAATTCCAGTATCGGAAATAAGATGAGCAGTAACTTCTAGTTAATGAATTAAACTAAAAAGGGATTCATAGGTCCGCACTAAAATACTTTATAAACTTTTGATAAAAATAAGTTAAATAACGTCTAAATTATGGAAAACTATTTTGTTAGACTAGGCTTTATTAATACTAGGCAACAAGCAAGGAACAGTGAAGATGTATCCAATCAGGTGCCTTTACGCGAAGGAGCTTAGGTCTCAAATCGGCTATATCTTCAATGCTCGGAATGAATGAGCTCTTTTGATCTACAAGTAATTATATTTATTACAAAGGAAATCACTTTAAAAACGCCCAAAGTCTACCACAAGGTGTGTGTGTGGACCAAGGTCTCCAACTAACAGTAATTTGAAGTGTCTATTAACATTTAAAGATTAAATTAAAAAAAGGTTATTGTGATGAAAACGCAGAAAATTTAATAGTCTCGTTAGGGAAAAGATTGTGTTTCTTCAAAAAGCAGAATATTCAAAGTTAGATATTTAATTTGTGCAGAACAGTCATTGTATTTAAGAAACATGATGTTAAAAAAATGAAACAAAACATAATGAATATACAAATTTCAGTAAAGAAATGAAAAGTTTTAAATTAACTGAGCTTAAATCGTGCCTCTAAAAGATTAGCAAACGTGTTTGATTCATAATTACAACAACCATCTACCACTAGGGTGTCAAACACGCGGCCTGCCAGTACATAATGCGCGATCCGTCGATTCTTAAAAATTTTTTTTATAAGTATCAGGCTTTTAAAGTTTTATGATTTTGAAATTTATTTGAGGGAACCCCCTTTTTTATCTATATAAATAAATAAAATTGAAGTGTCTGTTTGTAATTTCAAATTAACAGCTTTTTACTAAATGCATTTAAAAGTATATATACGGTACTTATATCAAAAAATAAATTTTAAAATTTTTTGTCTGTCTGTCTGTTTGTTCGTTCCGGATAATCTCTGAAACGGCTGGACCGATTTTGACGGGATTTTCACTGGCCGATAGCTGATGTTACAAGGAATAACTTGGGCTATTTTTATTTTAGAAAAAAAATTAAAACCAAAGAAATAGTAAACAATGAATAG
>BMAO01017792.1:0-22486 GCA_019973975.1 Trichonephila clavata
AAATTCAGGTGAAGGTTGGCTGGCCAGAAAACTTTGTTTAACCTGCATTCCTAGTTCCTAAGGCTGGGAGTTTGCTTATAGTATTTCTGTGGCTAAATCTTTCCTATTATGACGATAGTTATCTTAGGTTTATAACTATTTTGTATATTTTTGTAATGTATATACTTTTCTATTTATGGCTGCAATGGCCTAAATATAGAGGAATTTTATAAATCACATTGTTATAATTTTTATTATTGTAAGCGAATTAGCTTGTAGCCTAATTATGAATTCTTAATAGATTCTAAGGTGGCTATTGTGTGTATATATGTATATATTCTTACTATTACTTATTACCATTTTATTATCTACCATTAGTTCAAATTATAATTTTCATTTATTTATTTGACATGTTTTATTTATGCTAATTTTTGTTTATTCAAGATTATGTATTGTTTTTTACTATTTGTCATACTATATTTTGGAGAGTTAAGTCCAATTCATTCACACATTCAATTTTTGTATATGTGTTTTTTTGACTATCTAGCTGATATTTTTATGTTTGTAATACTATTATTCAGTATTTCTATTTTTAGTGTTACTTATGATGACATGGGTTAAGTTTGCAAAACTTTAACTTACAATCAATCTTGTTCATCTATCTTTTTAATTGAATGTTCTTACTTAGTATTAGTGACTGGCAATTAGGTTAGTTTTTGCTGATCTTTTTGCTCGGTGGTGTACTGATTAGGTAGGTACAGCATCGATATAAAATTACCTATTAGCGTGTTTTCATTCTTAGTTATTGTGTTGGGTTAATTGGTTGCTTTTGAGCTCTATAATTAGCTTTGCTTTGCTTTGCTTTGTGTTTTTAAAAAGCTTATTCTTCTTTTGAGATACTATCAAGTTTGTTTGTTTTTTTTTAAAAATTAACTTGTTGTTTGCTTAGGCACTCTCTTTATACTGTTTAGGTACGTATCTTGGTTTTTAATACTGAGTTGGTACTGTACTTTGGTTATCGATATTGATTTGGTACTGAACTTCTGTTATCAATACTGATAGGTATAGTACTTCTGTTATCAAATTACCTATTAGTGTTTTCATTCTTGTTGTTGTGTTGGGTTAATTGGTTGCTTTTTTGAGCTCTATAATTAGCTTTGATTTGTTCTGTGTTTTTACACAGCTTATTCTTCTTTGAGATACTATCAAGTTTGTTTTTTTAAAAATTAACTTGTCGTTTGCTTAGGCACTCTCTTTATACTGTTTAGGTACGTATATCTTGGTTTTTAATACTGATTTGGTACTGTACTTTGGTTATAGGTATTGATTTTGTACTGAACTTCTGTTATCAATACTAATTGGTATAGTACTTCTGTTATCAATACAAAATTTTGACTCATTTCAGAATTAAGTAAAATGGTTAGGAAGATGGATTTTATAACTCACTATATAATGACAATTGGGAAAGGAATCTAATTTTGTTAACGATCTTAATGATTATAATAGTAACAATACGAATAAAAGATTCAAGACAAGAATTTTTTGGAACAAAAAATACATTAATAGTCATTCTTCTCATATTAAACAAAAAAACTTAGCCTCTAGCAATTCTAATATTCAATATGATAATAAAAGCTACATTAATATTAATAATTTACATGTAAATAAGGACAATTATCCTCAAGCAAATATATAAACAATATATCTAATATTAGTACTAAGTTGAGATTCAACAAATGTAATGATAGTAGATGTAAAACTTGCACTATGATAGACAATGATCAATATGACTGTAGATCTAAATTTAAACTATGTAAAACTTTTAATTGTATTTACCTATTAAATTGTAAAATCTGTAGGTATAAATATATTGGACAGACCTCAAATACTATTAACATTAGAATTAATCAACATAGACATGATGTTAAAAACTTCAGTTATACCAACAATTCTAATAAAATTGAGCTCAGACACTTTCAAATGCATGGATTTAATAATGTTGAATTGTCGATTATTAAAATAGTACCAAATACTAAGCACAGATTATGGTGGGAAAATCATTTTATCAGAAGTTTTAATACAATATATCCATATGGTCTTAATGTTTTATACCTTGCTAAAAACACACTCCAAATTATGTCACAGAGCAATAACAAAGAATTTTTTTATACTGCTTCCAATTCAGCTAAGAATTTTAAAAGAAACTCAAGGAGCAAAAGAACTAAAAGGATAAACAGAGATAAGAATTCTTTAATTGATAATATTAAAGCTATTATAAATGATTTTGAATTAAACTTTAATATCAAGCAGATCAAATACTTCATGTTTGGTCTTAATAAAAAGGAAATTGTACTGTTGGATGAAATTTTAAATAATGAGTGCTTTAAGGTGTGTCATGCAGTTCACATCATAAAAGACATTAATAATTTTTTACTTAATAAATTCAATATAAATGTCAATAAATTTAATAAACCTACTACAGAATACTGCACTTTATTATTCATGAATAATACATTTGATAAAGTTAATTTTTCTAGTGTTTTTAATAGACATTTGTCACTTTTTCCTGTTAGGAATGTAATAGTTAAAAAAGCTTTTAAATATAATAAAACAATGGGCAGATTTATCTTTAATTACAATAATAGCTCACCTTCTCTTGACATAGATGACTGTAAATGTAAGAACTATAATGAATTTATTGATAGCTATCACAAACATGTAGTAACTGGCAATTTAGATATAGTCAAGGATGGAATTTTAAAAGATATCATGAGTAAAGGCACTAGTTTTAGATTAACAATTTCTAGCAACAATAATACTGTTAAAAATCAAATTAATAATGATATAAATAATTTCATTACTAAATCTGCAGTTAAATATGGTTTGCCTTTAGAGGCATTTGATGAATTTAAGTACAATATTTTAAAAGACCTGATGAAATTTAAGTATCGTTCTAAACCAGTACTTACTTATAAAGATGTAAAACAGAAAATTTATGATTTACAAAAGAATTTTATCATTGTTTACATAGATAAAGTGCCTGGTAATTATGCTATTATCTGTAAGTATTTTTATAATACTATGATTAATGAACATTTTTTAAACAATAAATCTTTCAATAGATTGGAATTGTCAGAAAAAGAAATTACTAATCGAATCACTGCTATATACAAGAAATTGAATGTTCCCACTCATAAGATTAAGTTTCCATATATATTTTTAACACCTAAATTTCATAAAAATCCTGTTAAATTTAGAACAGTAACAAATGGTTTTAAAACTTATATCACTGATGCAGGTAAAATGCTGCACAATATTTTGCAAGAATTCATCAATAAGCAATGTAATAAAGCTATAATAAAAAATAGTAAAGAAATTATAGATTTTTTTAAAGATAAAAATACTTATTCAGTTCATAGTTATGACTTTGAAGATCTTTTTAACTCTATTGATATCAATGATGTAATTAGGGTAATTTTGGATAATTACAGAAATTATAACCTTAATATTAATTTACAAAAATTTAGAACTCTAATAAATTTTGTCCTAAAAGAAAATTACATTAATTTTAATGGTTCTCTGTACAAACAAACCAAAGGTTTGCCTCAGGGTGGCCCTGCTAGCAATAGTTTGGCTAATTTATATTTACACTTTTACGAAAATAATTATATTATTAATAATGATTATTACATTTTAGATACATAGATGACCTAATTATTTTTGGTAAAAATAATAATTATAATCCCAATATCAATTTTTATCCGGAATATTTAAAGCTTCTTAAAATTAATAATAATCCTGTTACAACTAATTACTTGGATGTATCATTATATATTAAGGACTATAAATTACATAGCAATATTTATGATAAAAGAGATGATTTTAATTTTAACATTCTTAAAATTCCATCATGGAATTCTAACTTATCCATCTCAATATATCGAAATATTATTTTGAATTATATTTATCGTAACAAGGTATTAGTTAGTGATAAATCTAATATATATTTAAATATTAATAACTTTATTAAACATTGTATAGAACTAAGTTACCCTATTAAATTTATAAAATGTTATATAACAGTTAAATAAAAAAAGTTTTTTCAGTTATACAGTTTATAGATAGATGGCGCCTCTAGCTATGTAATTTTGTAATAATATATTTTATTAAAAATTAATCGTTTATGTCTGGATGGTATTTTTTATTTTATATAAATTTTAAAATAAAATATAGAAATTTTAAAAGTATATATATATATATATATATTGTAACATTGCTACTTTCTCAATACATAATAATTATATGCGTTACTGTTATTGTCCATAAGAAGCGAGTATGTATTCACGTGGTAAGTCTATTAGTTTGGCTTTGATTTTAAATATTTTAGTAATTATTAAAAGCTATAACATTATAGTATTACATTAATAGCTTATGGTTTTATCTATAATATAGTTAAACTTCTCTAGAAATTTATTGCTTTCCCTATGGCCCAGAATACTGGCAAATTCAGGTGAAGGTTGGCTGGCCAGAAAACTTTGTTTAAACCTGCATTCCTAGTTCCTAAGGCTGGGAGTTTGCTTATAGTATTTCTGTGGCTAAATCTTTCCTATTATGACGATAGTTATCTTAGGTTTATAACTATTTTTGTATATTTTTGTAATGTATATATATATATATATATATATATATATATATATATATATATAGCTAGATAGACAGTAGAACGTCGTTTATCCGAACGTTTATTATCTGGAGTGTCAAATATCGGAACCAAAGTCCGGATACGTTTTCGAAAAGTGCAATGCTCAACAGTTGTTTCGTGTAAGGCCAAAAATGACGGGAAACCCGAAGGTGAGGGATAAATGAAGAATTTCAGTTGTGCGATTTGGTAAATATCTGCGTGGAATATTAAGTCAATTTGTTTCCAAGTGAGGGATGTATGTGTACTTTTTTGTTGAGTTTTATTGATGTAAAAACCTGGATGGCATGCGATGCAGAAGATTGTGGATTGCAATGCTAAATAATTATAAGCTTGTGACATCCGTACATGAAAAATCCGACCCTGTCAACGATGAAAATAATGAAGACGAGGACAACAACAACAGCGAAAGTAGCAGAGGTCCATCAAATACTGACGCGTTTCTACGATAGATACAGCTATGGAGTGGTAAGAACAACAGTCAGAGTGTTGTCCTACTCAACTACTGCTGCTCAAGAAAATTAGAGACCCTACTGCGAAGAAACGAATGAGTACAGTGGTACAACGAAAAATAAGTGATTATTTTCCACAATAAAGGTAAAATTACGACATTTGTATCTATTTTGCTTTTTCTTCAAACACGTTTCCGCATGTGTTGATTTTCAATATTTGTGTAGTGCCGGTTACCTAAACTGCATGGATTGCATTCGGGTTTCGGTTATCCGAACAATCGCGTATGCGAACGGTGTCTGGTCCCAATTGATTCGGATAAACAACGTTCTACTGTATATATATAACTCAACTCAGTGATGCAACAGCCCATGAGGGCCAAGGTCTACTGTGCTCAACTCAGTACACGTGATTTTGGGCCTTGAGGTGCATGATCAGAGTTCCGGTCAGGTGGTTAGTCTGACTCGAAACCCCCAGTGTTTAGTTCCCAAGCAAATTTGGTACTCACTTATCGACCCACGGAAGGGATGAAAAAGGTTAAGTCAACCTTGCCCAGCCCGGGGTTTGAACGTCGGACCTGTGATGTGGAAGCGCGATGCACTAATCACTCAGCCACTGGACTTACATATATATATCTGACACATTAAAATTCTTTTCCTGTAGCTCCTAAATTAAAATCTACACAAAGCATTTTTTTTCAAATTATAATTAATATATCATATGTAATTCTAATATACCATATGTAATTCGTGATTAGAATCACGATTTGGAGTTAAAATATTTGAAATAACATGTAGTAAAATTTCTCTTTGCTTTTTGTTAGCCATTCTCATTAACTCACATAATTCATGATTATGCATTAAATTTTCTCCTTTCTTAGCCCATCTAAGCGAAGATCACTGTTTATATCGGAAATTGGACAATGTAAATTGTACAATTATTTATAATTTTGAATGTTGTGAACGCACTATATTTATTTCTAGAAAATAACGGTTTCGTTTTAATGCAGGTACTTTTTTTCATGTTTTGTCACCAAATCATTTTAATATTACTATGAATTATTCTTACTTTATATATATTCTCCTATATTTTATAATTTCATCTTCATTCCTCGAGTTCACTGAATTTTTACGGAAAAATAAATCTGCGAAAACCCGCAGATATTTCATAATAATTTTTTTATGCAGAAACCAATATTTTTTATGTTAATAAATAACATTTATATCGCTTTAAAATCTTCATTTAATTGCATAATAAAGTTTAGTTTAATTATATTAAAAAAATTTAAAAAGAGGCATTGCAATTAATTATATAATAATTTATTATTAGCTTTAAATTAAAAATCGTATTAATATTAATATTCATTGCCTCAACATTGCCTAATAAAAGTCATCAGGCTATTAAAATTTATTTTTTTCCTTA
Source organism: Trichonephila clavata (assembly GCA_019973975.1). NCBI lineage: Eukaryota > Metazoa > Arthropoda > Arachnida > Araneae > Nephilidae > Trichonephila > Trichonephila clavata. The sequence continues at coordinate 6,551 of BMAO01017792.1, forward strand.
AAAATCGAAAATATTTGCATATATTGTGATAAAAATTTAAGAAATTTATATTTTGATTTCCATGCAGTTTTTCCTTTATAAAATATATTCAGGTTTCCTCACATCAAGCTTTCTTTTAATATACAACACTATAAAAGTTTAAATTTCAAACAAGCATGACTCAAGTACCATAAATTTTCTCAATATATATATATATACCAAATCATTTATAATATAAGAATTATATGATTAGTTAAATGAATGTAAATTCTATATTAACACTGGATTAGAGTATTAGACAACTTTAAATGTACATACAGAATCCATAATTCGCTGCGCCTAAACTTTGACATTGTTCGAAAATTAGACAATATTTACGCTAATACATTTGTTCACTCCCCAAATGATGTCTAAAACAAGTGCCCCTTCCAGCCAATGTAGTTGCCAATGACTATCTTCTCACCTCCATCAATTTTGCAAGATGGCTGAATCGAATCTCTTCCTCTGACGTCTCCAGAGATTCCAAACTTATGTCGGAAGCTTAATTTCCTAATCCGCTGGATAATTCATGTCCAACTAACACGCATTCGAAAGGCGATAGCAAATTCTTGCTTCCCCAGGGAATTGCTTCATTCCATTTTCTATTTCTCAGCAAGTTCTATGTTCTAAAGCGTTCTCTTCGGCGGGAAAGACTTTCCCGCCAAATATCTCTAGAGAATTGGAATCCTCTTTTCAGTGGGAAATACCCATTTCGTCAAAATGACTATAGATTAAAGCATTTTTTTCTTTTGTTGTCTTTTTTTTGTATTTATTACTTTCTTCTTTCTTCTATCTATCTATATCAGATTGTGGTAAAGTTTTCTATTCTGTGCAAGAATGAGTCAGGAAAAAAAATAGAATGTTTTTTTTTTTTTGGTATATGTGTTCGAAGTTTGCATAGTGCTGATAAGTTTTTCAGTTCGTGAGAATGGATTTGTGTCATTTTTTCCCCTTTAAAACTTGCAAAGGCTGATTTTTTTATTGTATCACAAATTTTAACGTTATATTTTATTGAGAATTTTTATAGCATTTTTAGACGTGTTCTGTTATAGATCTAGTGAATTTCAGAAATAGAACCATTGAATGTTGTTTTTGGAATTTTGTTCAGAGTAAAAATACATCGATGCTACAATAAATGGATTGATTCATTTCAATTGCATTTATATTATTAAATGTTGAGAGAAATCAATAAATGTAAAAATACACTAATATGAAGTAAAATAAAGTTTTAAAAAATATTGTAAGCAGCGATTCATATAATTATTTTCTTTGTAAAAATAAATAAAAATCATTTTTTATGCTGTAAATCTTTTTTTTTCTAATTATTATTGCATTGAATAAATAAGAATTTTGTGTAAAAAAAGGAGAATTCCCGAGCTTCTGTTGATAGGTAAAGCTAAAGTAGAATTACTTCATATGAGAGAAGGTTGGTTAGAGAATATTTGGCTGGGCATTAACAAAAATAATTATAATGTGATGTGGATTCCTCACATGCGTGTGATTGTGCAATCATATCAGAGAAGCTATTGAACTCGTATTAAGGTTAACAGGCTTTTTTGTCATTGTGTGTGTGTTCAAATTTGCTATGATTATTGGCTTTCATGAGCATCATTTAATAAGGAATTTACAGTATTCTAAGAATTATTTAACATTTATAAGGGTAATATAACACACAAAATTAAATATAATTTCAGAAATATGCATTTTTCCCACATTAGTGATTTTAAATATTATTAGTTTTGAAATAACTTACGGTATTTATGATATTTTCATTATTAAAGATTGTTTCATCATTATATTACACAATAAAATAAATCAACAATTTCATCACCTATACAAAGACATATTTAAGCATTCCAAGCTGAATATTACAACAAATACTGTAAACGTATGAAGAATACATAATTGTACACAAGAAATGGCAGCAAATTCGTTATTGCCTTTTCGCTCCTTTAAAAATATACTTATATACTCATGGAATTCTTTTTGTGCATTACGGTTATTTGAATACCAAGTACATTAAAGAAGCATTAAAAAGTTAAGCTCACAAAAAAGTAGAAAAAAGTAAAAAACGAAGGAAACAGTTTCTCTCTTAAGAACGGAAAGGCAATTAGTTAAATTAGCTCTTGAAGTTATTCAAATCAAATGTAAATGGATTTGCAATAAGCAGAAAGTAGAATGTCGCTTGAAACGAGCACAACTGCTTACAAAAGACTTTAATCGATGCAGAGGTATAGATTTTAATGAATCGTATGGTCCGACATCCGGTTTGGAAAGAATATTATTGATTAGTTTCAGCAGAATTCAGGAAGATTAAATTATAGATCTATATAATAGAATAGTTTCCCGTGTGGATTGTGAGGATATTTAAATGAAATAATTGATACACGGAAGAATATGCTGAATTAGTCATTCTATGGTTGGAGCAGTTGTTCGTCGATTAATGGAATGAATATTTAATTTCAAATGGAAATTATCGATTCGAGCATTTCAAAGTCTGATTCCAAAATCTGAGATTGAAGAAATGCGTTTCTAGAAAGAATCTCTCTTCTACACATTTTTTTGTTAAAAAAACCCTCTATTCATCTTTTTAATTAATAAACAGATAAAAATCAAATAACAGGAGATTGTGCAAATCCAAAATCAATATTAATAGATAACATATTCAGTTCGAAATATTAAATAAGTTTTAATGCATTGCTTACAAAATATATTATCGCTTTTCTCTTTTTTTTTACTTTTTCTGTTAGATGGTAATAAAAAATGCTTATTTATTTATTTTTGAATAAAACTTAAAATAATAATGGTTTAAAAATTTTAAAATAATGGTTTATTATTATTTAACTTCCATGTAATTCTTTTCCTTTACGTAAAACAATATAACTTAAATAGTTATAGATTAAATAGCATTTATATAGAGTAATTAAACATAATTTTTAGCATAAGTCCGATTTTGAGTTGAGTAAACGGAATTTTTTTCCCCTTACAAAATCAAATAAAAGATTATGATTTGCTACGAATCTACATATTCAAAAATATTCTCATTCTGGGCTTTTTAAGAATCGTCAAAAAATGGTTAAGAGTTTTTGAAATCTTAAAATCTATATTAAAAAGTAGATTGAATTTTTTTTTAGAACTTAAAAAACATATTTATATACGGAAAAGATTATCCCTGGTATATACATGAAGTGGAAAATAATATAAAAAATTCATTTATGTGTTAATTTCTGACATAAAGAAGAATGAAGTTTAAATAATTGAGCTTTTATATGGTAAAAAGATAAAGTAGTTTTTTAAAGAAAAAAACACATATTATAATACTTTTTAATATTTTTTGCGGTGATAGGACACCTACAAAACAGTTATGAAGAAAAAGAACGTGTCTCATTAAGTTAAAGGAGAAACACTTGTCAAAGTTACAGTGCTTGACAAAGCTGACGACAAAAAAGTTTGGATCGGACTGTTTCGAAGGTGCAGGGAGAGACAGCTGGGCTTATGAAATTTTGAAACGCAAATTATACTCTTTACTACTCAACACTCATCCATAAGCATCGTTTTCAGTTATTTATATCGTTAAAAAAATTTTCCAGCCTAAATTTTTCTAAAAAAATTAAGTTCTTCCAATTTTGTAAACATTCAACCCCTTTGCAGCAATATTAAATTTCGAAATTATTTTGTAAAGAACATTTCTCCACAAAAGTCTGCTTACCTTAAAACATCTTTTCCATAAAGGTAGGTTCTGATTATTAATAATCTTTTTATCCAAATAACTACAATCCACCCTAATCTCTCTCTCTCTCTCGCGCGCGCTCTCTCTTTATATATATACATGTCGTGTTTCAAGTCAACACCAAGCTTTTTTAAAAAACTGTTTTATTCAGCGATCAATCGACAGACCTTACGCTGAGAGAAAATGGATCAAGTGAAATCTAAGTGGCTTTACCACTTATGTCCGGATGTGCTACGTACCCTTCTTATAGTTAAGAATTATACTTGAAAATTAAGGATGACATGTGGGCTATAACAAATAATGATCTGGGATTAGAAGTGTTCTGTTTGGACCATTTGTTCGGAAAAACAATTGGGTGTTTAATTTAAGAATTAAAGATGTAACGGAAAATAAAAGTTAAGTGTTATATAAGAAATTTAATTTTAGATCTTATTTAGTTATCCTTACTTATATGTTTACTCTTTCACATATATGTTTCTAATGAAATAAAAACAAATCTGAATATTTATTTGATTTGATTTAGAAAAGTCAATGCCAAGAATATATTCTGAAAAAAATTAATTTCTATCCACTAATGTGTGCATTACTTCCGATTCGAATTTGAAATCTGATCAGACATATTTCAGATCAGACATATATTTTAATGTACCAAAAGACGCACATTATTAATACTAACCCAGCGTTTCTCAAACTGTGAGGCGCGACCCTAGGGGGGCGTGATAACTCAACAAGGGGTGGGGGCACTAGCATATTGAAAAGTCGTAAACAAATAAGTATTCAAATACACATTTACACTGAAACAATAAGCTTGTAAATGTATCAGTTCTGCACAGTGTATTTAATTTAAACAATACTATTATTGAAAATTTAGTAATTACCAGTGACCCCATGTGCTTGACACATATATACATACAAAAATTAACATTTATCTTGATAATTTGTACGGTTTATAATTAATCCCTTAACTGCAGATAAAAAGTTACGCGATTTGCTTCCCAATGCCACCATTTTCCACGCAGGCACACGTATGTGATATATTGGGGAGGTGAGGGGAGGAATAAATAAGCAAATCCTCTGAAATAAGTAAGTCCTACGCAAACACTGTCAAAGTCCTTATATGCATTCCAAAGTGTTCGAAATAATTTTATGGATAGCAGTGCACAGAAAAGATCGTATTTTGGAAAGACGTATATATACGTCCAAGGCAATTAACGCTTTGGGTGAGTTAAACGTTTATATACGCCAGTGGGACTTAAGAGGTTAAAATCGTATTGTATCTGTAGCGTCAAAGTATAGTATTATTGAATTCAATGTATTGTTATTGTAAGGAAAATTATGATTTAATAATGGGTTGCAAATTTTAAAAGTTTGAGAAGCACTGTACTAACCACTAGAATATACTATGCTAAAATTGCTAATACTAACACCGGGAATTAATACTCCCTTTAAACATTAAATTGTTGCTTGACGTTACCATTACCCTTAAGACGCACTTTTCTTTCATTCTTAATGCTTAAGCTAAATACATTTTAGTATCATTTATCATTTTCACATTAGTGTAGTCCATCTACTGAAGCTTATGTATCCTTTTAGACATTTGTGGATAAGTGTCCATTCTATTTCGTCGCTTAAACTAGGCATGATCGAAATAAATTAAGATACACCCACTGAACAGTCATCCGCTCGTGTAATGCAATGATAAATTACACCAAGTCCTAGGGTGTGGATTTGTTGATATCGTTTTAGTACAAGAAAAAGTGGCCTACATTAGTAATATTTCTAGTACATTCAATTGTTTTATGTTGAGAAAATAATTATTTTTGCCAAAATTGATATAAATTAAAAAGGAAAACTAAAATGACATTTGTTTGGCTAATTTTTTATTAACATCACAAGACAGTTTTTTATTAGAGAAAATAAATATATATATATAAATATATAAATATAGATATAATATATATATAAAAATTTTGACTCATTTCAGAGTTAAGTAAAATGGTTAGGAAGATGGATTTTTATAACTCACTATATAATGACAATTTGGGAAAGGAATCTAATTTAGTTAATGATCTTAATGATTATAATAGTAACAATACGAATAAAAGATTCAAGACAAGAATTTTTTGGAACAAAAAATACATTAAAATAGTCATTCTTATCATATTAAACAAAAAAACTTAGACTCTAGCAATTCTAATATTCAATATGATAATAAAAGTTACATTAATAGTAATAATTTACATGTAAATAAGGACAAATTATCCTCAAGCAAATATATAAACAATATATCTAATATTAGTACTAAGTTGAGATTCAACAAATGTAATGATAGTAGATGTAAGACTTGCACTATGCTGGACAATGATCAATATGACTGTGAATCTAAATTTAACCTAAGTAAAACTTTTAATTGTATTTACCTATTAAATTGTAAAATCTGTAAGTATAAATATATTGGACAGACCTCAAATACTATAAATATTAGGATTAATCAACATAGACATGATGTTAAAAACTTCAGTTATACCAACAATTCTAATAAAATTGAGCTCAGACACTTTCAAATGCATGGATTTAATAATGTTGAATTGTCGATTATTAAAATCGTACCAAATACTAAGCACAGATTATGGTGGGAAAATCATTTTATCAGAAGTTTTAATACAATATATCCATATGGTCTTAATGTTTTATACCTTGCTAAAAACACACTCCAAATTATGTCACAGAGCAATAACAAAGAATTTTTTTATACTGCTTCCAATTCAGTTAAGAATTTTAAAAGAAACTCAAGGAGCAATAGAACTAAAAGGAAAAACAGAGATAAGAATTCTTTAATTGATAATATTAAAGCTATTATAAATGATTTTGAATTAAACTTTAATATCAAGCAGATCAAATACTTCATGTTTGGTCTTAATAAAAAGGAAATTGCACTGTTAGATGAAATTTTAAATAATGAGTGCTTTAAGGTGTGTCATGCAGTTCACATCATAAAAGACATTCATAATTTTTTACTTAATAAATTCAATATAAACGTCAATAAATTTAATAAACCTACTACAGAATACTGCACTTTGTTATTCATGAATAATACATTTGATAAAGTTAATTTTTCTAGTGTTTTTAATAGACATTTGTCACTTTTTCCTGTTAGGAATGTAATAGTTAAAAAAGCTTTTAAATATAATAAAACGATGGGCAGATTTATCTTTAATTACAATAATAGCTCACCTTCCCTTGACATAGATGACTGTAAATGTAAGAACTATCATGAATTTATTGATAGCTATCACAAACATGTAGTAACAGGCAATTTAAATATAGTCAAGGATGGAATTTTAAAAGATATCATGAGTAAAGGCACTAGTTTTAGATTAACAATTTCTAACAACAATAATACTGTTAAAAATCAAATTAATAATGATATAAATAATTTCATTACTAAATCTGCAGTTAAATATGGTTTGCCTTTAGAGGCATTTGATGAATTTAAGTACAATATTTTAAAAGACCTGATGAAATTTAACTATTGTTCTAAACCAGTACCCATTTATAAAGATGTAAAACAGAAAATTTATGATTTACAAAAGAATTTTATCATTGTTTACATAGATAAAGTGCCTGGTAATTATGCTATTATCTGTAAGTATTTTTATAATACTATGATTAATGAACATTTTTTAAACAATAAATCTTTCAATAGATTGGAATTGTCAGATAAAGAAATTACTAATCGAATCACTGCTATATACAGGAAATTGAATGTTTCCATTCATAAGATTAAGTTTCCATATATATTTTAACACCTAAATTTCATAAAAATCCTGTTAAATTTAGAACAGTAACAAATGGTTTTAAAACTTATATCACTGCTGCAGGTAAAATGCTGCACAATATTTTGCAAGAATTCATCAATAAGCAATGTAATAAAGCTATAATTAAAAATAGTAAAGAAATTATAGATTTTTTTAAAGATAAAAATACTTATTCAGTTCATAGTTATGACTTTGAAGATCTTTTTAACTCTATTGATATCAATGAAGTAATTAGGGTAATTTTAGATAATCACAGAAATTATAAACTTAATATTAATTTACAAAAATTTAGAACTCTAATAAATTTTGTCCTAAAAGAAAACTACATTAATTTTAATGGTTCTCTGTACAAACAAACCAAAGGTTTGCCTCAAGGTGGCCCTGCTAGCAATAGTTTGGCTAATTTATATTTACACTTTTACGAAAATAATTATATTACTAATAATGATTATTACATTTTTAGATACATAGATGACCTAATTATTTTTGGTAAAAATAATAATTATAATCCCAATATCAATTTTTATCCGGGATATTTAAAGCTACTTAAAATTAATAATAATCCTGTTAAAACTAATTACTTGGATGTATCATTATATATTAAGGCCTATAAATTACATAGCAATATTTACGATAAAAGAGATGATTTTAATTTTAACATTCTTAAAGTTCCTTCCTGGAATTCAAACTTATCCATTTCAATATATCGAAATATTATTTTCAATTATATTTATCGTAACAAGGTATTAGTTAGTGATAAATCTAATATATATTTAAATATTAATAACCTTATTAAACATTGTATAGAACACAGTTACCCTCTTAAATTTATAAAAAGTTATATAACAGTTAAATAAAAAAAAGTTTTTTCAGTTATACAGTTTATAGATAGATGGCGCCTCTAGCTAAGTAATTTTGTAATAATATATTTTATTAAAAATTAATCGTTTATGTCTGGATGGTATTTTTTATTTTCTATAAATTTTTAAAATAAAATATAGAAATTTTAAAAGTATATATATATATAGTAATATTGCTACTTTATCAACACATAATAATTATATGCGTTACTGTTATTGTCCATAAGAAGCGAATATGTATTCACATGGTAAGTCTATTCGTTTGGCTTTGATTTTAAATATTTTAGTAATTATTAAAGGCTATAACATTATAGTATTACATTAATAGATTATGGTTTTATCTATAATATAGTTAAACTTCTCTAGAAATTTATTGCTTTCCCTATGGCCCAGAATACTGGCAAATTCAAGTGAAAGTTGGCTGGCTAGAAAACTTTGTTTAAACCTGCATTCCTAGTTCCTAAGGCTGGGAGTTTGCTTTTAGTATTTCTGTGGCTAAATCTTTTCTATTATGACGATAGTTATCTTAGGTATATAACTATTTTTAGTATATTTTTTGAAATAATATAATGTATAATATCATATATATATATATATATATATATATATATATATATATATATATATATAAAGGAAAACTGGTATATTAAGTGGTGTTCTAATAGAGCAAACTGAAGTATAATAAATTCATGGATTTAATTGACATTCCTGCCTAAATTCTTTAGTGATTGAGTACCAAAAGCTACTGCTTTCTAAAAATTTTCTTTTCTAAACTGTGTTTTCTCTTTTCTATAAATCTACTGTATGCATGAACTGGAAATTTTTATTTTATATTTCATATATATTGTGTATACTAAAGTGAAATTTTTGAAATATTCCTCAGACATTTAGCTAAAAAGCATATGTCGTAACACAGAAAAGGAAAATTTTATTAAATTCCTTATTGTACACTGCAAAAATTATTTTTTTTAAACAGGCCTGATCAATTTTTTTAAAAAAAATTTCACTTCTGAATTAAGAAAAATGTTTATTTAATTCACAAACAAATTTTAAAGCTTTAGGGTTCAATAGTTTCTTAGTAAAATGTACATAAATATATCTCAAAATGCAATGCCCTTTTTCGTTGCACGAAACTTGTTACATACCAAAAAATACACAAATTTCATGTTTAAAAACATAAAATCAGTCTTCTTGTTGTTGTTTTGGATACCATTTATGTAATATTTTAAGAATCCTTTTAATTCTGATACTTAAAGAAATTGTGTTTACATATGAATATATAAAACATTAATGAAATTTTTCGAAATGTCATATAACCATGTATTATTGTCTTATAAAGATTATATTTTTTAATTTGTGTCTTCTTTTTTCTAAAAAAATCTATTGTTTGCATGAACTAGGAATATTTATTTTATATTTCATATATATTTTTGTATACTGAAGTGAAATTTTTGAGATATTCCTCAGACATTTAGCTAAAAAGCAGATGTCGTAACATAAAAAAGGAAAACTTTTATAAAATTCATTATTTCTACTGTACAAAAATTACATTTTTAAACAAACTGATCAATTTTTAAAAAAAAAAATCACTTCTGTATAAAGATAAATGTTTATTTAATGCACACACAAATTTTTAAGCTTTGTGTTCAATATTTTCTTAGTAAAAGGTACATAAATATATCCCAAAATGCAATGACCTTTTTCGTTGCACAAAACTTGTTAACAAACTCTTAATTTCTCTCTGTTAAACTCTTAATTTGAGAACATCAAATATAAACCATGATATCGAAAATAACCTACACATTTTTATTGCACATAGTTAAAACATACCTGTAAACTAAATTTCATATGTGTACATAAATTATTGTAGGAGAAGTAGCATTTTAAAATCATTTATGATTTTTTAAATTTTTCTTTAAAAAATTAAATGGTTTGTTTTGTGTGGTACTTTTACTTACTGCATATACATAAATTAAAAGCAAAAAAATAGTAGTAACAATAAAACCCCCTGAATCAAAAAGTTTTGTTTATATTGTACGATGTTCCCTAAAATTATGAAATTTACAATGCTTGAGAAAAATGAGAATAACTCAGCTGCGCATTCTACTCATAAATATAGTTTGCATTGTAATACTAATATCAATTACTTTTGTAACTCATTTCTATGTAAATAAGTTGATTATTCTAAACTTTTCCGCATACTAAATATTTTTTGAAAATAACAAAATAGTTTAAAAAATTACCATTTTGCATATATTAAATATATGGGGGAGATAATCTAACTTTAGTAAGTGCGGTATTTGATATCAGTGGGATCATTTCAAGAAGAAAATTTTCCACTGATAATTAAATTGCCGAGAAACTTACAAACAATTCATAAAATTTAAATTTCAGTGTTAGTTCATCTCGGAAGAATGCTCACGTATTAGTTTAATAAGCAACAGGTATCGATTTTAATATATTCTCTATTGCAAAAATAATTGATATGCATAACAAACAACAAGTATTGGGTTAATCTTATTAAAGCTTCATCTGTCAGTCTTAATTTATTGCCAATTCACCGTAGCCCGTACTTGGAACGCGTAGCACTAATTAATAATCAGAATTTCAAATGTGCGAGAAAGGTATAGGTATCTTGAAAGCACCCATTCCCTACGTTGGAAACTAATTAAAATATAGTTAAGTAAAGTATGGGAGGAAGATTCGAAGGGTTAGAGATAGTTTCCGAAACTTCTAATAAATCAAATTGAAAATAAATCAATTTAATTCAATGCATTCCATTTCGAAGGATCTTAATTTTGATGAGATGACAGATAAATAAATTAATATGTCGATTAATTTTCTTGAATTAAGTTAACTACTTTGACTGTCTTGGGCGTGTCAAAATAACCAAAATATGATGGAAATCCAATACAGATTACAGCTGTTTAATTATCTTAGTAGATATACTTATAATAAATGCTCTCACAATAATATCATGAAATTTTATATATAAATATAATTTTCTTTATTTCCTACTTTTTTCATATTAATTATACTCGAATTTAAGAAATGTATATAAAGTCCTCGAGTAGCAGAAAAGTGCGACGTTAATATTCACTCACCCACTTAACGAATGTATAACATACGGGAATTGGAACTATTTTACATAAGGGTTAATATCAACAAAAATATAAGCTAATGAGATGCTACGTAGGCAAGCATTTCCAGTAATATATTTTTAGTCTCAGCAACATAATTATTAGATGTCATTGTTTAAAAAGTTATGACTAACAATAGACATGTAAACCAATGAGATTCTCCGTAGGCAAGCATCTCTAGTATCGTATTTTATGTCGCGAAGTAATTATCATATTTAATAATTAGCACTATTTACACAATGTTTACTTACATAATATATGTATACCAATGAAATACCACATAGGCAATCATTTTTAATATTGTATTTTTGATTGAAGTAACATGATATTTAATAATTAATTATAAAACCTTTTGCTGCCGTTATTAATCGCCAAGCCTCAATTGCAAAATGAAAGAAAAAATATTGAAAATGAGGGTTTATTGCAATTATTACTAGGAACTGGAGCTGTTAAAGAAACTGGCATTTGGCCATGGCAATGAAAAATAAACATATCATTGTATCTTGCCTTCTTATTTAAAATGATATATAAATGTACTTTTTAAAACAAAAATGACATATTTTATAAAAGTATGTATAGCATGTTTGAAAAGTAACGAGTCTATTATTGTCTTAAAATTTTCTCGTGGCGCAAAATATAATATTGGGAAATTAGGCGGCCAACTTAAATGTCATCTGATTCATATGATAGCAGAAATGCATTTTGTGATTATCGATGTTTCATCAAATCTTTTCTTCGTTAATTAGAACAATTTACAAAATGAAAAAGAAATTAGCACAAGAATATATATTTATTGCAAAAAATGATAACAATAGAAGTACTTAGACTCCTTCTGTCAATTCTGTGGTAACTTTTCGTCACTAACAGCCGTAGAACGTACATGTTGTGAGATCAGCCTTGGACCGTACAGCCGTATCATGGTCCTTGAATCAGGAATTAGTCTTGTTTGTAGCATAAAAAAATTCTACGCGATGACATCTTAAAGGTGATTATTATTACATGAATGGCATCACTTCGTCTTTTCAAACTGGTCCTGGTGATGCTTGCAGCATTATAGATGAACCTGTGGGTGGTGGCACCGAGGAGAACGCACGTGGCTTGCTTGCATTCGCTATCAACTAATGTACTCTGTACTTTGATTAAGATGTGAGATGCCATTGAGTACTCAATACGAATAGCGTTTGTTAGCGTCATCGGCGATCTAAATAGCCACCACTACTTTTCTGAGATCTTAAAGCCGGTAGTTGCTTTTTATTTTGAAGTTAAGAACACGGCATATTTCTACAAGATAACCCAAGACTGCATGCTGCTATTCATGTCTTGGCCATTCTTGTCTCAGAAAATTTTTGACTGTTGTTTTGGGCTCTCACACTTTGGAAACATCTGGCTAGGGGTTGCTGAGAGACTGGAGTACCACCCATTCTGAATCCACTGCGATTGATGAAGTATATCATAGGCTTGAAACAGCATGAAATAAGAGGCCGTATTTGTCATCCAAACTCAGTTCAACTTGATGTCTAACCATGTTTGAGCCATTTTTAGTTGCCAAAGGTGACTAAAGGTTTTTTTTCCTTCTATACAGTATAATGTACTAGTGTACTAGTATACTAGTATAGTGTGTATTAAAAAAAATAAAGTTTTATTATTTCTTTATTTCTGGTGTAGCGATTGTAATGAGCAGCTGTGTATAATCGAACTAAAATAAAGTTCGCGTACAGCATTAACTAAATAAAACGCCGACATTTTTGAATTAAAATTCTTTATTTTTAGCCACGCAATATTCAAAAACATGTTATGTAAAACTATCTCCATGTTCTTTTGAAAACGTGAGGTAATAGGTTGAATTAAAAATACATGCAATTCAAGTCTATAATAATCGAATGAATTTCGAAAGAAGGGGGGAAAACATTTTAAAATAAAACAATAAAGAATTCTTGAAAAAATCCAAATAGAGAGTTTTTCCTAATCTTTGTTTACAATCGCAAAAGTTGAACAAAATTGAAGTATTTGAATTCACTTCAGATCTTTTTTTAGATATTTCAACCGGAAGACTGAATTTCACTTTTGTAGATTTGCTGGCATTCTTTCTTCGTATTCTAACATATGCAAAGTCCTTTTGCTTTTTTGGCAACTGTTCCCTTTTATCCTTTTGGTCTAGATTTTGCTTCCATTTTAAGAAAAAGCGAAACTAAAAAATGTTTTTGCTTACTCTCGAAGATTTGAAAATGGTATCCAATAAATTCTGTGGTTAAGTAACAAGCCTATTCGCATTCTGTCGGATTGAAGCTTTTGATACGGTTCATTCAATGCATTCATATGGAACAGCTCTTTTCTCTTTTTTAAAAAAAATATATAAATATCAAGAATGCGGACAAAATGGTATACCAAGTTGATGGTGTATTAGGTGTGTTAAATCAGGTGTTTTCTTTTTTCTATTCTAAATCTAAAGATCTGGGCAATTTTTTGGTCAATCTAATTTTGAAACCTTATCTATATATAGATTGCAATTTGAAAATAAAATTTAGAGGTACTCAAATTCCAAATAATAATTTATATTTCGAATATCAAAATACCATGGAAGCATACAATTTATAGTTTTCCCTACCAAATGTTATGTGACATTTTCGCGCCTCACAGAAGCAAAATCGGCTTATTTTGTGGATAGCATGGCGCCGTTCTATGCACATGTGTTCCTCTAAATATTCCAGGGTCCTTTCGTCTGACACCACACCTAAACCAATGACCATGAGAAAACTCAACGACTGAACCCACGAGCATGCCGGAACTCTGAGTGCTATTCGAGGTGTCAGAAACAAATCACCACACCCCACAGTAGAAAAGTCAGTCCGTTTGAAAACACCAAAGATAACAGTTTTGTTGCCTCCTCCCTCACAAACACCATACTCTGAACTAATGAAATTATCAAAAGTGTGAATATCTCCTATGTAAATTTATGCACTATAATTAATAGCTATAAAGTAAATAAATAAAATGTTTAATTTCTTAATTCTCACGTTACCATTAATCTTCTCAAACAACGCACATTAAGGGAAAATGGTGACTGTGTTGTCTTCATCACGCATTTTATTAAATCAGGTATGACTAATGGCTTATAAACATCACACATACAAGGTTATTGGGGATGAACTTCTTAATTCTGAACTGTGTTGAAGGGAGGGAGATAACATCTCAACTCGCGAGGGAGGGAGTGAATATTAATGTCGAGCTGTTCAGCTACACGGGGGCTTTTGGCGACGCACCTCGTAATTTTGAATCACGGTCAAGTGACGAGACGACACCTGAGCTGGTACCCCTTCTCCTAACTACCATACCAACGGGAGAACTTTTGAGTTCTAGACATATTTAACGTGCATTGCTTCCATACACGACGGGTCTTCATTCGCACTGGGCTTGAACTCATGACACGCCGGCCCCGAGTCCATTTCCTTGGCCACTAAGCTACCACGGCCACACCTCTCAGTTCGCATTCCTGTCTTAAAACATCCACGCCAAGTCAACATGAGGACTTAACACCTTGAAAGTTTTTTAGTTCATCACTACCTCCACACATTGGGTAAAGACAACAGAACTCGAATCCAACACTCGACTGAAACAACGCCGTTCATGATTATGATCACACAGTTACAACAATTACATCAAATCAGGTGAATAAGATTTCTAAAGCCAGCATAATTTGATTTACAAATAATTTTACACAAATAACACAAGGATATGATATGTTTGAATTACTCTTTTGTTAAGCAATAAACCCACGGGCGTTCTTTATATACTACCCATTAAACTTCTACAAGTAGGACATTTTATCCAGGGCATGTATCATGTAGGCAAGTAGGACATGTTACGTGTTCAAATCCTGATTTAGTTACCCCTCATATAAGGGCATGAAATACGTTGATTTTCTAAAGCATATAGTGACAAAAATCTTCACATTGGCGTGATGTTGATGTTCCAAATGATTGCGTCGTCATTTGACCGTTGTCATAATTAACCAGAGAGCTACAGTAACCTTAAGTCATGGTCCGACGTGTCGTGAGTTCAGGCCTTAGTAACACTTAAGACCTGCCATGTAGAGAAGCTGGTGACATTAAACCTGCCAAGGTTCAAAGTCCTCCCAGCTTTCATGCAAATATTTGGATATTAAATTTACGAAGAAGTTTGCTTTGGCGGTTTGCAATTAAAGTTGTTCAAGAAATCAATTTTCAAGGCATCACTTATACTTACTATAGATATATTTCGAATACCCTTAAGATAGCTGTGGTAACCTAGTGTGTATGGTTATGAATCGTCTCCGGTGTGTCATAAATTCTATCCCAGAGTCACTGATGCACGTTAAATCTTTCAAGGCTCAA
>BMAO01017793.1:0-146054 GCA_019973975.1 Trichonephila clavata
AATCATTGTAAATATTTTAAAAATATAATTGAATTTATTTAATATTTGATAGGATGTGCAACATAACTTATCCTTGTGATATAAGCATTAATTTGATGGATTTTTATAACCATGTATCAAAATGGCTGTTTTGAGAAAACCAGTTTTGATAAAAGCTTTGGAAAACATTCAAAATGATTTGAAAGCTCTTCAATTGAAGGAAACGTCATCCCATTTGAAAGAAGCAAGAGTCAGTTTTTGAATAATGATAAGATTTTAAGTCAACAAAGTATTGATACACTACTTAACTTTCCAAATCAATTTACCTTTGAATTGTTATCTAACTTTTAAAAATCTAACTAATTGTTTCTAGAGGAAAATAAATGGTTTAGAAATCACATTTTTAATATTTGATTTATATTTGAGTAGCCTTTTACTTACTGCTTCACTGAATATTTGGCGTGATGTATGAATATGTATACTTTTGATACTTGAGTCTTACAATTAAGCTTTTAATTATTAAGCAATTGCTTTTAAGTATGGAAAACATTCTTATAGCTCTCCTCTGTTTTAAAAGGACTTGAATTCTAAAGCCAGTTTGTTTTACGTAACCCAGATTGGGAGTCGATTTCGTAAACCTGTATAGCAGATCTCCACTAAAAAGGCATACTTACCAAATTTCAAGTTCGGTAGGTCTAACAGTTAAAAACGGGCGTATTTTATTCCTAAGGCCTGTAACCCATCCTTCTTTGGAGTTGATTTCAAACCCGTTATTAGTGGATCTTAAATCAACAAAAGAAACATACTTTACTAAATTTCATATCTGTAGATCTAAAAGTTAGGAGATCTTGTGATAAGAGAGATGAATTGTGCTATTCTCCTTTATATAGGTACAAATGAGATATTTTAAAATCTATGATTGTATTCTTTGTATTTTGATGTTAAATTGTTCATTTCATCATCTACTTCTTTCAAATGGTTTGATAAATACTAAAATTTGAAATTATTTTGTAATATGTCAATAAATAATTGTTCTACCTAATTGTGTTAGTTCAAATTTAAGATACAGAGCATTATGTTTACATCAGGATGTTTTAGGTAAAGTTATAAAAATAAATGAAAACCTTCCACACACATGCCACTAAAACTTTTCAGTATATTATACTTAAAAGGTTTTAGGGTTATTTTTATAATTTTTATCTCAATTGTCATCTTAATTGTAAAGATGAAAATAAAATTGAAAACTGTCAACTTTTAGATTTTATTTTAAGAATTTTTCGTATTATCTTGTGTTATACGGAATATAAATGCTGTCATGGAATATAAATGTTTTTAAAAAGAATTATAAGGAATTATTTTATTACTTAATTTAATTATTCTTTGTACAATACTTATGTTTTATATTTTCCATGTCTATAAAATTATTTATAGTTGCAATTTATAGTTTACTTTATATTTGTAGGCTGCCGAATCTGGTATTATTAGAGTTCAAAACACGTTTCGAAATATGATGATAAACGTTTGGGCATGTAAATTTTTATTTTTCAAATATTTAACACTTTATTTCCAAAATTTTCTTGATATTTTATATAAATACCAGTATTTATAAACCTGTACTGTATATTTAAATTATTTGTTGATTTTCTTTGCTATAATCTAAGAAATATATTTGCTTTATGGATTATGTTTTACTTTAAAACATTCCCAAAAGAATTTTCGCTTTCATTACTATACTGCATCTTTACTTAAACACTTTTCGCTGGGTAAAAGAGTTCCTTGATTGCACTATTATTCAAAAACTGGAGTCTTTTAAGAATTAAAACCCAAATATACTTGATGGTTCTAATTTTACTGTCATTGAAGTATTAACTGATTCTATTGATTAATATTTTGTAAAGTCACAGCTTTTGAGCAGGAGATAAAATTAAAAATTATTTTGAAGTCCCGAAAACTCTTCTGAAGATTTTCCACAAATTTAATTATAATTTTCCATTAAATTGTATGCATTTTGTTTGATCAGCTTATTAGTCGTTTTCATCCTTCCAAAATCTAAACAATTTTATTAGGTTATTCATTTCTCATTTGAATTCTAGTTTCACATCAGAAACGGTGCAAGTTCTCATTTTGTTTTCCATGTTATTTTTGGAATTTTCTTTAAACTCTTATTAATTCTTAATTCCACACTTATATTTTAGCCTTTTCTATTTCCCAAAACTTCTGTTGCTAATGCATTGTTCTATTTACCTTTTAAATCATTCTCACAGCTCTCCGAAAGTCCTGGAAATTCTGGGAAACCTTTCATTGATGATACTAAAAGCACAAAAACTGTTCAGATGTCTCAAACTCATCAAGGTGCCAGTTTTAACTCGCCAATGTGCCGTGCACTGATTCTTATTCATCAATCATCCTTGTTCCATTTGCATATGTACTTTATATTCTTTTGCTGATTATTAAATTCTTTACCACAGATATTTTCGTAAAAGCTTTATATTTTACCTACAGAAAATAAAAGTCCAAAATAACACAAAATAAAAACAAAAGAGGTACATTTCCTATTGATAAATTTTGAAGTGTCATATTTTAACAACTATTTTAAGTCTTAAAAGCTATTATTGTTTATGTGAAATGATTCATTTCATGATTTTCTTAATGTTTTGTTACTGGTGACACAATAAAAATAAGTCTTATAGAAATGACACAATATAAATGCTTTTACTTATTCTTATTACGCATTCTAAAGATGGCGCAAAATATGATACTGGAAGTGATGAAGTAGTAGCCTAGTTTCTTTATTGCTCCTGATTTGGTATGTTTTGAATATTCTTGGAAAAGCAGAACATATTTTAAGTATATAAGAAGTTTATAGAGATAATTACTTTTGAAGCCCCAAAACTTATTCATTTTATTATTTTACTGTTTGTTCACGTTAGTTCTTTTCCACATTAAATTGAAACGGCAATATGTCCAGTTTTAAAGGTGAACATTGGTTACCGTATAAAACCGAAAGAAGCTCGCTATGTTTTGAAGAAGGCCAATAATTGATTTATTGGTAACAAAGAAAATTCTAATAAACGTTTCTGTTACTTCTTCCTTATGCATACATTTTATATTGGGTATTTTGAAATCTTTGTTATATTCAGCTCGGCAGCAAAACAAATATTACTGTACTGTTTACATGCAAGATACTGATGGAAGTTTCTACAGAAGAACTTAAATTAATTTCCTCAAACAGCAACTCTTTCTTAATCATACTACAATAATCGTATACGTACAGAAACTTCAGCTAAGGCATAATTTTACTAATACTCTTATGAAGCTCATTTAGTCATAGCACAAGCATATAAATTGATGTTATCATTTTAATTCCATTAGTTAATGTACATTCTTTGAAAGTTTTTTGCATAAAAGTTAAAAGTATTGTGCATTTTGTATGAAAAATAATTACTTTTTATTTCAGTCTGCATCAATAATTTTAAAATTCAATTAATATATTTAAAAATATTTTATTAAAATATGTTAGCATCTTTTTGTCAAATTTTATATGAAATCTTTAGTATTGTTTCTTGCATTTTTAGAGTTGAATTGGATTAAACTTCAATCTAATAAGAAAGGTTGTAACTGTATTTGTGCCTTAATAGCGATCAATATCTAAGGACGTAGTTATAATTGTAAAAAAAAGGAAGGGGACACTCTTCATAATATCATTATTTTCACTGCAGCAGGACCAAACTGGTACCAATGTTAAGGATTTAAAGGGAACTAAATAATGATTTTAATGGATTAATTAACACATGTAACTTCTAAAACTGAAAATTCTCAAAAAAGAATAATCTTTTTAGTGTGCCTGATTTTTCGTTTTAAAGTTATACCTGAATTTCAGTTCCATAAAATTCTGCTTGTAAATTTATAAATTATTAGGGCTTAAAAATTAAGTCCCCTCATGTTGAATGTCTCCAACCATTTCGCAACAAATTTTATTCTTTCTTCCCAGTATTTTCCAAAAATATTTTTGCAGCAAACAACAGATATTTTTAAAAAAGAATAACATCTTAAAATAATTGTAGCAAGTAGTAGACTATTACAATAAATGCCAATAATTAAATACAGTTTTGAAGAAAAAAAATGAATTGTAAATTTTTTAAAATATATATTTGAATTTCTGTGTGTCATAAAATTTTCCTGCAATTGGCTCCCTTAATTTAGAAAATATTTAATTTTGAAATTGTGATCCACACCTTATGACATACTTTTCATATAGTAAGCAATGAATTATCAATGTTTTGTCGCAGCTATTAAGAACGAGTAAAATATTGTGAATCCTTTGCATCAAGTAATCTAGTAACAGTTTTTTCCTGTAATTTCAATCTAATGATGTAATTTGAATGAAATTGTGTAACGTAACGTATTTAGACTATCCTCTACTTAATTTTACATTAAAAAATTATTGTTATAACTAAACAAATTAACTTTGTTTATTAATGGATGAACAACATAAAAGGAATTTCGTTTGAGCCATGAACAATTATACCAATTTTATCTAGCTATGAAAATTGAGTAAGTTGTTAAAAGTGGCCATTTCATGTAATGATTTTTTAAAGAATCCAGTAAGGTGGGGCAATAAAAAGATTGCTTTGACCTTTCAGTGGTTCCTTTAGTAATAGCTTTGCTTGAAGTTAAAACTAAAACAGAGGTGTGTTTCATTGCAGAATAAATTCTACATCAAAATTGTAACTCTTTTCTACTGAAAGCATTAGCCTATGTATTTAGATTTCAGCTCCTGTACTTTTATTTCATAAAATGAGCACAAGAGTAAATATCTGTCACCAAATACTAATGTCAACAATTTATTTTATTTAAATCAAAACATAACTTATGTTGTGTAGTTTATTCAAATATTAGTTTGTAAGATTCACATTCATAGCATTATTGTAGCCTTTTGTATGAACTGACCTAACCACCTTTCTAAGAATTGTTTGTTTTTGAATTATATAGTAGATATGTATTCTTTTTTTTTTTTTACTGAATGAAAAATTACACATTATGCAGATATTTATTTTTAAATTAATGTGATCAATCACTTGTTTAATTTCTTCTTGCAGGCCATTGTATTGTGTTTTAGGTTTATTTAAAATATAATTACAAATAATACAGCATCAAATCAAATGCCAGTTATTTATTTCAGAAAGAATTATTGCAGAAAATTATTCACCACATGAACGTATGTAACATTATATAACATTATAAGTTCCTTTTTGACATTTCTAAAATTAAATATATTTAAGCAAATGATTCTTGAATAGGATCTAATGTTCAGTCCAATCTACAATTAGAGGAATTGAAGGGAGGTAGTCGTATTCCACCAAGATCTTTACCTGGTCATGCAGCTGATGGCTTTATGTTGTTTCAGGTATGATACTTTCCTTAGAAATTTAAAGTGACAATTTACAGATCTGTTCATAAAAAGAGCATTATATGAAACCAGTATTATACAAGTATCAACTTTTGAGAACAAGTTCTTTAATCTTTCATTCTTCTGAAAAATGTATCCTCTGTAGATTATTACTATTTTATTTAGTAAATTGATTGTTAAAAAAGGGAAAAACTTATGGTAGTGTAATTAACCGTCTTTAAATTAAAGTTGAAGGAAATTTTTGTTTCACTATATTATTATTCTAAGAGATATTATTTGTCAAAAACACATTCGAGCATGAGCTTTTGTGCACACGGAAGTTATGTATCAGTTATTTATTCTAAAACAAGGGATTTTAGGAAATTATTGTACTGGTCACAAACAAATTATCTATTTTTCTTTGAAAAACATTGAATTGTTATTAACTTCTTTTTTCTATTTACGGTAGTAACGTTTTGTGACAATTAACTTTATAAACACAGTTATGTTATGAATCATCAGAAATTTATTAAATGTCTTTTACAATGAATGTACATGTCAATGTAATCGAAGGAAATGAGAAAAACGCATGTAAAGTTATATAGATCAAAATGACATCCTAGAAATGCATTGAGAAACTTCATATTGTAAATAATTAAATTATTTAGTTTTTAAAATTTGACTTTTTGTGTAATGCTCTGCAGTAAACAAATGTTTCATAGTTACTTATTAATTATTAGCAAAATCTACATTGTAATTCTCTGAATAATTTTGCTGTAATATTTGTATTTAGGATTTAGTTCAATTAGTAAATGCAGATCAGCCGTTTTGGTTGATAGGACTAACAGAAATGACTCGGACTTTTGGTTTGGAATTATTAGAATCTATTCTATCATCATTTCCTGAAGTCTTTTTCAAGGTATGTTTTCCATCATGTTAATTATATATTTTACTATCAAATTTAAGTTTACTTACTACTTGCCAAATTCCACTTCAATATCACTCAAATTTTAAAAAGCTGCTCAAATGGGATAAAGTGAATAGGTTGTCTAAGTGCTTCTGTGTCTGAGAGAAAATGAGAGAAGTGAAGATGATAGAATCTTAAGATAAATGGACATTTTTTTAAAATTTAAAATTATACAAAAGGGATATGTATTGATGCAGTCAGCCACAATTACTCATTAATTTAATATATGTCTTACGAGGTCTGACATTAATTTAATTATGTCTGCATCATATTAGTGGTTAGTACTTTAAAACTCAATTAATAAACAATGAAGTTAAATTGCTTCTATTATGTTTAAAACATTAATAAGTTAAAATAATTATAATTTATTCAATTTTTAGAATAAGAATACGTTAAATATTCCACTTATCTAACGGAGGCATGGAGCTGGGTGGTACTTGACGGCCTAAATTCAACTCTTAATCTGAAATCATGGTAATCGGTCTTCTGCTAATCTGCAAATCTCTAAATCTCTGTAAATCTGTGTAAAATCTATGCATTATCCAAGTCGGTGAAATGTCCCGGGTTCCTCCTTTTAAGGAGGCAATCACCATCCAAGACGCGACTTTGGTCCTGGCTTCAACCATTGGTCAGGAACCAAGCGCAGAGTCACAAATTTCATGTATCTACCTTCCAAATTATGAGTTCATCTAATCGCTGACCAGCCGCTAGACCTCTCAACCAAGGAATGCGACAACATCCTGTCAACAAAACATGGAATACACACAAATTGCATGTGTCTTAGGGACCATAAAACCTGATCAGCATCTGGGCCTTCCAGCCTTCCAAGCCACCCACTCCTCCCCTTCAGACTCACAAACACCTGGAAAGAGAGAAAAATAACACATATTTCAGTAGACATACAAACTGAAATGGGAGGATTAAATGACAATAGTAATAGTCCAACAGCGAGCCGGAAATGGATCTTCTTGACATTTATGAAATCTTGAAAACAACTGCAGGAGAGGAAAAACTGGAGGGGGAACTTGATCCCCACGTGATTGAGCCTTAGTGCCAAGTGCAGAGAAGTCTGTTGTGAAGGTGAAGAAATAACACAATTATGTCCTGTCGCTTGACGAATTGAAGAGGGTGAAAACACCACCGCGAATGTAGCCTATCAGCCTATTGTTGAATTTATTGACTTCAAGGCATTGTAGTACCTTTAAACGCTTGTCTCCTGGCTCCTTAGGCTGGAGGTCACACCTTGACAGCTCCTAACCTGATGAATGTGGCTGGCCTGTCATCCTGACGCCATGGCTAAGGGAAAATTTTCCCTTCTGTTGTCCTGTGAGTTCCAGCTCCACCTTAATGAAAAATACCCCAAAAGAGATTATAATAAGTGCGAAATGTTCACACACATGTGAACTCATTATTTTCCATTTCACTTTCTCCTCCTTACTAAACTTCTTTGACGGGCCGACTTTCGCTTGAATACCACACCCACTACCCTCAGTTCGCTTTCTTACAAACAAATGTAGTGGGCTGCCAGGAACTGCCTTGTAAAGAAAAATTCATAAAATTCAATTTTGAGATGAGATCTGGCTAATGTGACACTTACACAAAAGAATTGCACTCAATTTAAACATTGTAATAGCATAATTGTGTACATAACACAGTGATTAATATGAGCAATAAAATATGATATATAAAGACATGTTAGTAAATACTTAAAAATTGATTGCATTGTGATTTTACAGCCATATATGCATAGTAAAATGGGTAAAACACATGTTCATATGAAAGTTAAATGATATTTACAATTATGCTAACTCCTCCTTTTCTCACTGATCATCAGAGAACGATGGCGATGGAAGAAATTATTATTATTTATGAGTATAATGCAAAAACAGAAAGCACCAACAACATTGCATCACCTAACATCAAATTTACATGATAACAATATGGTATGATTACATAAGAAATTGCAACGACATCAAAGTCAATGTATAAGGAATCAGCAATTACCCTGAGCCTTGAGGCATAATTAAATTAAGCATGCATTTGAAATACAACGCATAACAAAAACTAATACATAAAGGAATGACAAAATTCACTAAAGGAGAATTATGTATTTAATAGTATAACTTAGGCGCATTTTCCTTATTACAAAACGATGAATATGCATGCATCAGGATGCAAACCTGCTAAGGTTAAGAAACAAATTTATTACTAAAAGTAGACAGATTATTAAAATTGTAATAATAAAATGGATTTTGCCCTATATAAAAATAGAAGGCGAAAAACGAACACTTCACTCTAACCTTTGAGTGCTATAATTGTACTGAACAGAAAGTATCTGCCAGATGTCAATAACACTAGACACAAAAATTTTGTTCAACAATAAAATAATTCTATTACTATAACTAATTCACTAAAATCGACTTCATCGGCAACTCAATACTGACTTCAAACAACATAGCCATAAAACCTTATAACCAATAATGACCGCTTAACAATAACGCATAAACAGATAACTACCTCAAAACAGAACTAACTCGGACAACTGAAACTCTAATTCAATCATTTCTACTAAATCACTTAACTAATACCTGAATAATCATATTAATTCACAAACTCACAAACAATTCTCTGTATCTCTTTCCAATACTTCGTTAAACATAACCTCCGTGAAATAATTCATATAACCTCGCCAGATTCTACTACAAACCATAATGACAATTTCGTACCTTTTAACAATTCGATAAACATAACTTCCGAAAATAATTCGCGACTAAAAGACCAAATATATCAACAATCTTAACTCAATTCGTAATCAACACTCTTCACATAGCCCAACTTATAAAAATTCATGCTCTGAACTCCACCAAGTATTCAAAATAATTTCCTCATAAGTACATGAACACAAGACTATTCACCTCAATACTACAAATAATTATGACCAAGAATTTTCATAAAAATTAATGAACCAATAACACGTAAATCAAAACTAACTTAATACTTAATCAATCACATTTATGCTTTAGTAGTACATCACGTGGTAGAGAAAATTTCAGAAATCGACAAAACCAAAGAAAAACTGAATACCTAATTTATGGACAATTGAAATCAACTACTCAAAACATTCTAAAACGAAAGTACAAGAACACAATACTTTAGTAACTATACTTTAAACATATCATAGAATTCTTTAGTGAATAAAATTTTACTAGCATGGCCAAATACAGAATAAAACAAACAACCATCTCAATATTAAAATTCATAAAACACAATTGTAATTAGAATAATAATGGCAAAATAGCTACTTTCTACACTATCATAAGGAAACTCACAAAACAATAAATTCAGAAATAAAACATAAATGATAATACATCCACAATAAGTATTCAATAAGAAGGTAAGAAACAAGAAAACATATATTTGATTATAATAACATGATACAAACCAACGTTTAATAGCTCAAAATCTACTACTCTAAGCAACAATGAAATCACAAGAGAATGTATAAATGAAACACAACAAAATACGAGAATGGCATACTAAAAACACATGAGCATGTGTGTGGACTACACATAGCTAAAATAGTAATTCACTGATTTATGAGTTATGACCTTCTCTATTTCCTGACTTATTGCAGACATGTACCTTGTGTCCACAGTATATATTTTGAAATAACATGCAAAAGCATATGAGTGACAAAACAAATTTAAAAACATGAATGTATATAATGTTGATATTTATACAAGTACCAACATAATAAAATACAATTCTCATTGATACAAAATGAATTCAAGCAATCTACCCGACAACACCTTGAAGCATTTTAAGATAAGCATGGACCTTCTCCGACACAAAATGTCGCATAATATGAACAAAGCAAACATTAAAATTTTGTATGAATTTAATTTATTTAAAATTTTCTAACAACCTCACTGCCTCGCAGAAATCAGGGATCAACTCAATTAAATTAAACCATCGGAAGTAGTATGCACTGAACAGATCGCCTGACTAGAATCTAGAGAATGCTTAATTTTATTCTAAACCGGCGAGCTGCAATTAAGATAAAACACGGGCAGAATGAAGCTAAAAATTATGTTAACATTCTTACAAAGAGAAGGATCCATCTCATCCAATATACCAGCCTAAATACATTAGAACAATATGGGATCAAAAAGAACTTTGCAACCTTTAATCTAATGAGGAAATTAAAATTAAAACTTATGGTGAAAAATAATTTGCTTTAAAGTTAACGCCAATGTATTCAACATTACAACAATCTTAAATTTATTATACATTCAACACAACACATTAGCCATTGCCCAAATTCATCTAAAAATTCACAAGTGAACGAAGAGGTGAAAAATTTCTCAATCCTGGTTATCACGGCACCAGAGGCAGCGCCACAATTACTTCATTAATTTAACATTATGTCCTTACGCAGGTTCGACACTCTCAATTTATGTCTTAATCATATTAGTGGTTATACTAAACCAATTAATAAAACAATGAAGTTAAATTTATTATGTTTAAAACATTACTAAGCTAAAATAATTACACTGCTATTCAATTTTAGAATAAGAATACAGCAACATTCCACTTATCTGAACGGAGGCATGGAGCTGCAGGTTTGGACGCCTAAATTCAACTCTTAATCTGAAATCATGGTAATCGGTCTTCAATCTGTAAATCTCTAAATCTCTGTAAATCTGTGTAAATCTATGCATTATCTGCCGAGAAATGTCCCTGCCCTCCTTTTAAGTGGAGGCAAATTTCATCCATTCTGGTCCGCTTCACCATTGGTCAGGAACCAAGCGCAGAGTCACAAATTTCGCGACGACTTCTTCCAAATTATGAGTTCATTCAACTTGCTGACCAGCCAGTTGTGACTCCTCAACTAAGGAATGCGACAACATCCCGTCAACAAGAAAACAGAATACACAAATTGCAGGTGTCTTAGGACCATCTTAAAACCCGACAGTATCTAAGCTCTTCCAGCCTAAGCCAACGCATCAGTATGTATAATTTTTTGACATGGCCAATATAGTAGTATTCATCAAGCTGTCTGTTGCAGTTTTTTTTAGTTCTGATTGTATAATGGATTACTGTGTTTGGGGATTTTTCATTTTAATGCATGCTAAATTGTTGTATCAAATTTTACAAGTACATGTAAATTTGTATAAAAATAAAGCTCTCTCTGTTTTTATTGATAAAAATGAAATGGATATATTCATAAGTACTAAAGTTCTTTAAATTATACAGATCAATTAAAAGTAAAATGCTTGTTACCTCATATTTAAATAATTTCTTTTACATGTAGAAGTTTTAAGGTTTGTTAGTCTTAACTTTACAATTAAAACATGTTTTTGTAATTTGTATAGTAGTTTTTATCATTCCTCCCTCAAATACATAATGATTTATTCATGACTCTTAAAAAGAAATGTATAGCGAACATTTTTCCTTTAAGTTTCCCAAATATGCAGTCAAAGTCTCAGATCTTAGCATATCTTATCAAGCTCCAGTAAAGAGAAATTGTTAGTTGATGGAACTCCATCTAACCTTGTTTTTCCTTATTTAAAACTTACTTTTATCATTGATGAAAATTTAAAAATATTATAAACTGAATAATAATATAAATAACTCAATTTTTTAAAAAAAATTTGGTTGCTTTTAGAATATACTATTGCGAAAAATATTTCGTTGAGAATTAGTTGAGGAAATGCTGTAATGTGTGTGTAGTTGTGAAGCTGTAAATTACTGTCTTGTGGTTGTTTAAGATGTAAAATAAATATTTTTTTAAATGTTTAATATACTCAAATATCAAAAATAGAAGAGTGAAATAATTTTGGAAAGGCTGTTTTCTGTTAATATTGTTACGCTTGCTGTGTACTTCAGTATATTATATTTAATTTTATTAAATTTAAGTTGATTTTATATCAGGTTTGTTTATTTAATGTTAGTGAAATGTATTAATTTTAGATAACTAAATAGTAACTTACTAGTCTACATGAAGCATCAACTTACACTGAACTAAATAGTAACTTACTAGTCTACATGAAGCATCAACTTACACTGCTTGTAATTAATTACCAGCAAAAATGTATTTGCTTGATTTTTTAAAAAAAAAATCAAGTATCTCTGACTACACTTAGTTTTATTGTTTTAAGAGTACATAGAATTCTTTTATGATGCTTTTTTAAAGTTGCTTTCTTATTTTAAAATTCAGCTGTAATTTTATTGATCTATCTTATTTTGTTAGCTGTGAATTCAATTTTATTGAAGGAAAGAGTATGTCCACTTATCATAAAACTGTTCTCTCCAAATATTAAATATCGTCAAAGTGGGCAGAATACAGGACCTGCAACTACTACTTCTGACAAGCCATATTTTCCAATTTCTATGCGATTACTTCGTATTGTTTCAGTTTTAATTCAGCGTTATTATAAGATGCTGGTAATCAGTGTTTTAATTTTTCAACATTTAAAATAAAAAAAATATTGGACAAACTTGTTTTATAATTTTATTAATTTTTTAATTTGGTTTGAACCAGGGACTTTGGCATACAAAAAACTGTTAGAATCTCTTTAGGAGATTCAGTATTCATTTAAAATTATTAACTAATTTTATAGTAGATATATGATGGTTTGTTATTACTTTTAAAAGCCAACACTTATCTTGTTACACACTAATTTATTATTATATAAACATTTTGTAAATTTGAGTCTTTAATCTGATTTTTACAAATGTAAATTAACAGGTATTTTTTATGATTCTTTTTTAATAATGATGATACTTTACATTTACTGATATTACTGTTATGTAAGTATGAATTAAATGGCTTTTATGACATGTATGTATATTCTCATTTGAAAGGTCACAGAATGTGAAATATTTCTATCCTTGGTAGTGAAATTTTTAGATGTAGATAAACCACCTTGGCAGCGGGCTTTGGCTTTAGAAGTGTTGCATAAAATGTGTATTCAGCCAGAATTATTGAAGTAAGTGTTTAATTTTTTTCATGTTCATGCTTTATGAAACGAATGTTTCTATGTTAAATCAGTTATTTTTATGTGGAATTGTTTACATTCATCACTTATTCATACCAAAGTAGTAAGCAGCAAGTAATTAAGATACAATCAGTTGGAGGTCTCAGCTTCTTTGCATAAGGCTTCTGCCTTGATGTGAATAAACTTTCATAGATAAAATACCAAAAAGCAAACCCAATGGAAACTAATATGTAAATTGCTCTCCAGTTATATTGTGTCTTTTGATATTGTCTATATTTTAGGATCCTGTATCACTGAAAAGTAAAATTGCAATATTTACACTGTTAAGAAGATTTGACATGGGTGTATCATTCAATAATATAAATAATGTTAACTTATTTATTTTTTTATAAATAAAGAGAACAAGAACATTTTTACTGATACATACGAAAGATAAAGATCATTCCCCAATAGATTGGCATGACAGTTTTATTTAACTGCAACAGTTACAAGGGGTGATCAAATGAAAAGGTACGAAATGACATAAAAATGAAACAGTTAAATATTTGCATATTCCGCCAAGGGAGAATGTAGCGAGACATCTCGGGATGCCATTGGAGACTCTGACTGGGATCGGATCATGCACGGGTGCCCGCATGCGCAGGAGAGAGCAAAGGCTCTTATAAAAAGTGGCGTCCAAATGATGCGAGCACAGAATTACTCGAGCACAGAAAAAGCATTAACTCCGATGTGTACTGTGAGACACTCCGACGCCTACGCAGGTCCATCAAGAACAAAAGACTGGGGCTGCTCACGGAGGGTGTGGTTCTGCTCCATGATAACGTGCGTCCACACGTCTCCAGAGTCACATAAATGGAACTGGACAAGTTCCAATGGGAGACGTTGGACCCATCCGTCCTACAGTCCGGACATGTCACCCTGCGATTTCCATGTGTTTGGTCCACTGAAGAAACACCTGAAAGGAAAGCGCTTCAACTCGGACGACGTACTCAAGGACACTGTGAAGGACTGGGTCTCGTCACAGCCACAGGAATTCTGGGAACAAGGAATCCTGCGGCTTGTTCATCAGTGGGATCGTTGTGCTCAGGCCTATGGTGTATATTTTGAATAAAGTCTATATTTGTACCCACCGTGTCGTTTCGTACCTTTTCATTTGATCACCCCTTGTAGATAGTTTTATGTAATTTAATTTATATTAAACACATTCAAATGAAAAGCAAATTCAAACTAGAAATATGCAATGCTTTTTGGATATCATAAAATTATGTTTCCTTCACTATGAGTTCTTGCTTTAAATATATATATATATGGAGTTTTTTAAATTTATAATTGTAAACTTAGTAAACTTGCAGTATTTAAAAATTTCTAATTTTAATGTAGTACATTAGAGAAAGATGTTTATACTAGTTGTTATTTCAGTTACATAATATTTTCATGTTTTATCTAGATTATGAGATGCATAAAAAGTTGCTGAGAACCTAAATTTATTTACTTTTATTTAATTTTCTTCAATTGTACTAAAATTAAATTATGCTGTCAAGAGTAATATCGTTTAATGTTATGAATATTCTTTTGATACTGATTTATTTAACATGTTTTCATTTAGATCCTTCTGTCAATCATATGATATGAAACCTCATAGCACAAAAATATTCAAAGATATTGTGAATGCCCTTGGCTCCTACGTCCAATCTATGTTTATTGTTTCGAACACAAACAATCCTGTTCTGTCAGCAAGCTTATCCAGTGGTTGTGGTGCACCACCTGCAGCTGCAGTACAAGGTCAACCTCCTGCTTTATTAGCTGGAATGCCTGTTGGTCCTGGTATTACTCCACAAGCTGGATTTCTGTATCGGGGTATTTGGCTATCAATCACCCCTATTCCATCTGGAACATGCAAGCCAGTATTGTATGTAAAAATATTATGATACGCATTATTTTAAATAATATACTGTAATAATTTGTTAATATTAAGTAAAGAAGTAGATTAAGTCATTCATTCTTAAAAATTTTTTATAAACTAATTTCTCTTGTTGATTGATGAACTTATTTTCCCTGTTTGATTATTTGTGGAGATTAAGTTATGATTTATTAACTAATATTTATTTAACATGTATATTTTCAACTGAATTAAATTCTTCTGTTTAATTGTCTATCCAATATTTTTTAAATATATATTCTTTTGAACTTTTTCTCTTTCCAACTATTTGGAAATGTATGTATCTTGAAATTTTTTTTAAAAAAAATTAGTTTTTTTCTGTGAAATTAATCAAATGTACAAAAATTATAACTGAAAATGCTTATCTACCTTTTTTGTTGAAAATATGTATGGAATTGGAATAATATCCTGTAATAGTTGTCACTATCAAAAGTAA
Organism: Trichonephila clavata; assembly: GCA_019973975.1. NCBI lineage: Eukaryota > Metazoa > Arthropoda > Arachnida > Araneae > Nephilidae > Trichonephila > Trichonephila clavata. Next base: position 15,712 of record BMAO01017793.1, read on the forward strand.
TCTAGTAAAAAAAAAAAAAAAATTGTTTCCCTTATCTTTGAACCAATTATTTTCTTTAAGAATATAAAAATTCTAACAAAAATCCTTGTATGTAAAAAAAAGGAATGAATGTATTCTGTTTAATTACAGTGTAAGTGAATTTTTATGATTTAAAAAATCTTATTAAATCAAGACTTCTTAAAATAAAAAATCATTATGTTGGGGACAATGTTTTTTTAGTGCAGTTACTTTTTACTTTTAGGACTAAAAATTAAAACTTTATTATGATTTTTATTGAAATTATGTTGCAAAAGCATAAAATTAAGCATATAAAAATATAGAATTTAATAAATTTTTCTTTTAAAATCTTGTAAGTACCTTAAACTACTAATATTTTATTTATAAATTAATTAGGCACTCTTGAACTTTTTTTAAGTGAACATTGTTTTGTGAAGAATTCTGTAGTTTCTCAGAAAAAAACATATTTTACAGAATCTCTCTATTTCTGAGAAAAAATATTATTTCACTGTTATTTATATTGATTGTTGTATTTAATTTTTTTTTTCAGTTTAGAGTTGTTGGACAGATTGGAAGCACCTGGAGTTCCAGATGGATATGGTATCTCTGTGGCATATTCATGTCTTCTTGATGTAATCAACAGTATTGGTTCTATTATATGCTATCCAAAAAATACAGAGACTTTATTAACCACTTCTAATGACATTTCTCACAATGCTGAAGACATTGTTTCAGGAAACTTGAAGCTCCCAGTTGTTACAGAACAAATATCTGAAACTTCTGCATGTGATAAAATATGTGATATTGACTGCCCCACTGAGCTTTCAGAACAAATTATAAATTCGACATGGTGTGGACTTCTGGCTGCATTTACTTTATTAATTGAGGCCAGGTATTTGTATTTTACTATTAGCTTTTAACAGAAATATTATTCATGTATTTGCTTATACACATATATATTATGTACCAATTATTTAATTGGTTTGTGTGTCAAGATAAATTTTTTGATATCTCTCTCTCTCTCTTTGTCTGCTTAATCAAAATAATTTACCTCTGTATTGTTTTGTTAAAAATATCATAAGCTGGAAAGCATCGGTACTTTTAAAAATTTTCATGTCTGAAATAACTAGAAAGAACGATCTATCATATTGAACTCATATTCTGATATTGTAGTGTCCAAAAAAATTTTAATTGCTTGCATTTTAAGATATTGATTTATATATTTTGTTAGTAATATTTTTTTAATACAATGAAAATCCCCCCCCCCCTATAGAATTGTTTGAATGAATTTGAGTTACAATGATTGTATGATATATATATATATATATATATATTCTGTATTTTTTTCACTTGCATTAATATCTTTAAATTCCTTCTTTGACCTTTATAAAATTATTTATTTTTTAAGAGAGGTAGTTAACTAAGTTTAGATATATTTTAAATATTAAAAAAATACTGTGTATCCTCATAGAGATTATTTTTAAACTTGATAATATATGTTATTTTTTAAGCTACAATCTTCGTTTTCAATTTCTGGTATATTACTTTTAAAATATATATAAAACTTTTATGGTATCATGTTTTTTTAACTTTTCTACCAATGATTGTGAATATGTTTATTTCAGTACCGATGAAACAGCTACTGAAAATATCCTTAAAGCAATGCAGATATACAGCAGCTTATGTGGCACCTTGAATATGACAATACCTCGGGATGCTTTTATCACTGCAATGTGTAAAGCTTCACTTCCCCCTCATTATACATTAACTGTATTGAATACTAATTTACTCAAGTCTGAAGTGAAAGGTATATTTGAGATTGTTTATTCTATATCTCAAAATATGTTTCATTTTTCTCTAATAAGTCACAAAAATAATTTGTCACACGTATATCTGTGGAACAAAATTGAAGATTGATGTAATATTCGTTTTAAAACTGAATAGGCATTTGTTCTTATTTCACAAATCCCCTTTGATTGAAATTAAAACTGTGCAACATTTGAGTTTTCTTAATAAATATATGTATAATTTCTTTTTTGGAAAATGTGTTAAACAATTGTCTAAGTATACTGATAGGATCTTTAATAATGTTTTACTTAGTTCTTAAGCAATAATTTGTAAAATTCGCTTCAGTAAATCAAAGGAAAGTTTTTTGCTCTGACAACTGTTTGGAAATGAGTTAATCTTTTCACAGTTTGATATTCTTATGAGTTTATTTCATATACAAAACTTAATTTACTATTCTTAGAATTGTATATTATATTTTTACTCTCAATTTTAATTAATCTAATTTAAGTTAAAGTATAATGATAAAATATTTTGATAAAAACATTTTCTCTGAAGATATACCTTTTTTAGTGCCTGGAAAAATACATTGTTTAAATGAAAGTTTATATACTATTTGTAATTTGCAAGATCTATATTATTTTTTAATGGAAAATTCCTTTTCAAATGATGTTTATTTGTGAAATGTTATGAAGTCTTTGAAAAATTTCTGTTTAATTTTGGTTTTGGCATTATTATTCATTTTAGTCTTACATACCTGTTTTGGTTAAGATTAAGTTATAAATGTTCTCTGTGCATTATTTAAAAAAAAAAAAAAAACTAAAATTTTTTTATTGTACGTAGAATTTTATGTCATTATTATCGTTGAAGTAATTATTGTTTCACTTTTCTTTCTTATCCAACATATCTTTGAAATGTATTATTTGGAAAAATTTGAAATAGAGCAATGGTACACAAATTTAATTGAAGCATCTATTTTTTAATTTTTATTTTAGGCTTTGTATTCAAATCATAATTATTGCCTTAATATTATAAAACCTAATTAAAGTTTAAGAAAATTTACCATTAGTAACTAAGTAACATCTGAACTCTTAGAAATAGATTTTGTAACAACTTGCATAATTTTAAATTAATTCATACCTTTTAATTTAGGAGATCGTAGAAGAGAATGTGATGATATAATTCATTCTGGTCTAAACTGTAATAATCTTTCTGGAGCATCTCAGCTTCCTTTAGGTCTTTATTTGGGAAGTTGTGATGGGCATGAAATGAGGCAACAAGTAGTGGCTGTTGGAACACCTCTTCCTACCGCATCTTTGCCTCTTGGTGCTCAGCAAGGACCTGTAATGGTATGTTATTTATGTTAAAATTATATCACATTAATTGTACGTGCTTTCATGATTTCAAAAAAGAAATACATATTTCCATCCACTTATTTTTGCATTGATAATAAATATTGTGTGAATTCTGTTGTTGATACACATTATCATTTAACATGACTTGGTGGGAAAGTGCTTTTTCTCATCTTGAAGTACATTTTTATATTTCATATGCTTTGCAACTTTTTGATTCAATTTATATACCATAAGATATTTAAACATTCAGCTTACAAATTAGAAATATATTTAATTTGCAATTGTTTGATGACACTAGCTCTTTAAATCGAATTTACGAATTGCTCAGCTATTTAGGTATTTAATAAGCTGTTCTTGAAAGAAAAAAAATGGGAAAATTAAACCCCCACCTGAGTTTTTTTATGAACTGTTGAGAAGTATGTCTTTTTAAAGGTATCAACAATAACTAGATCTAAAGATTGGATCAAAAGATGGTTTAGAATTCGGTGGTCAAAATTCTAATTTAACATTGGATTGAGTTAAATTCTGTGGTTGGTCTGAAGCATAGTCTAGTAGCAATACCACATTTAAGCTAATTTTTATTTGGTTTAAATGTTTTTCTACAATAAAACCATGTTGCCATGATATATGTTTGTTTCTACAATTTTCTTGTCATGTTAGAGTGAAACATTGCTGTAGGTAACTGTTTCATAGCTGAAGACTTGTATATAGTTTTCTTATTATGAATTTTGTGAAAATATTCTAAAATAATTTCTTTTATTTACAAATTCCATTGTTGCTTTGATATCGATCGAATTAATTCTGTGTAAGCTATAATTTTTGGGTGTCTTTATGCAAAATTTCAAGCTGTGAAGTTTGAATAATATTTAAGAGTATGCATCATTATTTGTACATAAATATTATACTTAATGCATTCCTTCTATCTCTGAAAGGTTGGTACTTATCTTATTTTTTTTCAGCTTATAAGACCTTTTTTTATTTTTCAGTTGACTGCTAAAAATCTACAGTGTATGAGAGCTGTCTTGAGCTTAGCGCATTGTCATGGCGCTATTTTGGGTACAGCATGGCATCTTGTTTTAACTACATTACAGGTAAAATTTTGTCTTAAAATTTTTATTTTTTTCCCAAACATAAGATTTTGTTGCATCTGTTATCGTTAGCTTGTTTTAAAGCTATTTGCAAGTAACAAAATTTGTGGAAACCTGTGAGAATAGAATTTTTGAAGTTTGATGGCTAATAATACAATTTTATAAAAGTAATATAATAAATTTTTTAATAAGTGGAAACATAATTCTTTCAATGTGATGTTGCAAATATTGTTTTTATGCTGAAATTATTCATTGGAGTAGCCATTATAAATACAAATGTGCAATTTCTATGAAAAATATGATGCATAAAATTTTTCACATTGCAGCTACTCATTAGTTTGTAATTTTTATCTATAATTACTACCTTAACAGTTTTGAATGAGGTGTCTTTAAAGTTCTGGAAATGTTGTAGCTTCAACAAAAACTGAATTATTTTTTCTATTAATTCAATTGGTATTTTTAACTAATAAATGTCTTTAATCAGTTTTTTAGATTTTTTATCAAATTTTAGTCAATGATGTTTTTTTTTTTTTGACTATTATACCTGTAAAATAAGCCAAACTTTTGCATGGAAGGACAACATGATATGGAGTTAGTTCTTTTTGATTATTAAGGTTCAATATATCTTGGAAAAGAAATCATGAGTGGAAGGCGTCAATTTAAGCTTAAATGTATCTACTTTATTCTTTGGGTCATATAGAACAAATTTTCCCCATTTCTTTTGATGCCATTGAATTCTAGATCATCACTTCATTTCATTGTTTCTTTGTTCCTAACGATATTGGCTTCATCTTTAACCCCATGTAATTTCGAACGATATATAGAAATAATTAAATCAATTTAGCATTTAGACTAAATTTCTGCATATGTGTAAAATTTCTGAAACAAAGCTTTAGGAAATTGAAGCCCTGGTAAGGTGGTTTCCGCTAATTATTTGTTTAAGTTTTATTAACTTTTGCATTCCTGAAACAAAAGAAAATGTACTACTAACTCACACTCTTATATATAAAGTCAATATCAGAATCCCAATGTGACTGGAACAACTCATTATTAAAATTGAACCTGTCTATGTTCAATGTCTAAATTGATCATTCAAATTCAGTCAAATTGTCCAAAATCATGCTCAATGTGTATACTCTACAATCGATCATAGATGAGCTTATGTTACATTTAAGAGAGAGTATGCAATTCAGTTAAAGGAATAGAAGAGGCTCAAATCAAATGGTTTAGTTGTCAGTTTGGTTAACAATAATGGTTGAGCCTTGATTAGTTTTGAGGTTAAATCTAAAGAAAGAGAAATATACCAGAGCTGCTGTCAAAGCACTTGTTTCTTCAATACCAGCAATCCAATTCGTGAACTGGACACCAATAAATATAGGGCAATTAATAGATGGTTCAATTGCCTACTATCTCAATGAAACAGGTAAATGACAACTTGTTGACAACAACCTGACAAACAATATTTTAGTTTTTTCAGTTAAAGATCAATAGGCATTTAAGAATTCCACATAAGCTATGTGATATATTTACTGTTTTTGACTGCTTTATGAGTGTCCAATATTTTAAGAAAAATAGTAATTGGTATAATTGTTTCATGTCGATTTATCAAAGTTGCTTATGATAATTCTTATAAACTATATGTTTTACTTTGGTTTTCATTCTTTTAATGCTGAGTATTAAAAATCTGGTTGTACCTCAATTTTTGGAGGTTAGTGGAGAAATAATATGGTAAATGTTATTTATAAAAATTTTAACATCTTAATTGCAGCATCTTGTCTGGATTCTTGGATTAAAACCATCAACTGGTGGGAGTTTAAAAGCTAGTCGTACAAGTGATTCTGCTAATGCTGTAATAACTACTGCTGTGATGGCTGATTTGCCTGTATTATCTGCTATGTTATCTAGATTATTTGAAAGCTCCCAGTAAGTGTTTTTACTATCTTATAATTTTATAAGAGATTTCAAAGTTGTACAGCTTTTTGGCTAAAAAGTGAAATGTTTGAAAAATTTATCATATGAAGAATTTTATCGAAATTAATTTATTTTCATCTTTCTCAGATGATTAAATTTTTTCTTTCTTGTAGATTATCTTGTAAATGATGAGAACAGAAAGATATGCCTTGTTAGCTCATTTTTTTAAACAAATTTATTTTAAAAAAAAGCTAAATTGTTTAAGAATGTTTTAACTTTAATTCAATGTATTACTTTTTAATAAAGATTAAGCTATGCATTTTAATTTTTTCAAAAATCACTTTTTCGCTTGCAAAATTGTTTCTCAAAATCCTCTCTCTCACTTTAAAAAAACCGATCTTGAGGTGTCAATTTTGTAGCAAGAGCTCAAAGCATTTTAATTTTTTGTTATAGTAAATGTATAGTTGTATAGTAGTTTTTAATTTTATCAACATTTATGGTTTTTTATAGGAATTTATTTCTGTAAATAGTTACAACTTTTTAAAATATTAGTAAGTCGAAAGTGTATAAAAAATAATTAATAGAAATCTGTAAAAATATACTAGGAAGTTATTTATTGTTTTAAACTTATTTTAAACTTTATTGTTTTAAACTTATTTTTGTTAAGATAAATAAAAGTACATGTTGTGTTTGTATAAAAAAGCAAGAATAGTAAGTCTCGACCTTAGTTGATAAAAGTTAGAAGTTGCTTCAGATTTATAGAAGTAATGAAACGTTTTTCACTTTTAAAATGAATGTATTTTGACAACTTAAGTAAATTGTAAGTGTGTAGATATTAAGTAAATTAATATTGCTTTTTAAAAATTAATCATAAATTGCAACATTACAGAAATCTTACAAATAAGAATGAAGAAATATTACCTTGTAATTCATAAAATTTCTTGTTTGACATCCATTTTACAAAAATATTTTGTTGTATAATGATGAGAGGCAGACATTTTTTACTAATTTCTTAGCATTTGTAGAGATTTGTATCTTTTGTAATTCTTTATAAATTAAAAATGATGTTTCAAACTATATTTAAAAGATAAAGTGCTATTTTGTATTGAAGTCCTTTTCACTAAATATTAAAAATTTATCTTTAATCAGTAATTGAATTTTCTTTTGTATCGTGCATCATGGTAAAAACATGTGTTATTTGTTACACATGTAGCAATTCAGACATTTTTTAAAATTTCTTTTACTTGCACTTTACATTGAAAGTTAGATTTGCGTAAATTTCTTGTGAATAATAAGTTTTTCCCTTCTTTCAGAATCCAAATGTTATATATTGCATACTTTGCATAAATTTTAACTCATATGTTTTGCTCTAAAGTTAAGCTTTCATTGGAAATTTTTTTTGTTTTGACATTTATAAAAATTATTCTGTGCAAGTCTTACTTTGATTGCTTGACAAAATCTCTAAATCAGAAAGATCCATTTCATTCATTCAAAAAGTTGTTAGCAATGAAAATTATATTCGGTTTGATTAAGTTAGTTGAAAACAATTCAAAAGCTAGCTTTGACATTGCTAAAGTTGCTAGTTTCTTTTGATTTACTTGTATTCTTGCTGTGTAATATTGTGTTTTATGTGCATTTAAATGCAATATGTACAGTCTTTAAAATAAAGTCACCATAATAATTCCCATAAATTTTATTGTAATGAATAAAAAATTGATGTCATTGTAAATAGCTCAAAAGGAGACTAAATTATGATAATGTATTCACACTAAATAAACAGAATTATTCTACAGCTAAAAAAAAGAAAATTTCAGTTATGGATGGTGGTTTTATTTATTTATTTCTCTTTTGCAGAACTAGGTAGCTAGTGGTTTTAATACATCATATTTTCATGGGTGGTTTTTTAGTTTCAAGGATATCTTGATATCTCCACCTCCCCCAAAATATATACTTTTTATTACTTACACTAGTAGTTACTCTGCTAAGATTTTTAAATTTTTGAGGTATAATCTTTTAACAAAGGTATTTAATGTTTTATTTTCAGTAGAAAAAAGTAATTTAATAAAATGTGTTCACAAAAATCAGAATATTCATAACCTTTCCCATTTTTTTGAACAATATGTTATAAGTTTTTTTTAACTATCGATCTATAGTTCAAAAATATAACCTAGCATATACAGTTCCTTAGGGCTGTTTGATTTAATTTCGTAGAATATTTTGGTGGGAATTTTATGCTATTTTTTATTGATGGGTATCAAGATATTGGTGTTTTATTATTCTTTTTTCATTTTATGTAACTATTCTGTTTGGAGTATTTATTTGTTCTGCTTTCTTTAAGTTTAGAAAAGATTTAATATAATATGTTTGAGATACTCATCTATCACTTGACCACACCCAAATAACTAGGACTTCTTGTTGCTTAAATTTACAATATTTGAGATTTATTATGCATTTAAGGGAAAAATTGGTTTTGTGAAATAAAATATATCCACAATGAGAAACTCTTTTTAGAAATTGTTTTTAATTTAAAATAAATTACCATTAACATCCTAACTTGGTTATTTTAAAACTATTTAGCAGTAATATTAATTTTTTCCTAGGAGAATTGCCGAAGTTATAAAGGTGCCCCCCATATTTTGGTGACTGTACATTAATCACTGTGCACATTTAATATTTTATCAATCAGTTTCATGTTCGGTAGGGTTAATATGAAATCTAGGTTCAGTATAATTTTATGCAAAGTGTATGTTATTGCACATGATCCAGTATACTGTTTTGAAAGATAGTATACATTTTAAGCAAATGTGGTTTTCCACTCATTTAATAATGTGATCAATATTAATTTATATTCCAAAATATTCCATAAAAATATTTAAATTATAATTTTTATTGCAAAAAATTTTAAATAACATTAAACATGTTTGTATTAAATTGACCAAGATAATTAGTATTTATCAAGAAATTTAGATTTATAAAGCATGCAGTGTGAATACAATATGCTTATGTAATTTTTTTGTAAGGCCTTAATTGTAGCTTTACTAAATGTCAGGTAAAGTTCATTAAAAATTATTTGAATGGATTTAAATGTAAATTTTATTTTGTGCTAAATAATATACTTATTTCGTCGATGAATTACATTTAATTAAGACTTTTAGTTGTGTCATAACATAGAAATAATAAGTTCCTCAAAGCAGCATAGAAAAAATATTAAAACAGGTTTTGTCCATTCTTAAATATTTAAGGGTATTTAATTCAATACTAATTTTGAAGTATGATTAGACATTAGTTATTGAAATACTTGCTGTTAAGAGCTTGTGGAAAATAAATGTACTTTCATTTTTTGACTAGGTAAATTTGTTTAAATGTTCAGTAGTTTTTTTCTGTTATAGATTGACATTTATTAACTAATTGTTTTTATACATTGTACATTTTGTATATTGTTTTGTGCATTTTATTGTTTTATTTTATTGCACAATTAATACAATTACAGTTTAAAAGTGAAATTTATGTAGTAAGGAAAAAGGCTGTTCGAAGAATTTAATCTGTTTTATTACTTTTTGTCAATCTATTTTTTTTTGGTAACAGCACTTGCAGAAAACTGAATCTTTTTTATTCTAGATATTTATATTGAAAGGATAGTTAATTCTTAATATACAGTCGACTCTCGATAATACGAAGTTGAAGGGACCTTTGAAAAACTTCGAATTATCAAGAGGTTAGAAAAAAACTCCTAAAATACACAACAATAATTTTTTCTAACACATTTAAATTTGAAACTATGAATAAAACAGCAATTGTACATATGTATAAAATTATTTAAAAGTATTTTTAAAAAGCACATATTATACAATAGCTAAAAGTCTCCTGTATTAAAAGAATGCATTTATGTATTAAAAAAGTACATTTATATATTAAAAACTATTATAAAATACAAACTGTACATAATTAATTTTTTTCATGAAAAAATCTGTTATCTCTTTTTGTTTTATGGTATTCAATCCAAGTTTGTCAATAGATTTTTCTAGAATAGATGAAGCTTGAAAAATGTCTGCATCAAAATGATTTTGAAGGAAAAAGTTGCATGTAATTTGTTTAGCGACACTAGCTTCTGTCAAAGTTATCAGAGTCAATCAACTCCGATGGTCATCAAATGGGCTGTGTTACAGGGGAGACAGCAGAGACAATACAACACAAAACATGTAAGCTCCAATCTGTTTGCTACTGGACTGTACATGATAGTGAGCGTTTGAATCATCAACAGTTTCATGAGATCACTTTGAATTATCGAGTGTTATATTCTTGACAGAAACAGATTTTACTTCGAAGTATTGAGTGTACCAAAACGTGTTATTTTAGTTCGAAATATCAAGAGCTTTTCTAAGGTCTACTTTGAGCATTTACTTTGAATTATCAAAGGTTTGAATTATCGAGAGTCGGCTGTATATCTTTTCATATTCTTTTATTATTGATAATATTGCAATTGTGTGAGATTATGTAAAATTTAATTTTCTTAATGCTGGAAAATTTATATGCTTTTATTCCATTTACAAAATTTTATGCGATTTGTTTCCGGAAAATATTACAAATAATTAATATGTATTTGTAAGGAAATTCGAAAAATAATTTTAAAAGTAATTATTGAGATGTTGGAGCATTTTATTTCACTTAATTTATATATGTAAAGAAAAATTTTCAGTTTTTTATTGAAATTTTATACCTTAAATGACATTAAAGTAAATGATTTCAAATTTTATGTATATATTTGTTTTCTAGTGTAATTAGTATTTATGTTTTAAACAAAAAATGCTTTAAAACTGTTCTATATATTTGTAATATTTCATTGAGAAATTTTAATTATATATTTTGTATAACTAAAATAAAACATGCATTAAAAATTTATAAAATTTATTAATGTCTTTACTAAATTTGCCATTTTCTGCTAAGAAAGCAACAGTTTGTCTTTCCAATGATCATTCATGACAATTCTCTAAGTTTTGATCTGTGAATATGTTTACCGGTTTTTCATCTACTTTCATAATTTTTTAAAATCATTCCTTTTGGGAAATACAGTTGAATTCCTTTTTAGAAACATTGCAATCTACATCTTTTAAAATTTGTTGTGAGTTAAGATTTGTCTAAATTTAAAAATGCATTTCTTTTAAAGAAATTTTTTTTCCTGAAATATCGTATGTAACATTTTGTTATCAAAAGAATAATCATTATATTGTTAAAAGAAATTGACAGGCTTTACTTGGTGATTTTTCAGGTTATCTGTATTGTTGTATAAGTAAAGATCAATAAAAGTAGAACTTCAGAAATAAGTTTTATTTTGTTAAAGAAGATTTTATTATTTATTTTAGAATAATTCATACAAACAAGCTAAATATCTTTAGTTATAGTCAATTTCCTGGTAAATTATATCATATGTAATTTTAACAGCAATCTTAAATAACTATTTTTAGTTGCATAAAAAGATAGTGTTTAGATTTTATTTTATTTTTTTGTTTGTACAGATGTAGCATTATTTAAAATTTTTTGCGTTGTGCTTTAATATTTATTGTTTACCAGATTTTCACTTTATGAAAATTAAAATTTGAATACTAACTTACTAAAACTGCTTTTTATTTTATGGAACTGATACAGTATGTTCTGTTAAGTAATTTTAACTATACTATAATCATTTTAGTTTCAAATACTTGTGCTCGCTTGTAAACGTTTGTAGCTTGCTTATATAGTTGCTGTTTAATCCTATAAATATGCCTTTATTGGGAGCAAAGCTTTTTTTTAATTCTTTAACTTTCTGCTTCCTTTTCTGGTAAATAGTTTGTACTTTAATAGAAGTTTTCATGTGTGAACATTAATTGTTGCTGTTATTTCTTTTCTTTTGAACTGCCTCCAGTTATGTGCCATTGGCTGGCACCTTGTCTCGTGTCTTTCACAGCTCTCAGTAAGTGACAGCTCACTCTTACTCCAAAATGCTTCTTTTATTTTTTGTTTTTTTTGACAAGGCATATCTTTCTTCCTGCTTTTCCCATTTTTATTTTTTTTCTTGCTTTCTTTGAATATGATTTCTTTAATTTGTTTAAAGTAGAATAGGATACCAGGCAATTGTCTTGATTTTTATTGTTTATAGATTTGGAATTAACTTCATTTTATGTGAAATTAAAACTGGATTAGATTACCTCCCATATGAAACTGTTACTCCAAAGATTTAATTGAATTGAAAGGAAGTGATACATTTATCTTTTATAAACTTTGATATATATGTAAATAAACATTTATGTAGGTGCAAACGAAACTTGCTAATAAATGGCATTAGATATATCCTGAAGGAAGGTTAATGCTACAAGCAGTAGCTCCTCATAGTTTCACCATTACAAACCAGTTGGTATCAATTATTGTAGGCTATGGCATTCTGAACCAAGATGCTGTGTTGTCAAGGGGTGCATGGTTCTGCAGTAAAAACTAGGTTGGGCCTGTTACTATGTTAAGGGTAGACTCATCTGAAATGACTGTCAGTGATGAAACAGAATTGAAGGAGTTTTGGCTGAACTGGACTCTGCGTTCCATCTTGCACATAAGTCTAACTTGACACCATTTCAAATGGAAGAATAGGTGTCATTTGCAAGCTTAGTATATGCCATGTGTGTAAACTCTGGGTGACAAATTGATGGAGAGTGGTTCTAGTCTTGATAGCGAATATCCAAGATGTCCTGCACAAGTTGGAACAGCTTGATGAAAGTGGTCCGAGACCTTAAATGCTTGCAGGTGGATGGTTTAGTCTATGTCTGCTAATTTCCTTCTGGCACATTCTCTTCCTGCAACCATTTTTGTCACAGCTTGTGCTCCACAGGTATGTGAAGGTTTACAGGAACTACATCAACAGCAATCTGGCGTCCTTGCTACAACATGTTTCTTTTGCAAGATTAAATAGCTCCTCTGATTGGTTTTTCTCGCCAGCAGAGAATCATACTAATTGTGATATCTGGCAATTTTTTACCGATATCTGTTGTACTCATCATGTACAGAATAACTGCTCATTTTGGATCATTGACTTGGTGAGTTGAGTCTACCTTTCGATTGGCATCTTTTCTTGTCTTCTTTTTGTTGCATTTTCGTAATCAGGCAGTGTGTAGGATTTTGATACAGAGGGAACTACTTATATTTATATATTCATAAAGTATGCATTTTCATGTACGCTCATGGAAGCTAATAAATGTGATTATTTTTGATACATAAAATTATGAAGCTTACATTGTTTTGTTTTAATATTCTGCAGTCTGTAAAATCTTGCATATAATTCTTTAAAATGTTTACTTAATAAAATTTAAGCAAGTTATTTCTTACTAAAAAGAAAAAAAATATGTACAGGAATAAAACATTTTGCAGTATGTTCAAAAATAAAAAGGGGAATAAATCATTTTAAGAGGGGATTATTTTTAGTTTTAAAGTGCAATGAATGTAACAATTCAATTAAGAAAGTGTTGAATGAAATTATGTTCAGAAACTAATTTGTGTTTTAAAATTTTTTTTAAGTAATGTACTACAGTGTAAATTTTTTCCACTTAATGTTAATATTCCAAGAGCAATTAAAACATTTCTATTCGAGTTGGAGATCTGTTTTCCTGTTTCTCAAACATACATTTTTTATTGTAATTCTTTAATAAAAATGATATGAATTCATATCTTTTTGTAACATGTTTCTCTTTAAATGTTGGATTACTGAGGGACTCATTGAAAAGAAGTGTGGATTGATTTGTATAGTTTCTTAGTATTAGTGTCGTGAAATGCAACATAATTAATAGATACTTAATAATTACTGTTGTCCATGCTGTGTTATGAAATATAATTTTAATTTTTATAAGTGATTTCTACTGAAAAAATTAAACTTAAGCATGAACAAGCTATTTAGTAATAAAGGCATTGTTTATTGCTTTTGAATGATCTTTGTAATTTCTTTCTGGATATTTGAAAGCTAAAAGATATATCTTTGCCTCATTTAATGAATTTTGCTCCTATTTTCTGATCTATCTTTTCTCGCAGATCTTTCTTATTTCTATTTAGATTTTGGTGAAACTCTTAGAAGTATATTTGGAATAGGAAAACAGTGCTTTAATTAAAAAAATATTCAATCTTAACTGTATATATTTTTACAAATATGAATCGGGAATGGTTTCTGAACTTCATTCATTACAAGGCTGTTTTTTCTATTTTTTAAAAACAATTAATTATTGCATAAATATTTAACACTTAAAGTTATATGAACATCCACTTATGAGGTATTTAATGATGTGAATAAAGGCAGATGAAAAATTGTAAAAATAAAAGATGTGTTTAATTTTCGTTATTCTCATCATAGTTGGATAAAATTGATATAATTGTTAGTAACTCTAAGGGAACTAAAGCATAATGTCAAAATATGGACAATTTACCATAATTGTAAATTCCTAAAAAAAAATCTGACACTATACAGATTTTTTTTTTGGCGGAATTAAATAGAGCCTTAATCTGAACATGCTATGCATCAAACATTTCCTATGTGAATCCAATAATTAGTTTCAAGACGTATTATGGAAAATTATTTGGAGGCAATTACTGAGCAAAACATTTAATATGCAAAATATTTTAAATTTTTTAAATTTAATAATCTTATTAAGGAGTTGTTCATCATTACTTTTTAGAAACATATTTATATCTTAATTAATGCTCATTAAATGGCATTAAAAACATAATGTGGAAAACCAAAATTTCTTATTTTTTCCATTTTTAAACACCATGTAATAAATTAGATAATTAAAATAATGGACTAGCATATGACCCTGTAACATTATCAGATTAGTGGTTGTAATTTTTTGATCTACTCGAGTTAGTAGCATAAAGTTTTAGGAGTTTATAGCCATATCCTCTAAATATATTGAAAAGCTATGATGTTGCAGTTAATGTTTTTTTAATTACTATTTATAATTCATAATTTCGTAATAATTTTATATGTTTAAAATTTTTTAAATTTGAAGACCATTATTTTTCATTTATCATAAACATTTTCAAAATGTGTTAATTTGAAAACTTCAAATGATCAAATGTTTGAGAAACATTATAAAAAATCTGTTTGTTTCATAAAATATTAGGAGACTCATTTTTTTAGCCCGATAATCAGAAGCTTTAGTGAGAAATTTTACAGAATTAAAAGTCAAGATTATTTCATGATAATGAATCAGTTAAGTTGGGAAGAAATGACATTTTACTATGAGAAGTTTGTCTTTGGAAGTTAATTAACTCTTTCACATTATTATTTGATTCCCTTTGAGTCATTAAAAAAGATAAAAATTCTTTTAGGGTGCAATAATATTTGCAAAATGTTATTAAAGGTGTTCTTTTTCTAGTAATTTGAAAAGGTATCAATATAGTTTATTGTTCATGTTTCAAGTATACATAAATGTGATATATTTTTTCTAGTATATTCTGAATAATCGATTTTTATACTGCCATGAAAAATTTATAGTTAATTATGAGTGTTGAATGTGTATTTTGTTATTGTGATGGATATATTTTAACATCAGAAGTGAAAAATATGCTCATTTTAATATATACATGTATATATATATTAGCTGTGACGTTTTCGATTATTTTTAGCACAGTTTACTCTTGGACATACATTCTGAAACATTTTTATCCCTTTACAAATTTCAACTTCAATGAGGTACCATCAGCTGTATATTTTGTATATCACCTTGCATTTTGGTATCGATGATGTGTTACATTTCATATATTTTAAGATCTACATTTTGGTTAGTTCTTGATAGCTTTATACAAAATTTTGATTGCCATTTGTTTGAACCTTATTGCTAGTAAATTCCTATGCATTATTTGTGTAATGTTGTAACATTTTTCAAACATTCATTTGTTTAACTTTTCATTAATGTATATCGAATTTTATATTATTGTAATATAATGGAAAATAATGTAACTTAATACTAACAACACATAACTCATTATTTACTACGAAAAAATACCTTTTGTACTGTATAGCTGCAAATGTTTTAGTTATACATGTAATTCAAATTTTTTTAATTATTATTGAGAACATATTTATAAATCCCCTTGCACCTCAAAGTATCACACGGGGGCTTACAGAAGTAAGCATGAAGCACACATCACAAAGGAAGAAGGAATTTAAATTCATTAAGGATTACAATACAAGCATCCATGCCTTCTCCGGGATTCGAACATTAAACACTAATGTGACTTTTGTTGTTGCATATTGGATGACAAATAACTTTTATTAGGACTGTAACATGTTACTTTTAGTAGAATGCATTCTAAATTGGAGACATCAGCTAAACGGTTTCTAAGCAATTAATTATCTTTACTGTGGTTCCCTTTTTTGACAAGAGGATTTGTTATTTGTTTCAAAAGGCCGTTTTATGGACGATGTTCTGCATACCAGTATTCCAGAATGTAAAATATACACCGCTTTGCTGCCTTTAATAATCATGCCATATTTCTAGATTCCCCAAATTTGAAATTCTCTGTGACACTTACTATTTTGCCCTTTTTGTTCCTTTGCTGAGCTAGCCATGTTAAATAACTGTTAAAAATCGTAAATATAACACACAAAACTGTAAAATACAGTTGCATCAATGAAATTAACTATGCTATGTGTGGACAAACTTTGCATCATAAACAACACGACGTAACTAAGACAAGACAATACCGAACGAGTGTGCTCCACGCAGCCCCGCGACCGATCACTTGCGTTTTTCGTAGTACTTCATAGTGAACTTTGTTATTTTGAAATAAAATGATCGCTGGCGTGCCCAAAATATTGTGTCGCGTGCCACTGGTTCGCCATTCCTGCCTTAGAACATGGGATATCGCAAAACACGTTTAGTCGGTTAAAATCGCGATAATAATAGCCGTCGGGAGGACGATTAGCCAGACAAAGGGTGTGTGTGTGGGGGAGGGGGGTTCAAGCGAATGCGGAGATTCGGAGCTTCGTGGTAGGGATGAAGAAACTTGCACTTATGCAAATTTCCCACTTGTCTGGGGGTGAATAGAAGCATCGAGCAAGTTGTGATAGGGGCACATGGAATCGGGACGTGTGGCTCATGCACGATGGTGCACCAGTACATTTTTCGATTGCAATGCTTAACCACCTCTATGTTACATACCCCAGGAAGTGGATTGGGGGCAGCGGACCTATTGCCTGGTCTCCACGTTTCCCAAACCTCAATCAATTGGTTTTCTTCTTCTGGGGCACCTGAAATCGCTTGTGTATGAGACGCCGGTGGTTGCAATGGAAGATCTCTCATCGCTTCACCCGACATCGCCAGTACACTGGATTTGCTTGAACGCGTCCGACAAACCTCCATCCGTCGGTGTCGGCTGTAGTATAACCTACATGGCAGCAACTTCGAACAATCCTGTGACAATCACTTGTCGTTTTACTTTTGACTTCGGACTGTTATGCATTGTTCGTATTGTTTTACGTCTAATAAATGTATTTCTTACCTCTTATTGCCCCTTTTCATTCCACTCTCTCTCAACATCACACCCCTCATACCTTTTTTGTGAATTACTCCGACTAAACATGGTTTGCACCCCATGTTCTATGGTGATTTGTCAACCCCATTCTGCCTACTATCACCCCTCTTAATTTGTCGGTCAAATTCGGCACCACCCTGTATAAAAGGTAAATTGTGGAGCCAGTTTCTCATTAAATAGTTGCTGTTAAGCCTTAAATGTCGTGTCACACACATGTCTTGTGTAAGTAGGAATTCATACTAGCGGGGATTACGGTTTACTGTCCCGCGATATTGCTGCTCTCAGCTACTGTGATACCATGATTGCCGTGAAAATATGAGTGTAAGGGTGTTTTACAGGATGCCTTGCAAGATATCAGTAGCCGTTGGAAAAGGACGTTCCAGAAGACAGATAGGCAGCCCTTGTAACTTTACTGGATTGTACAGACATACTACACATCCCGAGTTGGAAATTGGCTTGTTTACTGGACAAGTGTCTATATTACATTCTTACGATGTCTACAGCCTCATGGACTGTCAATATGGTTACCATTGTTATGACTTCCCTTGATGCTGCAATAGAGACAGGTGTGTCTATATTGGTCCATTAAATTAGTTACGTGGACACAGGAATGGCGTCATATAATCTTTTCAGTCTCAAACCGAAT
Source organism: Trichonephila clavata (assembly GCA_019973975.1). Lineage (NCBI taxonomy): Eukaryota > Metazoa > Arthropoda > Arachnida > Araneae > Nephilidae > Trichonephila > Trichonephila clavata. The sequence continues at coordinate 34,038 of BMAO01017793.1, forward strand.
CTGCATAAGGAATTATTGACGTATCCTTATGTGGATAAGTCAAGGAGAATGAACGTTTCTAGCTTGCTTTTGTTGCCTTTCGTCCTCAGTGCCTAGAGTGTATTCTTTGGACATTGACATTAAAACTCCCACGTGTTAACATTCGTAGCAGCATCCTATCTTGAGTGATTTTGAAATGCGACTTTTCAACAAGACAATATACAACCACATGCAATTTGTACTATCCTTATCTTCCTCCTTGTGTTCGACCAGCCAGGTCTTTCTCCAAATCTATATTCCAGTGGAAACAAATGGTTATGTGTTGTCATGAGGCTTGTATGCTATCTCTCAATAACCGTTACTTTTGATGAACTCTACTATAGAGTTGAAGCTACATAGAATGATGTACCTTTATCTGCCAACCCAAATCAGCAGATTTCATGCCGAGAACGATTCGAACTGTTATTGCTGCCAGATGTGGAAGCTCTGGATTTCATGCACCCTAAAACGTCTACAAATGTAACAGTGTATTCCTCTCATTATACTGTAAATGTACTATGTTAAATACTTCTCTTGTCACATTTTTGATAGCCAAAAATACGTTTCTTCAGTTTATTTAAGAAAGATATTTTTGTCACTGTAAAGTAAAAATTGTCTAACATGGAACACAAAATTGCAATTTTTAAAGTAGGTAATTATGTTCCTGATTAAATATTTTGTACTGGTAGGAGAAAAATTCTTTTCTTTATTATTTTCATATATTGATATTATATTCCTAAACTTTACAATTAGATATTATCTTCAAGGGAAGAATTAATGTTTGTTACAGTTAAACGAGATTCATTGAAGTGATTTGAACGTGAACTTGTTTCTGTATGCTATTTGTTTTACTTCCTGGTGTAGCATTTTCTTTGATCAGCAATATACTTCACCAAAACCCACAGTATTATTTCGATTTTCTATATCTTTGCAAATAATTTGAGTGCATTAAATGTCATTGTTCAAGACTCTTATACATTAATATAAAATTTATTATAAAATCTATTTTTCGCAAAAATGTTTTTTGAAAATACACTTTTTTCAACATTTTAACTCGGAAAACTTTTACATTTATTCTCATTTTTTCTAAACTGGTTCTTTTAAAAAATTACCATTTGTGTAAATTTTATTCAAGGTCCTTACAAATAACAGAGCTAGTCCCAAACATAGTCGAATGTTTTAAATTGAACACTGAATAAAAAATCAGCACATTCTTTTATGATCAAACATGGATATAAATATGATCCTGAATTTCTTGAAAAAATCTTTTTGAAAATACTAGACAATATCTTAAGAATTTTATAGCTAGAATCAATCCAAGATCTTGTCAAGAAAAAGGACTTTATTATGATTTAATTTAATGACAGGCAGTTGAAACAACTAACAATTTGTATAACCAGGCTACTTCATGCTATCCTATACTTCATCAGATTTTTAATAAAAACAAACAAACATTAAATCTCGAAGGTTAAAATTCATTTAACGCTCATCATACAATCTTGAGCCATAAATGTCAAATAAGATTTAAACTATTTGAGGACTTTGCACTATCGACTTTGTAAAAGGCGAACTAAGCGAGACATTTAATATTATTTGGCGATTGGAAATTAAATTTTATTGGATGTATATAGCTTTAGGAGATGTGAAAATTAATAGCTTTGTTGCCGATATAAATTAATGGACTGTAATTTCAACAACAAAATTTTAATGAGTGAAACGGATCCCAACCATGTGGGATCGCTATACTTTTCGGACTGAAGAAAGGTTGCCACAGTTGGCTCGGAGCAAAATCTATACAAAGAATTTTCGCCAACAAGCTATCAGCCTTTAAAAAAAAAACTTTAGCTAATTTTTCGAGGATTTTCAAAAAATAAAGGTAGGTTGTGAATTAATCCTGGAATATCAGTGAAGAAATAATTAAAAAGTAAACTTTAGAGAAATAGTACATACTCTAAAAATAATTTTGCTGATTATTTTTGATTTTTTTTTCAAATTGTATGAGAACTTATTTGATTACTTGTGTATTCGCTTATTTGCACAAATATTTATTTCTGTTGGATTAAATGTATATAAAATTAATGAAAAAAATGATATGCACTTACTAGTGCTTTTTCAGAATATTACAATAAATGTTAAAAAGGGTAAATGAAATGAAAATATTATTTGCTTTATTGAAATTTCCTACATTGCTTTTCGTTCTGGGTCAAGAAATTTTTTAAAAAACAGAGCTTCTTTATCATAATTTTCAGTTTTTATTTGTAATAATTTATGTACTGACTTTATAATATACATGACTAGCATTATTGTTCTTATTTAATTATCCATAAGTTAATTATTTAAATTCACATGGCTTAATTTTCTGTTGACTTTTTGAATTACTACTGTTTTAATTGGGATTTTTTACAGCAATATTTCCTTGAAACTCTTAAATTTTAACATTTTAAAAACATTTATTGATAGATCAATGTTAATATACATTTGAAAAATCATTTCTGTGAAAACTGCTAAATTTTTTCTATTAAGCAAATAAATATAATATGCATGGTAGAGCGATTGAATCAGAGGTACCTATGTAGTATCGTATAGCACCATATTTCGTCCTGATGACGGAGGTAATTGGTCTCGGTATGAATTTGACAAGACTCAAGAAACATTGGAAACCCATATTGGCCCACAACCTCGTTTCTTCGACAGTTCACGAAGATTTCATGGAATTGAGTGAGAGTCGATCATTTCTCTTCATGGCATTCCAGATGTGCTTGATAGAATTGATATTAGGCGGTGGCCAGAGAAGCTAGATCGTGTTTGTAGAAGGATCAATTAGCCATTTGGATATCATTTGGGAGCCACGGCCTTGCACATTGTTTTGTTGAAGGACAAAGTCTCCATTGTGATGCTGAAGACGTATAAACATACAGCCTTCAAGAATATCGCAGTAACATTGATCTGGAAGGTATGATGAAGGGAAGGGATACCAGTAGTTTCATTTTAGGTCTCTGTGAACAATCTATAGATGAGAATACCATTCTTATCAGCTTGCAGAACTCCATGTACAACCCCATGAAGCAAGAAGGATCCATCGTTTTATGTGGTTGCTTCATACCATCGGCATGCTATAATATGAATCTGGACCAGTGGCGCACACAAAGGGGGTATCCTGGGGGTTGGGACCCCCCCCCCAAAGCCCTAGAGTTTTTTTCTATTATTTAATCCTATATATTGATAACGTAAAATTTAATTAAGTACTTGCAATTAACACTTTATTTTATTAATTAATGCTAATTATTAATTCAATAATTCATTTTTTACTGTTTTTTGTTAACAAAATCGACAAAATCAGAAGAATCAATTGGTGTTGTCTTAAGGTATGATACGAGTTGGGGGACTTTCGACCATGGACCCCCTTCCTCCCCCTTGAAAATTTTTTGTGTGCACTACTGATCTGGACCTATAAGTCCAGGCAATATTTTTTTCACATGCCTAAGGTTTAGTTTCGACGTTCCTGTGCCTGTACTATTCTTTGTAGTATGACGTATGTCTACCGATTACTTTGTAGTAAATGTAACCTTTTGGAACGATGGCGTCTCTACCCCATAGTGAAGAAAATGATTTTGGAGATGTGGTTACTGAAACTTTAAAATCGCTGAGTGATCTTTTGCATTGGGGTCCTTCTATTTGCTGTGTAATGCAAACTAGAAGACGATGACCCACTCATCTAAATCTCTGTGCTTGCACCATTTCTCAGTTGGATTGAATCATTCATCTGTTTCGAAGAATATGCCTGAGATCTAATGTGTTTAGATCTTTCACCTTATCCATATTTTATGTAATTAGTATTGATTCCCTGTGTATCACTTGGCGTAAAATCTGATTATTTCTTGTGTTATTTGCTTCCATTTACATATTTGACCTCAACACTTCATTTGCTTGGGACTTGTCTCTTAATTCAGTTGTTCTTGTGTATGTATAAGTCACTTGACTGTGGTTCTGAATTGCGAGGTTTATCGCCAATAACTCTCGTATACCTTTTGAGTGCAACGTTAATAAATAATATAAATATGTATAGTATCCCTAACTATACACTATTTAAAAGTAATTTACTATTCATATTTTGTCTTAATATTTTTGTTATCATGACTTAGAGTGCATTTTGTTGAAAGTTTTCCTTAGAACGTAATTTTGTACTTTGGGGTGGGGAAAATCCTGAAAACTTAGAAAACATAATTCATTATTCATGAAGTTGTTGTTGAAGTCTTTCTTTTGATATTGGTTCAATATGCTTTAAATTCAAAAATTTAAGAATTTATTGTAAAGTTATAATCAGTCTGCTAAATATATCACATGCTTTATTTTTAAATAAATCAAGTTTTTGTGGAGACAATTTTCTAGATATTGTTTTACTTATTTTTGGATTTATTTGTCAGCATTTGTACTTTGATTAATTTTGAGATAAAATGTGCTTATTTTAAAAATGGAATTTCATGTTTCTTTTGCCTAGTCGATTGAGGATGCCTATCCCTAAGGCAATCTCTTATCCTTTTTTAAAAAAAGCGTCACAGTATCCATAAAGTATTTATAAAATTTCATTGCAGATTTTAATGTTCCCTGTTAAATATTTGAGAGAAAGATTCTGATTCGAATCTATCTCACATATTTGTTTGTAAACATTTAGAATTTTTAAAATTAAATGCTAAATTTGATTTTTTTCTCTTCTTTTTTGTGAGAAATTTGAAATTCTTTTTAGCTGGTATCAGTTTAAATATTTAAAATGTATAAATAGGCTTTTTAGAAAATCTGCATTGTTTGCAAAAACATCTTATTCAAAGAATTTAATTTTATCAGTTTCAAATTTTGATGTGCAGTGTTTAGATTAGTCATTTAATATATTTCGTCTGGACTAAAACTTCAACTTAAATGGAAGCTTGAACTTTCCCAAAAAAAATTTCTACTTATATAAATTTATATATTTTTTCTACATTTTTTTGTCTTGAAAAGTTTAAATTATTTTTTATGCACGTGTTAGATACAAAAATGCACTTTTATGTTTTTAAAATTTTAACCCAAAAATATACCCCGTATATTTTTTAATAATTGAAAAAAGTGGTATTCTTTTTGAGGGTTTTTACACTGTACTTACATGCAAGTCTCAGGCCATTCATTACCAAAATAAATCAGATGTAATTGATTAATGTGCATGCGAAATTTAATCAGATGAATGAGGTTTCATGTAGGAAGCTTGGTTTTTGTTATTAATCAATTAATTTCATTAATGGTGTTATATTCCATCAGATTTGATGAACTACTTAAGTAATTTGCTTTTATCAGTCAAGAAAAAAAGAGCTTTGCAATGATTTTTTTAGTTTGTTTCACCACTTGCATAACACATGTTCTTTTTTAAAATTATTTTATGCGTTATTTTTCTATTAGTATACTTTTTTTCAAAGTTCATAAACTTGAAGATTATTCTTAGAGAGTGGATAAAAATATATGAATTTATTATACATGAATCAGATTGCTGCATTAGTTGTGTATTTTCCATTTGATATATTTTTGATAATGGCACAAAATATAGAATATACAATATTGAATTAAAATTAGTTATGTATACATCTTTTTGAGGCTGTAACTTTATTTAATAAGGTTTTTTTAAAATTAAGGTCTTTTATGTTATGTAAGTTTTCTTTAATGCTTATAATGGGAAGCCTAGTGCGCTTAATTTAAAATATGTGGTGTCTGTGTGTAAAATTAAGTTCTTTTGTTTTTTGTAAAAAATATTTTCTGAGTATCTTAAGCACATCATTTTTAGTTTCTTTTGACATACCATTTTTTCTCTTTTGGTAAAGATATGTTTTAAAAACATTATTGGCATAAGCAGATTACTCTCATTTTAATAAAAATAGGAGTTTATTTTTTGATCTGTAATATGAGACATGCTTTTATCTGATGTTTAATTTCAGTGTTATTAAATGAAAACGTTTTTGTTACTAAGTTTATTCATACAACACATAAAATCTACAAATTCTTTTAATAATCTGTTTTAATGTTTTCTTTATCTATGTTCAATTTTTTAATTTTTTCTATATTTATGTACTTTATTCTGTAGGAATAATTTTTTATGTCGTTTTGATTATATTAACTGCCTTTTGCATTAAAATTAAAATATTTATATTGTATAGAGTTTTAAAAAATATTTTGAAAAATTTCAGTTAAAGTAATACATTTTTTAAATTTAATTATTGTGCTTGTTAACTTATTCCCAAAATGGCAAATTAGGTTTCTGCAAGTAATTCATTTAGAAAATTTTGCTTAGAAATTGTATGAATGATTGTACAAATTTAATTTCTTTTCCTTACATTCTTATGAGTATTTTTATTAGCTTTTTTTCTCTTCTGTAACTTGAATGTAAAATTTGATTTAATTAATATTCTTTTACTATTGTACATAGTTTTTTTCTTGATAAATAATATATTCTTTTTGTCTTTACTATTGCATCTGAAGACACGTATACATACCAGTTTTACAAAAATACATTATTATTGCTATGTTTTTTGTCAGGTCTGATATTTTCTGATAATTGCCTGGTTCCTAACTGCACTGAATAAATTTATAACATAATTAGATTAGCTGTGTGTTTTTCTTTTTGTATCTAAATTGGCATTTAATGCTTGATTTTTATTATTTTTTGAAAATGTTATTTAAACTCTTAAGAGAAATTTGAATTCCTTTTTATATTGCTTACTTTTTAAGTTTTTATTCATACAGGTACTTGGATGAAGTTGCCTTACATCATTTGATTGATGCCCTTTGTAAATTGTCCTCTGAATCAATGGAGCTTGCATACACAAATAGGGTATTGTAATTTGTGTGTATTTTAAAGATGTATGAATAAGTTTGCACATTGGAATAAAATGTTAAAAATTATTTTAATATTCTAGGAACCGTCATTATTTGCTGTTGCGAAGTTGCTTGAAACAGGCCTTGTTAATTTGTTTCGTGTAGAAGTTTTATGGAGACCTGTTACAAACCACTTACTCGAGGTAAGGTTATTTATGTTAATACTTCAAAATGTACTTATGAGTATTTTAATTTCTAACTCTAGAGTTCTTTATTTATAAAAAAAGTTCTTCAGAGATTAGTTTTGATTATGTTATACTAAAATATGAATCAAATGGTAATATACTACTTATTCTGAGATCTTATTAGTGGGTTATTTTTATGATTGTTTCTTCACTTATGATGTATAGTATTTATTCCTATTTTTAACATTTTGAATTATTTTTAAGTTTTTGATAACTAATTATATTAAGGATATTTCTTATCATTTGAATGAAATTTGTATGATGTATGGCTTTTGAAAATTTTTATTAGGATTTCCTTTTTTTATTAGCTTAAAAATCTGTTCAACTGCTTAAAATATAATTTTACTTTTAATAATCTGTATTTTATGGAAATGATGCTGTGATAACAAGTGGAAGGGGAAAAAAATTCATTGCAACCTTGAGAAATTATTTGAAATGTTGTTTGATAAATAGATGAAATCGTACTTAAAAAGTTATTTTTAATGATAAAATGCTAGGTTATAGCGAGGTATTTTTTAAAAGTTTTATATCTAGTGTGATTTCTAGTCATTTACTTCTTATTGGTTATTCTCTATTAATGATAACATTTTGTAGAAATGAGGGCAAAACCCAGTTAAAAGGCAAAATAATTCTTTAAATTTAAGCATAAGAAATGGTTTTTTTCCTACTTATCAGTGGTGGAATAGAAAACCTTAAAATGCTGATTTAAAAAATTTTGTAATATTAATGTAAAAAAAATCAAAAGTTTGTTTAATATCAAATAGTAGGAAAATTTATGAAACTGTTTAATGTAATTGGGACCAAATGAAGATATTCATTTCATGGTTTATCAACATAAACAGTATTCACTAATCTGTTTTTTTCATTATCATTTGTGAAAAGTTAAAAAAAAAAAAAAACTGTTGATAAGACTGTTCTGAAAAAAAAAATTGAGCTGTATGCCATTTTTACTGATTTTCAGGTTAAGTTACCTCTTCCGAATGTGATCCTCATTTTGCCTCATCGCCTTCCGTTGTCTAGGGACGACCCCTTCCTCTCCTATTTTTACCAGCATTTGGAAGTTCTATGGCCATAAATTTTATTTGGTGTGCAGAAAGGATTCTTTTAATTTTTTGATAGATATCTTCTGAGGTGCTACAGAGGTAAAAAGTTTAAACATGAACATTTGCAATAAGTGAGGATGAGGGGAGGGGAGAAATTTTCCTCCTTAAATTAAAAAATATCTGTAAACAAATGACCGATTTTTCAGGTTTCTCCCCCGCAATCCTTCAAATTGCTAACTAAACAATCAAAGTAAAAGTGATAAGCAGAGAGAGTTTTAAGAAGTAGAAATGGGGTTTTCATTGTGCTTTTAAAGTCAATTCACTGCAAACCCATCAGAAGCTATTGGGATGATTTTTACACTCGTATGATGTAGTCATATTAAAATGCCAATCAATACTTTGTATTAATAACAACTTACGCTCACTTACTATAATTCACCTTTAAAAAGTGGGAGAAATAAATTAAAACGTTTGGCAAAGTTTAAACAACCTGGAAACACAGAAACATCAAAGTGCGGGAATTATTCAGAGCAGCAACATTGCACCTCCTGAGCATTTTTGGGAGGACTTCAGGCCATTTTTAGCCTATGTTGTTGCCAAATATTTTTTTTATCATTTCAGGGGTTCGTATGAAGAAAAGGAGGGGGAGAGTGGCTAGATGTTGAAATCTATTTACTCATATATATGTAAAAGTAGAAAAAATTGAAAATAACTCCAGAAAAACTATTTTTTTAAAAATAATTTAAAGGAACACAATCTCCCTTGCTACAATTGTTCATGTTTTAGAACTTTTCACCTCTGTTGAACTTTTTACCTCTGTTCTCTCAGAAGACATTTTAATAGTTAAAATAATTTTTTTTCTTATCTAAATCAAATTTATGGCCATAAAATTGTCAAATATTAATGAAAATAAGGGGAGGGGTATATACATCCCGAGATAATGGTGTGCAATGAAGGGGGGGGGGTAATGCTTTGATTGGATTCAGGTGGTAATTTTACCTAAGAATTTGCAAAACTGCAGTGGAGGAGGAAAATTTTCTTGCAAAACAGTTTAATTTATCCATTTAAATGGTCTATACGCTTTGCAAATGTTCCTTTACCAGTGGATTAAATTCATTTGATAAATTGAACATGTAAGTTTTAGGGTGTTGTTTGTATCCTTTCTTCACAATTACAGTTTGTTTCTTCTATGTTACAATTTATATAAATGAAATGCTAGATTTGGTTACATTGATTTAAATATCATTGCACTTAAGGATTAACATAAAATAAAATGTGTGCATTTTTTATAAGTGATTACAAAAGTAGATTTGTAAAACTCGTTCAGTGTGGGATAAATAAATGAATAACTTATGCTTAATTTTTAAGTCTTTCAGTCTTTAAGTCTTTCTTTTAAGACTGTCATTTTTTAATGACTTTATTGATTTGAAAATGTTAAGTACATTTTCAGTTTTTTTAAACAAAAAATTTGATGTTTATAAAAGAACCCTATTTTTCTGCCTTTCATATATCTGCCTGCATAATAATATTTCAGCTAAAGTTTTACATTTCGTCCTGTAATTTTGCACATGCATATGAAAGGAAAGTCTTCATGTGTTATGAACTATCGAAACAGGATACGCGTTGAATGAGTGTGAATGAGTAGCGTAATTTTAAACCCGAATTTTCTACACACAACCTTCTGTTTTGCCTTCGCAGATTGCAGCGGGTGCTATTAGCTTACATGATTTGCATGGTGCTTTGCAAAGCTAATAATTTGTCTTATCGCAGTTAACACAATAGTGTAAATTTCATCCAATTGGGGAATTATATGTACTTCATTGTATTTGAATAGGTAGCTGTATTATAAATAGTTTTAAAATGTTTATTATGAATATCTTAAATTGAAGTATTAAAATGTTGTACAGTCGGACCTCTATTCTATGAACCTCTATTTTGCAAATTTCTGTAGTTCGCAAACTTTTTCCTGGAATGAAGAACATTTTACGATTTTCTTCAAATCTCTATTTAATGAATTTTTTCCCGAGATTTATTGACTTAGTTTAATAGAGGTATGACTGTATTTTATATTTGAAGAATTTTTTTAAAAAAAATATGTTGCACTAAGTTTTTTTAAAAATTGTAATGCACAATGAAGGACATTGAATTTAGAAATGAAAGAACTATGCGTTCATTAAGGTTACACTGGTTCACATGTTAACACTGTTATCACTTTTTAGCTTCATTGGGAATTAAAAAGCTATTTTTGTGTTTATTTCAAAAGCTTTTATTATCATATTGCCTCTCAGTGTAAAATGAATAATTTTAAGTGATTTTTTTTTACATAAAATATTAACTTAAGTTTGTTGAATAAACCATTTAGGTATGCCAACATCCACATATCAGAATGAGGGAATGGGGAGCTGAAGCGGTTACCTTTTTAGTGAAAGCAGCACTATATCATAAATATACACCTTCTTTAAAAGAGAACAAGGTAAAGTATTTCAAAAATTAAAATGCACCCCCCTGCCTATTTTTATTTCATATTTATGTTATGAAACATTTACAAGTTATAAACTACACATTGTGTGTTTTAGAAGTTACAAACTATGCTGCTGAGTCCATTACAAGAACTCTCCTCTATTCCTCATCCAGATATTAGACAAAAACAGTTAGATTGTGCTCTTCAAGTTCTTCATAGTAGTGGTGATATAATTTCTAGTGGTTGGCCTCAGTTGTTGGATGTAATCAGTGCAATTAATGAAGATCATGGGTGCGTGTTATCACTTTGTCTTTTTTGTACTTTTTATCTGTTTTACTTTTGTGAGTGTTTATTTTCCATATCTGAGCTTGAAGTTTTTATGTGCTGTACATTAAAAAAACATTTTTATGAGATGGCTTTAATTTTTTTCACATAATTAGTAATTTTTAAGTCGGTAAAAAGAAATTAAAGTATAATTTAACATGACAAAAGAAATGGTTGAAATTAGAGTGATATGAACACATGCAGTATATGCTTTATTTATAATCTTCCAAAGGAGAACCAAATATATTTTTTTTGCCTATTATGTATGTTTAAATGCATTCAGAAATTATTTGGGTTTTATTTGGGCATTTTATTATTTTGAATAATTTTCTAGATAGTCTTTCCTGGATTCTTTGTTTACTTCCTATATTTGCTTTAGTGGCATTGATGTTACCATATTTTAATTGTAAAATTTATGGAGATTTCCTTAGCATTTTTTAAGTTATCTATAATTTTCTGTGTTAAAATATTTACTTTACAACTGAAATGCATAAGCCATTAGTTCATGGATTCTTCAATACATTTTAACAATATCCTCACAACTAGAAAGTTCACCACAGTTGTTCAAATGTTCTATGATCATAGGTTAGTTGGAATTGCACTAAATGAAGTTTGGGAGTCCATCACTACACTTTGTGTAAAAAAATACTCTTGTAAAAGTTCTTTTATTTTACTGAAATATCAAAATTATGAACAATTTTTGTAAAATAATTTCCAAGATTTTTTTATTTCATTTTAAAATGTTGTATCTTGTGTGAACCAATGAAATAAAAATAATCTCATGAAGCCCAAATATATACATTTATTTTTAACTTTTATAAAATTATGTATAAAATATATTTGCGTGATCCCTCATCCACCATCTCTTTTGTAGTGAATCCTTAATACGGTCAGCTTTCCAGTGCCTTCAGTTGGTAGTTGCTGATTATCCACCAGTTATGCCTTGTACTTGTTTACAGCTTTGTGTGGATGCAGCTGCAAAGTTTGGTTCCCAGACTCAAGAATTAAATGTTTCTTTAGCAGCAGTTGGACTTCTTGTATGTTTAATAATTCACTGATTATTTGTGTAGTTAATATGTATCTTACCTGCTCATTTTTACTATAAGAATAAATCTAATATGCCTTATCGAGAGTTATGGTTTAAATTTCCTATAAGTCGGATACAGTAATCATGTTCTTAAAAAGAGTTTTATCTACTGAAATATTTACCTGATTTGTCATGATTTTTTTGAGTTTCATTTATTATTAAACCCCAATAATGTTAAGCAATAATCTATTTTAAAACCTACTTTATTTTCTTTATTTTCATTATTATCAACATGTATAATGTTTTACTGCTTGCAATAATGTAAACTGCCAATAAAATTTTGTCTTCATGACTTAAATTTTTAAAGCTAGTAATTAGTTTTATTGTATTGCTAGCTAGTTGCATTAAGCTAGTGTTGAATTTTTGTTTCAATTTATTGTCTTTGTCACTTGTATCATTTAAACAACCACATGTCAAAATATTCTTATCATTAGTTTTAAGTTTGTAATCATTAAAAGAAGTTGTGGTGATAGTATGAAAACAAATTAACTAAAAAACTAAATTTAAAAATTTTGTTGTACTATGTATATTTTAATGGCATGAAAACAAATTTGCCTGTTTATAATTTATTCATAATATATATTTTACTTATGTTAATTCAAATAACAAACCTTTTGTGTGGATCGATTTATGAAATAGCCTAAAATTTTATTGATATTATTTGTTGTATAACATTGTGTGTTTATTGAAAGATTTATGGGCTTTCTAGTTTAGGTGTAAATTGCTTAAATTTTTTCCAGTGGAACATTGCCGACCATTTATACCAAAATGAAGAGAAAATTTCTCAGGGTTTGTCATCTGCTACTGAAGAAGAATTAGTTGCTTTAAACTCATTACAGATTTCAAACTATGACTTTCCATTACTACCCTTTGATCGTCTATGGTTGAGTCTGTTTTGTAGATTGGGTGACCTGTGCGTTGATTCAAGGCCTGCTGTACGAAAAAGTGCAGGACAAACTTTGTTTTCGACGCTTGGGGCTCATGGATCGCTTCTACAGCAAACAACTTGGCAGGTTGTATTATGGCAGGTAAGATGAAAGAATTGTATTACTGATTTGTGTATATAATAATTTTAATTTATAATAATTTTCCAGAACTTTTTTGCAACTTAATTTACATTTAATGTGTAATACTAGAAAGCTTAATACATGTTGGAAATTGCAATTTTGAGTTAAATTTGGAATTACCTTAAGCAAGTAATTATTTCTGTATATGTCTATAATTTGGAAGCCACAGTTAATATAATTATTGTAGAAGTTGGAAAGAGAGGTTAAACTCTATTTTGGAATTTTACTGTAGTTTTTCAACTACTAAAGATTAAATAAGAATCCAGGCAGATCTTTTTTTTCTGCAATTTTGTTCTCAAAATACATTAAACTCAAATTTTGTAATATGCTTTTTTATCATTTATATGCTTCTTAGACTGTATATATATTTCATTTCAAGTGTCATTGGACTATTCTCACGTGTTTTAAACAGTGCTTAATGATGACAAAGAGTTTCACTGAAATGTATGTTGTTATTTCATCCTGTTTGAAGCACTGAAAATTTTCTACTGTAGGGACTTTCAGATATTTTATCGTACCAGTTTATCTCCCCCTAAAATTATTAGATTAATGTAATATATTTTCATTCTATTTCATAGAAAGCAATATACTAAGAAAAAGTTATGTAATCGGATGAGAATCGGTAGATGTGATGTACTGCAGATGCATTAAAAATGAAACTGTAATAGTATCATAGGGATTGAATGTTTTATTCATGAAATACATCTACAAGAATAAAAGGAAAAAATCAATAATGCACTGACCCACCTCCGGCCCTGATCAAAGTTGTTATCCGTTTGGGCTTTAACTCAGAGTTGACTGATGTCCTCCAATGAGATTGCTTGTGCTTTACACATTTCAAATGGCAAGGAGATTGGAATGATCCGACCCATACATATCGTGTTGGTTAGAGATCTCTTGATCGCGCTAGATATAGGAAAATGCTGGGATTAACTCGAAAATAAGAAGTTGAAAGCAGTGCTGTATACGGTCGTTCATTACCCTGTTGAAATGTAAGCCCATTGGTTCATGAAGGGAAGGACAGTGCTGTAGGGTGTTAAATCTCGTTGACAAGTTGTAAAGGCATCACGAATGACAACCAAAAGGGGTTCAGCTGTCAAATGATAAGGCCATACCATATCTCCTAGTTGTTGGTCTGTGTGGTGGATACTTACACATTTTCACTGGTCTTTTACACGGGATTCGTCACTGATAACAATTCTACAAAATCCGTGAGATTCCTGGTCAAATGCACCCAGCACCACTGTGAAAATGCCTTCCTGGCAATGGCCAATGGTTAGGGGCAGTTGGCAAAATGATTTTCGTTTTCTGAGTCGTCTGTCAAACGTTATTACTATCCTCGATGTCCCAATTATGCATTGGATCATTGATAAAAGCGCATCACTAGCTGTAAGCGCCAATTCAACGATTACTCTGGCTTCGCACTCTAGTTTTTTTTGGTCGATTTCTGCCTTGATGATCTGTTTGACCATCTATTCTTGCCAACATCATTGAATTGTAGCATCACTGACACAAATGGCAAGCGATCCCACTTCCTTTATTTTAATTTCACGTCCTTTTTGAAATGATGAAATGCACATGCTGTTCACTAATCTTTGAGTAAGACATTAATATAGTCCATGTGAGTCTTTGGAAACCACATTCGCATGGAAATTGTTCCACCTTAATGCTTGAATGTTCCTTTTTTTTCACTATGTGGATGCTATGTTGCTATGTGCAAGGAGCTGAAGCTAGTCATTCATTGACTAACAATGAGCACCAAAAGTTAGTACTGTTTATATTCTATCATAATGCATTTGTGCTTGCACAAATTCCTCTCATTTGGATAACTCCTTGAATTGCTTTTTATGTTGGAACCTTTTTATGTAAATTTTAATTTTAGTATATTTGTTAGTGACATATAAATCCACACCAATGGTCATATCATCATATAATTATGGAAGGAGCTTCATTTCAAAGGAGCTGTAAGCATATGCCCCCCCTCCCCCCGAAAATTCAAATTAATTTTTTGTGAATCCTTTTCTAAAACTCCTTTGTTTGAGGAAGTCTGTGTGTGGGGGCATGTGCGAAGTCGCCAAATACGTGATATTTGGCCAATAGTATAAAAATCATTCCCACTCATGTTTAGATAACGATAGCTGCATTACATGGCATTTTTTGATTTGCAACATTTAAGATTGGTTTTTGAGGAAATCTACTTCCAAGGAGGCATTTTAGATAAAATGAAAATTCCTTTGAACTATTAGACTTACAGATATTTAAAGCATGTACTTGTAAGCATGTTTCATTTGATAAGTAAAGATACCCTAAAAACGAGTTTTGCAGAAATGGACTCCCAAGAGGGGTTTCGGGGACATTATAGATAAAAAGAAATTCCCCTGTTTTTGAACTCTTAGAGCTACAGACTTTAAATTTGTTGAGTGAAGATTCGCTAAGAATGGATTTTGCAGAAACTGACTTCCAAGGAGTGGGATTTTGAAAGCATTAAAGATAAGTTAATTCTGTTTTAGAAATTCAAGTGCTGTTCTTTTAAAATCAAGAGTTGGTGGCTGTAAAATGTTTTTGAATACAATTGAAAGCTTGAAGCTAAGATATCAATAATTAAAAGTATATATAGTTATACAATATCATGAAATACCCATCAAAGTAGGTAGGTTATGGCTAATTTATATATATGAGAAACAGCATCATATTAAGATGATGTATTTGCAGAAAAAAATCGTGATTTATCATTTTTTAAAAAAATGCATTTTTAAAACTTTTGATAAAAATTCAATAAAAAACTAGTTTTTTAAATATCTGATTTCTTTTTATTAGTTACATTGGCTCATCATTAGACTTAAATAAAGCATAATTTTAAACGAATATCGTAATTTCAAAGAAAATGTGAGGTAATAATTGCTAATAGCATATACAATTTAGTTCTTGTTTGTCTTTAAGTGTTAGAATTTCATGTTTTGTATTCAGCATATCAGGTCTAAAAAAAAGTGTTGGGAATTCCAGTTATTTTCATGAAGCCTTTAATTTGTTTTTTATTTATTAAGATTATTTTTTGAGCTGTAATTCATCCAAATGATTGTTTCTTCTAAAATTCTTTTGAAATAATTGTGGCTTTCATCTGTCCTGCAGTTTGTATTTATCTGTGTTATATTTATTCTTATTTCTTTAATGTAGGTTCTCTTTCCGTTACTCGACAGAGTACGCTCACTTTCAGGTACTGCTTCTACAGATAAGATAACAGATATGGGTGGCAATATACTTATTCACCATTCTCGTAACACAGCTCAAAAGCAGTGGGCAGAAACACAGGTGGGAAAATTATGAAGTATTTTTAATCACTATAAATTTGATACTCTTATCCACATAATTAATCTGAATAATGATTTTTTTTTAATTTTAAAAGAATTTTAAATTCCTTATATTATGAATTGAAGCCTAGTAGCTGAGTGGTAGTATATCACGCTTCCATGCCTCAGCTCCGGGGTTCAAATCCCGGACTGGGTAAGGTTGTCAGCCTTTTATCCCTTCAGTGGGTCGATAAATGAGTACAAAGCTTGCTTGGGAATTGAACACTGGGGGTTTTCCGTCAGACCGATCACTTGACCGAATCATCCGCACATGCATTCCATCACTTAAGGTCGCATATACTGAGATAGGCACAGTAAGCCTTGGCCCTCATGGGCTTTTGTGCCATTGAGTTTTGTTCAGTTATATTATGAATTAATTTGTTCTTTAGTTTTGTTCATTGTAGGAGCATTTATAATTATGATTTATAATTTTTTTAATTTTCAGCTGTCATAATTGAATACCGAATTCTGTGTTATCTTTTTGATGCAATTTTCATTTAACCATTGGTTCCTCAAGATACAAATTTTATTTATGCGATATGAGAAACATGGGTGTATATCGAACTTGAAGGAAATATCCCTCTTTTGGCAGATCTGAACTAAGAACATCTTTTGCGGTGTTTTAATCTAGTGTAGATAACACTTGATGATGAATTTTAGCTTCTTTTAAATTTTTTCCTGAAGGAATAATTTTTTTCTATTATTTTGATACTTTCATAGCAGAATTATTTATGTCATGTTTTTCTTCTCATTTTCACTTCAATAAGTTCTTTATGTTTTTAAGGTTCTTACTTTATCTGGTGTTGCAAGAATTTTTCATACGAAACGGGATGTACTTCAAACTTTAGGTGATTTTCCAAGAGCATGGGCGTTGCTTTTGGAATTTATTGAAAGCTCATCTTTGAGCAAGAATAATGAAGTAAGAATTTTTTTATTAATGTCAAACTTATTTTTTTCATCTTAAAATGCTTGAATAGCTAATTTTAATTTATTCTAATACCATACTTTGATAAAATTTGTAAATTAAATTTTAGATACTTGTAGTCACTTATCAGAGAAATATTCAATTCTTTTAGAAGTAATATAAATATAGCAATTTTTCATTTTATGAGCAGCATTGGTATTTAAAAAATTTATGATAATATCATTATATATATTCTGACAAATTTGTTTTTAAAGGATGTATTAATACTGTTGTGTTGGTATATTTCTGAACAGCTATTATAAATATTTTCTAGGTTTCATTTTCAGCTTTGAAGAGTTTTCAGGAAATTTTAAATATCAGCCGATTTCAAGATGTGAAGGCTGGGAAAGCGGAACCAGTTGTAGAGAAAGATAAAGATTCACAAAGGTGAATAATTCTTCCAAATTTGTGTAACAAAAATAAAAATTTTATTTACATCTGTATATATTTGTAATTCTGATAGTACACATCAAGCTTTTTGTTGTAATTAATGGTTTGTATTCCTTAGAATTTTTTCAGCAATGGTACAGAATGAAATGATGCAGATGATTTAAGAAATAAATAATTTAATACCATGTAGACCAGGGGTGGGCAGACTTTTCCAGGGTGTGAGCTACTTCTAATTCTTTCAAGGAGTTGCAGTCCACCCAGTGTCAGTGGCACACACAAGGGTGGGGAAGGGGTCCATGGGTCTGGACCCTCCCTCATAACCCTTCCTTTTTTTCCGATTCAATATAGTACCATGTTTTTGTGTATAAAATGTAATTACGTATTTGTTATTTATAACTTTTTTTATTTATTAATGTTGATAATTTATTAAATAATTTTTTTGCTGTTTTTTGTTCTCGACAATCGACAAAATCAAACAAAAAATATGTTTGGCTGTATATTGGGGTATGATATGAGAATGTTAGACCTTCAATTTTCGACCCCCTTCCCTTCAAAAATTCTTGTGTATGCTACTGCCCAATGTCATAGGTGTGGTGTGAGGTAAGAAAAAGGTTATTATTATAACTTTATAAGAAGTACAGAATATGTACTTAACTGCAGAACTAAAATAAAAAAAACAGCACTTTTAAAACTGCGTTTAAAGCAGAACACAAGATACAAACTTAATAATAATAGCCCCAAATATAATTACATCAAAAAATACATTTATTATGAAACAATTCAAAATACATTAAAAAAATGAAATATTTTTATCTAAAGTTAGTTTTTGTTGTTTGGTCTGCACACTGTTAGCCAATCTTGAATTTTCTGTGTATAATTACTAACTGGTAAAACTTTTAGGCGATCACCCCAAAATGTTTTGGCAATCCACCAGTCGATCGCGATCGACGCAATGCCCACCCCGGATGTAGACTATGTATAATAATTAAAATTTAATTAAATATTTTCATGAAAGGTTAAAATGTTATACTTATGTGTTTAGTTTTTCTTTTTACATCTAGTTTTTGCTCTTATTTCTCTTAGTGGAGTTTGTTTAGATTGTATTTTTAGGTATCATATGTGTATTTTAGATTTTTAGATAATATGTATGCGTATGTGCCGTTTTAATGATTCACAAGGCCCCTTAACTGTTTCTTTAAAATTAATAATTGAATTATAATACGATAATTGAAACATAAGCTATGAAGATAATTTCTTGTCTAATTCTACAAAATAAATGAATTTTGTATTAAAAAAACGTTTTTTAGAAGTTAGTAATCAATTTTAACTTAATTTATTTGCATCATAATTTAATTTCTTTTGAGTCATCAATGTTGATACCAATTTTGTCTAGCTACCATGAAAATTAAAAATATGTTTGCTGTAAAATCCAGCTTTAATGTGCACTTTAAATACAAAAAATGGGATCAAAATTTATGAGTGTGCATTATACGCTGGTTATAAAAGGGATAGCTTCTAAAATAATAGTAATAATAATAATAATAATAAAAGAGATGTGCCAAAAAAAACAACTTAGACTTCTACAGAGATCAGAAAACTGTTTATTTAAAAGAAATGTCATACCATATAAACTTAAAAGGTTGTTTTTCTATAAATATACTATTTTTTCAAAATCATTTGATGATACCTCAAACAAATGGCTTTAAAACATAATAGCATTGCACTTGTGCATTGCTGGTTCCTTCATAAAAAAAGGGAGTGCGCGTTATATGGTGAACACACCTTAAGGTTAAAAAATGCAGCTTAGAAGTATAGGTG
This sequence comes from Trichonephila clavata, assembly GCA_019973975.1. NCBI lineage: Eukaryota > Metazoa > Arthropoda > Arachnida > Araneae > Nephilidae > Trichonephila > Trichonephila clavata. Next base: position 53,636 of record BMAO01017793.1, read on the forward strand.
CATGTTATATGCCGGATTTTAACGGTATTTAAAATTTTTAGTTTTCTGTTGTTCTTTTGAGAAATAAGTTTAGCTCAGGGGTGGCCAACCTTTTTGGGAAGCGTGCCACGGTTGTGTTACATATACAACAATTTTGTAAAGGTTTTCCTTTAGATAATGTTGAATTTTGGTAAATTAGAATCAATTTAACAATTTAATTAATGGGATTTGTGTGTATTCAACACTCATTTCTTTGAAAATTTTTCTTCTACTAGTTATATATCTTCAAGTAGTAGAATCTGAATTAAAGGAATAAGTATAAACCATAGTTTATCTCTTTTTATTAACACGCTTTTATAAGTTTCACTTGTATGTAATAGAACCTTGGGACTCGATTTTTACCCACTTTAAAAAGTCAGATGATGTTGAAATTTTGCACACTTGTCATGGTCCGATGACAATACAATAATTTAATAATTTTGTTCCATTGTCCTGATCAGGACATCAAGTATAAGGATTTTCAGATTTTCCAATTTATTCCACACAATTTCCAGATTTGGCGACTAATTTCAGGTTTAGCGACTAAAAGATTAAGGTGCAACCTTATGAAAAGAATACACTTGTGGTTAATAGAAATAAAACAAACAAAAGTGTTCTCCTTATGTGAGAAAGAGTAGGATGGGCGTATCAGGTATTTCTTACCATAATATAAACAATTATCTAGTTTTTCTGAAGATAGAAATAAAAAAAAAGGCTTCTGTATGTGAAAAAAAAAACAATTCATGTTCTAAATGCTAAATATTTTTTATTTTTATAAAGCACTACTTTTAGAAGTGATGATATTAATTAACATTACAGCAATACGTTGAAAAAGGGATAATATGATTGACACTTAATATTTCTTCTTAAAACACTTTTATTAGTTTGACCTGCATCTATAGAGATGGAATCTTTGAAATATAACAATACGGGACTGATCCTAAGCCCTGTAAATGGAGGAAATATATACCCTTCAAACCCATTAATTAATATACATTGAAGAGCAAGACTAATTCCAGCAGTGATGTACTTCCCCCCTCCCCCTGGCTCCAAATATCAAACTCAAGGATAAATTCAACAATAAGTAAATAATAGTTTGAAAAACTTTAAAAAAAAAAACACGCCTTTATTGTAGATTGAACTAAAAAAATTAAAAATAAATTGGTTTTAAAAAAACTAAAAAACATGTTTTTATAGTGAATCGAACTAAAAAGTAAAAAAACAATTCTTATTATAAGAATAAACAGATTAATGAGAAAATTAATGTCATTAGGGTAAAAGCTTGGGGTACTCTACACTGGTGTGCAAAAATTAAGGACGAAGTCGAAAAATTAGCATATCAGCTGAACGAAGAGGCAGAGCGGACAGAAAGACCAATCAGGAGATTAAGTGAGGTGATGTACGGTAGCACATGCGCAGATATGCAGGTAGACGTAATGGGGGAGTGTCTGAGTAGTAAAGCATGTTGTCGGTGTAAGATTAGTATTTCTGGCAAAGAGATTGCACACCGTATAGCAGTTAAAATCACACCGAGTTGCTGCCTCAGCAAGAAATGGTGAATAATCAATCTGTTAGACGACATCTGGATGCTTTTACCCGAGGTCGAATCATTGGGAAGTTGGAGGAAGGTCGCAGTGTGACAAGTGTGGCTGCAGAGTTCGGAATTGCTCACAGCATCGTTTCACGACTTTGGAGACAATATCAAACTACAGGAACAGCTATCCGGGGGTTCAGTAGTGGTCGTCCACGAGAAACCACACCCGCAGATGACCGATATATTGCCTTACAGGCCAGAAGAAACAGGCGGCAGACAGCGGGAGAAATCGCTAGACACACGACACAGGCGACTGGACGACCGATATCGCGTTTTACCGTGGCCAGAAGACTGCACGGTGGTGGTCTGTTTGCATGATGCCCTGTACGGTGTGTACCTCTAACGCCTGCCCATCGGAGAAGGCGTTCTCTGTTGTGCCGGGAACACCGGAATTGGAGAGACAATGAATGGGGACGAGTACTCTTTACAGATGAGAGCAGATTCAGTCTGAGTAGCGATTCTCATCGCATACTCATCTGGAGAGAGCGGGGAAGCCGCAATCATCCCTCGAACATCATTGAAAGGGACATGTATGGAGGTGGCGGTGTTCTCGTTTGGGGAGGCATCATGCTTGGTAGTCGTACAGACCTTCACATCTTCGACGCAGGTTCAGTCAACGGGACCCGTTATTGTAACGAGATTCTTCTTCCATATGTGCGTCTTTTTAGAGGCGCTATGGGTCCGCAGTTCCTTTTCATGGACGACAATGCACCATGTCATCGCACAGTAGCTGCCAAACAGCTCTTAGAGAGTGAGGATATTGAACGTATGGATTGGCCAGCACGATCTCCGGATCTCAATCCCATCGAGCATGTATGGGATTTTCTAGGCAGACGCTTGGCAGCTCGTACCTTACTACCAGTAACGATTCCGGAGCTTCGATTGGCGCTGCAAGACGAATGGGCAGCAATGCCTCAACAACTCATTGACACCCTCATTCTCAGCATGGGCAGACGCTGTGAAACCTGCCTAGCAGTCGGGAGATCATATCCCCTACTAAAGACTGGATATTTCTTGCTGGACACCCATCACAGGGATGTTTCGGCCTTCAGTCGCATTGCGCTCCATGCTACTTTTTCAATAAAGCTTCTTTTTATCCCTCTGATTTCTCTTTTAGTAAGTGTTGCTTACATTACTCATGTCCTTACGTATTGGGGATCTTACGGTATTAAATGTGTTGATTTGGAATGCTTTTGTACAAATTTATATTGAAAAAACCGTCTCATCCTTAATTTTTGCACACCAGTGTATATTAATTGTTATAATTTCTTACTAGTTCTATTCTGAAATTCTGAGTTAGTGTAAAAATGTAGTACAAAGCACCCCACGCTTTTACCTCAATGACATCAATTTTCTCGTTAATCATTTTATTCTTATATTAAGAATGATTTTTTTTACTTTTTAGTTCGATTCTCTACAAAATCGTGTTTTTTAGTTTTTTTTAAACTATAATTTATCTCAACACATTTTGTGAGCTGTTAAAGTCTCCTTTGTGTAACTTGATGCTCGCTTTTGAAAGAAGTTTCAAGATCCATAAATGTTTTCCTTATTTTCGTAAATATTGAAACTTATGAAATACCTTTTCTTGAAACTAAATTCTTTGTGAATTTTATTGTATTCCTATAATGTTTCCCAGTTAAATATTTTGGTAAGTTTAAGATTGTTGACAAGTATAATTTTGTTCAGTTATATTTAAAAGGTTGATATGTTCAAATCTATCGCAGATTGTGCAAATTACATAATTTATATTTTTTCGAAAAATAGCTTTGAGCATTTTTTGTGTGTTTGAGAGAAGGACATTTTTGCATTCTCTTTCTGCTAGAAATATTGCTTTAAATAGTCTATTAATAGTTTTGCTGGAACATTTTATTTTTCTCAGCATTGTTTGAGCATATTTTTGTGTGGTACATGTGAAATACTACTAATTGTATGTTACACTATTCTAGTGAATCTGCTCTATGGAGTGCTGCATGGAAGATATGGTATAATATAGGTGTTGAAAGTACGAAGCCCCCACCTGAACGAATAATAGACACTGCTCATGCCAAGAATGATTATTCTCTTCTTTATGTACCTGCTCAACAGTTTTTAACAGCTCTGATTCAGATATTTCCATCCCTTTTTCAGCATATTAAAGATAGGTAAGTTAAAACTATTTTTTAAAGTTTTCATCCGATTTATTCTTATGTGATTGAATAGTGTCAGAGTTTAACCAATTTGTGCGAATTTCTATTGTTGCCGATATAAATTAATAAACTGTAAATTTTTTTAGCAACAAAATTTTAATGAGCGAAAACGGATCCCAACCATATGGGATCACTACACTTTTCGAACTTAATACAAAGTTTACTACAGTTGGCTCGGAACGAAATCTATACAAGGAATTCTCGCCAACTGGCGCCAATATCCTGCCCCGCCTTGCAATGACGAAGGCATTCAACAAAGTTTACATTATACAATTATTACAATAAAAGTTACAATAATATAGTAAGAATACATGACAATATTAATTATACAATTCAATAAAGATACAATAATATTTATAAATACAATTCTGATGACAAAATCAATTGACATATGGTAAATTGGCAATTTTAGTGACTGGTCTTTTATAAACTCCTTGTTTATCCTTTAAAGTCACTACTCTGACTAAATTATCCTTACCAGGGTGCAATTTTAAAATGCGTGCCAAATGCCATTCTAAAGTATCTAAATTCTCTGAGGGTTTAACTAACACTAAATCCCCTTTGAAACCTACATTGCCCTTACACCATTTAGGTCTCTGTTGCAGTCTATTTAAATATTCTGAAGACCATTTGCACCAAAAATGTTGGTTCATCTTTTGTACCAACTGCCATCGGTTTAATGGGGATCTCAGTGTAATCAGGATCAGGTATTGCAACCAATGATGAACCAATCAGAAAATGTGCAGGAGTTAAAATTTCGGTATCATTCGGATCATTAGACAGAGGACAAATTCGTCTAGAATTAAGAACAGCTTCAATTTGAACTATAAGGGTTAGAAATTCTTCATGACTTAAAATTGAATTTCCAATTACTCTCTTTAAATGGTATTTTAAAGATTTAACCCCCGCCTCCCACAGACCACCAAAATGTGGTGCGGAAGGTGGGTTGAAGTTCCATTTGATTTGTTCTTTAGACAAAAAATCCGTTATTTTTTCCATTTTCCCCTTAAATAATGGTTTAAGTATTTTTCTTAATTCATTATTTGCACCTACAAAGTTCTGACCATTATCACTATGGATCTCAATGGGTCGCCCTCTTCTGGCCACAAACCGTTTTAAAGCTGCAAGAAAGGCATCCGTTGTTAAGTTGCTAACTATTTCTAATTGGATAGCCTTAACTGTAAAACAAATAAAAACACAAACATAAACTTTCCTAATATGCTTGCATTTTCCAGAAAAAGTTTTTAACCGGAAGGATCCACAATAATCTATACCTACCTGACTGAAAACTGTGCAAGTGGTGACTCTCGCAGCCGGCAAATCAGCCATTAATTGCTGCGAACCTTTAGCACTAACCTTTCTACAGGTGATGCATGTTCTAAGAATTTTTCTAACTACATTCCTTGCGGATGGTATCCAAAAACTATTTCTAATATTTGCTAAGGTAGCTGCAGCACCTGTATGAAAATAGAGAATATGAAAATGATTAATAACAGTATAAGTAAAATTATGGTTGGTGGGAATTATCATGGGATGTTTCTGATTTCTTGGGATGGGGGAGTTTCTTAACGGTCCTCCAACTCGAAGTAATCCACTATCATCTAAAAAAGGATGCAAGTTTAACAATTTACATGAGTTTGGAAGAGGAATTCCTTTTTCTAAATATTGAATTTCATTAGAAAATAAAGTTCTTTGAATAATTTTTACGATACACTTCAAGGATTCTGATAGTTCTTTGCTCTTTAAAGGTCCCATAGTTTGGCTCCTTGGATGTCTTGCAGTTTCAATAAATCGTTTACACCAGGCAATTACTCTCTGCAACTTAGTAAATGATGAGCAATTACTAATTATATCCAGCGGTTCAAAGGTCTTTAATAAGGCACATAGAGGAATGTCCGAAGTTTCCATCAATTCTTGTAGGAAAAGATCATCTCCTTCGACGGCAGTAGTGTCGTAAGGTTCCAGTTCTTTATACTGATGCAAGAAAGGTGGACCAAACCACCAAAGTCCACAATGTTGAATTTTATCTGGACTAATACCTCTTGAAAGGATGTCAGCAGGGTTATTTTCGGAATTCACATGTTTCCAAAAATCATTTTCTGTGAGCTCCTGAATTATGCTGACCCGGTTTCTTACGAAGGTTTTTAGTTGAATAAGTGGCTTTTTGATCCAAGCCAGTACAATGCTGGAATCAGTCCAAAGATAAATTTGACTGATATTGATTTTAAAGGCAAGAAGGATTCTTTTAAGAAGCTTTGATAAAAGTACTGCACCACAAAGTTCCAATTGTGGTATAGTAATACTTTTCAGTGGGGCTACCTTTGATTTGGAGCAAAGGAGCCTAACAGAAATTGGTCCACTTGAATCAATGCATCATAGGTAAAGTGCAGCACCATGAGCCTTTTCAGACGAGTCAGAGAAGCCCTGCAACTCCGTTCTGATTGACTTGTAGACAATAACGTGGGATGTTGAGACAGTTTATAGACTCCAAAGCATCTATGTAGGATTTCCAATAGGAAACTAAGTTCGAAGGCAACGGATCATTCCAATCAAGTTTCAACTGCCACAAATACTGGAGGAAGATTTTGGCCCTTGTTATTACAGGTCCAATCAGTCCAAGAGGATCGAATATCCTTGCAATTGTAGAAATTACTGATTTCTTTGTGACTATGAGACTGATACAGTTTGAAGTCATGGTAAAAATCTTGAAAGCAAATGAGTCTGGATGTGGCTTCCACAAGAGTCCTAGGGTCTTGGTCTTGGTTGAAGAAGAAAAAGAAAGGTCTTTATTTTGACACATTGAGTCTGGTAATAACAATGAATTACTAGCTTACCACTCGTGAAGTTCCATTCCAGCACCCCATAGTAGTGACACTAGTTGCTCTTGGAGTTTTCTTCCAGATTCTAGATCATCTGCTCCAGTAAGAAGATCATCCATATAGACATCAGACATTATAACATCTGCAGCTAATGGATATTTGTCACCGTCATCTATGGCAAGCTGTTTCAAAGATCTTGTTGCAAGGTATGGTGCACTCTTGGTGCCATAAGTAACTGTAGTTAATCTGAAAATCTTCACAGGACTGTCATTTTATCTTTCCAAAGAATGCGTAATAAATCCTGTTGGGATTCGTCAATCAAAATCATTCTAAACATTTTTTTAATATCTGCTGTTACCGTAAATTTGTGAGCTCTAAAGTTTAATAAAATTAAAAAGAGGTACCTTTGTGTTACACCACCATTCAATAGTAAAGAATTTAGCGATTATCCTGAAGTAGTAGCGGAGGATGCATTATAAACTACACGTAAGGGAGTTGTTTTGCTTTCATGGCAGTACACACCATGATGAGGGAGATAATACACAACATCAGGATCAATATCTTCTACTACTTCTTCCATGTGTCCCATTTCTAAATATTCATCTATAAAATTTCTATATAATTCCAATATTTTTGGATCTTCAACTAATCTTCTCCACAAGGAGTTAAGTCTACATAATGCAGTTAGTTTCGAATCTCCCAAGCAACTCGGATCCTTTGACAAAGGCATTTTCACAATAAAACGACCAGTTTTATCTCTATTATAAGTACTCGTAAAGTATTCTTCACATAATTTTTCTTCTCTACTCATTGTAGGAATTTCGAAATCAGGACAATTTTCAATTTCCCAAAAGCGTTTGATACTATTATTGAGCTCATTTACATTAGTAACTAGTCCGCAATAGCTCTTATTAGGGTAATTATGTGACATGACGCCACTAGCTACGTAACCGAATACTGTATCTTGTAATATCAACTTCCCATCTGCTAGTTTTATTTTCCCATGATTTAGAATTTCAAAGAAAATCTGATTTGATAAAAGCAAATCGATTCTTCCAGGTGAATAAAAATTCTCGTCCGATAACTTTATATATTCAGGAATTTTTATCCCACTAATATCTAATTTATTTGTTGGAGTCAAACCCGTGAATTTCGGAACAACAAGAAATTTCATTAATTTCTGAAACTGTCTATTTTTATTCGAAACCATGGCAGACACTTTCTTTTTTATCATTTGCGAAGTCCCGTTAATACCGCAAATGGAGGTATTTACTCGTTCACATTGCAATCCGAATGCCAAGATGGCATCCTGTGATATCAAGTTACACTGACTCCCACAATCTAAAAGCGTTCGGAGGGGAAAGAGTTCCCCACGGTTGTTTTGACAATAAACTTGCGGTGGACAGCATCACAGTTGAATGACCCTTAGCATGTCCTACGAATTCCTCCCCTTCGGTGTCAAATGAAGGGATAGTTTGTTTCGGCTTGAAACATTCACTGTTTACATTTAGTTTTGGTTCCAGAGTTGGCAAAGTTTCGCTAATTTGACTCCTTTGGCTATCGAACTTTCTCTCAAAATTTCTACACAAAAGTGAATTGTGCCACTTAGAGCAATTATGACAATTAAGCGAACTTTTGCATAGAGCTACTCTATGAGAACCAAAACAATTTATGAAAAGATTGTTCCTTTTCACCGAATTAAACCTTTCATAAACACTTAAATCATTAAATTTTTTACATCTAAATACTGGGTGAGGCTGTTGTTTACAAAATTACACAGTTTACTGGATCCAATTTAGCTAGAAAAGATTTCGTTTTATAACTTCGTTCTGATGGAACAGCTATTGCATTATTTGTTTGGATGTTTTCTAGTATTAAACAGCCTTTTAACAAAAAATCCATAAAATCGTCCCATTTAGGCAGTTCGGTAGAGGCTAAGTTGAGCTCATAATTTTTCCTTGTTTCCTTATCTAATTTTCTTAAAATTAAATTTATCAATAGTACTTTGGAAAATTCGTTTAGTTCTAATCCTACCATTTTTAAACCTCTTAAAAGTTTTTGACAACAATCTATTAAAGTTATTAAATTTTTAGCTGATTCGTGGGTAAATTTTTCCAATGATAATATTTCATTAAAATGACTATAATCAATTTCTTGTTCTCAAACCTTTTTTTCAAACATTCAAATAATGAGGTATATGAATCATCCATTGTAATAACATCCTTAGCTATTCCAGTTAGCGTAGATTTTAAGTAATATAATTTTTGAGAATTTGTTAAATTATTGTTCGAATCAATTAAAGAAATAAATTGTTCTTTAAAATTAAACCAATCATGATAAGAACCATTAAATCTTGGTAATTGAATATCTGGCAATTTAAAATTATTAAAACTATTTCCACAAGATGTAACATCATTATTCTTCAAATAAATTTTTGAAATAATATTTTTAATCCTTACCTGGATATTTTCGCAATCATCTTCTAAATCCAGGATTTCTAATTCAAGTGGTTCCAAGTCACTGTCCTTTAACACTACTTCATAATATTCATTCCGAATATCACTTAATTTGATCCTTGGGCCTTTCAAGGTATCCATTTTGGATTCTAACTTTATTTTATCCTTTTCGTCCGGATTGTTAATGAAGTCTTTTATACGTGTCAGTTGGGCTTTTACTGATCCACGTTTGCGGTTCAACGCAACTAATATTTCTTTAGACATACTGCTTTATAATTATTCTAAAGATTTTACAAGTACTAATTTTTCTAAAGTTCAACAATTCCGCGACCGGACCAATGTTGCCGATATAAATTATTGGACTGTAAATTTAACAACTAAATTTTAATGAGCGAAAACGGACCCCAACCATATGGGATCGCTAGACTTTTCGAACTTAATACAAAGTTTACTACATTTGGCTCGGAGCGAAATCTATGCAAGGAATTCTCGCCAACTGGCGCCAACACTATGTTCTGATGTTCAGTACCAAGTGTCGAATATGAGTTGATGTTTGGTACTTATAAACAAATACTCATAATCTCAAGATCGTTTATTCTTTTTGGATCTGTATTTTCTTATGCATAAGATTGTATACTTTTATTTTTATACGCAAATAAACTTTACTTTAATGGTAAACGCATAATTTTCTCATGGTCTTCAGAGTCTTTCTATGCATATGAGGAAAATTGATACCTGTTGTTAGTATTATTTCTTTGAACTAAATTTATTTAAAGTTACAAATATTGGAATATTCTGAATAGGTGGATTCACTGTCGAATCCACATATTCGAAAATTCAATGGAAATAATTACCGTCTTTGGGCAGCTCAGATAAAAGCTCTATTTGTGAGTCTCAGCGTTTGTTAACTGGTAAAATTCAATTTGCAGGGAAAGATTCTACTATTAAAGACCATAAGAGTTAACAAATATTAAATGATAAATGCTATGCTGTTATGTACATGAGGTACCAGAGTCTAATTGATGATGATAATACAGGTAAGGAAGCCTGGCAAGTTTTGAAAGAAAACATATATGTAGTTGCATGCTGGTTTAGTTAGGTATTAAGAATTCTTTAATGTTAAATTTAAAAATCCGAATGTGAAAGAGTAGGCATGTTTATTCATAATGTAAAATAATTTGCAGCAGTATGCAGCTTGTTTATCAAAAATTCATAAAGCTAACAACTTGTATATTTGTTTTCAATTGATTAAGGTTTTACCTAAAGAATTTAAAGGAGTACTTTAGAGATTATACATAGTTTTTGATAAGGAATTTAATGTCAAAAAATATCTGAAGCTTTGGTATTTGAAAATATTTGTTTGAGTTTGGTTCAATGTGATAAAAGTAAAGAGCTGCATAAATTTATCAGGCATTTATTTAGAAAGAAAAAAAAAAACTCGGTTTCATTCAGTTTTAAATTTTGAGCTGAATGAAGCCGAGGGGGGTGTTCAAATCTTATTAAAAAAACTAACAGAGTTGAATCCAAATTAAAGATCTGGATTCTATAAAATCCAAATTTTTATTGGAAACATTTTTGATTTGATGAAATTGGTCAATAGTATTGAATTAATCAATATATTGATTGAATTAAAAAAAATCAATTTAAACTTGGTTTTTTCAACCTTTTTAATTATGCATTATATTTTCATACCTAGGTTTGTTGCAGCTGATTTTCAAAAGCTTGCCACTGTTTTACAAAATGCTGTTGCAGTTCCAGTTCATGGTGAAACGTCGCCATTTATTATACCTGCTTTAACTGAAGTTGTGTTGACACCACTGCAAGATTCCGTTTTACAAGCCATGCATATTTTATTGAAGGTAAATTTTAATAAACAAAATTTACTGTGTATATTCTGAACCTAATGTACTTTGTAAATGTATTAAAATTAACTTCCAATAATCTGGTTTGGGATTTAATGCATATATAAAATATGAATTAAAAAAATATTTTCCTATGAACATTGGTGCATTTTATATGAATTTTTGACCTATAGTATAATTCATTGACTCATATCAGTTAAATGTAGTAAAGTGGATCAAGGCCTTAAATTGTCAAATAAATGACTAAGAATGAGGTATTGGCAGTAAATAAAGCTTATATTGCATAAATGTGATATTAATAATTGTCATTAGTTAGTATGTATGAGTGAAAGTATTTATTTATTAAAGAAATGAAGTATTCATTAAAGAAATTGCATATATAGATCCTAGAAATCTTGAAATCCAATATCCTCTTTGAAACGTCTTAGCTTAGAGTGTAGCTATGTGACTTTTTTCAAAACCTGTTAATTGGGCAAAATATATTTCATTGCTTGTCTAATAATCCAGTTTTTTGAATAAATATTTAGGAGGTATGTAAAAGAAGCTTCATAAAGGTTGTGTTAAAGTGCTATAGATATAAACATGTTCTCATGGACTCTGGTAGTTAAAACTTGTAGTTGACCAGGTAACTCTCAATTTTGACCTATTTGTTTGAAACAGTGTTGTATGCTAAACATGCGGCAAACTAATATTTCTATTTATAAGATTGTTCATATCCCCCTTCCCCACCACCAAATGTATAACGTATGTTTTGGTGAATTTGTAAATCTATTACAAATAAATACTACTGTATTCCAACATTTTTCAAAACATAGCTTCTTAAATAACAAGTGTTTGATTATATTAATTTTGGATTTCTGTTAAAATGTTTTATTGATTTAGTTTCCTGAACTAAATTTTAATTAACATTGATGTGTTTCATAACAAGTGTAGGGGCTTAATGAAGATATGATGTACAACTTATGAATTTATTACTATGTGTTTGTGAAAGCTTACATTGAAAAATACATGTTTAAAATAGTACTGAAAAGTTTTGTATGGCACATTTATCAAAATTAATAAATTAAGTGTGAGTGAATAATGAGTGTTTTTAAAATGTTTACAGTCTACTTCTGAGTTAAATTTAATGCGCTATATCCTGGCTTTGAAATATCTTTAAAGAGATATATCTTTGAACCAGCTCAAAGATGGGAAAGATGATTATTTGTTTTACAAGGGGAGGGCATGACTAAGGAAATTCATTTAGGGATGAGACTTTGAGAGATAGTAGTAGTCTTTAGGGTGTTCAACCCTCAATGTAATTCCGCCAAATGGCCAGTCCATTCGGAGAAAATAGGCTTCGAAATTATTGCTTAGCTTTTTTTCAATAAAGTTTTACCCATATCCAGCGATCTAGCGGCATGGTTGGTAGAATAGCTGTTTACCACACCGTCGGTCTCAGTTCGATTCGCGCGATTGGTATTTCATTTTAATTTTTAAATTCATTTAATTATTTTTACAATTAAATAAATTCATTTGAAAATAATATTTTTTAATATTAAATGATATTTTAGATATTTTGTATTTTTAAAAGTAAAATAATTACTGTGTTTAATTAAGTATTTATATCTTATAAAAGTAACTATTAATAATATTTATTATAAAAATATATTATAATCGACTCACGATCGTTTTTTTTTGTTTTTAATTATATAAATATTTAAATTTTATAAATATAAGTATTAATAAATAATAGTTATTATAAAAATATATTACAAGAAGTATTAAATGATATTTTATATAAAAATTAGTTACAAATAGTTTTATAATATGAAATACAATATATTATAATTAATATAATAAAAATAATATATATCTCTCTCTCTTATATATTATTATCATTATTTTATCGTTATATAAAATATTTAATATCTTTTTTAAATAAATTTAATTTATTGTAAAAAAAAATAAATGAATTTAAAAATCGAAACAGAAGAAAACCGATCACGAACAGATTATAATATATTTTATAATAAATATTACATATTAATAATTATATATATAAAATATAAATACTTATATAATTACAGTAATTATTTTACTTTTTAAAATACAAAATAATTATCTAAAATATCATTCATTATTTAATAAATGTTTTTTAAAAAAAATTTATTTAATTGTAAAAATAATTAAATGAATTTAAAAATTTAAACAAAAAAATTGATTGTGAGATTGGAACCGAGGCCGACCGCGTGCTAAACGGCTATTCTACCAACCATGCCGTTGCATCGCTCGAAATTATTAAATCTTTATTATATAAAAGCTAAGCATGAATTTCGAAGGCTATTTTTTTCCGAATGGACTGTCCATTCGGTGGAATTACATTGAGGGTTGAACACCCTAAAGGAATACTACTATTTCTCAAAGCCTCATCTTCAAATGAATTTTCTTAGTCGTGCCCTCTAAATGTTAGTTAGAAAATCAGATATTATTTCATGAAAATATAAATGAATGTGTTTCAACTGTAATTAGAGTTGAGATTGTGTTACAGTTTCACATGAGAGTAGTTTGAGCATTGCTTCTATTAAATTATTTTGCATGGAAGATATCCTGTTGAAATTATTTGTGAAAAATTTAGTTTTTTTGCCAAGACTGCTTGTGTAACTCCAAGAAATATAAATTTGAGTTGGAGAGCCTCTGGTTTTTTTGAAGATAAAGGTATCAATATTATGTTGATTCATTGCATTTGTCGAAATACTATTATATTATACCTATATATATTAAAAGTTTCTCGTTAGTGCAATGAAAATTCATAAATTATTAATGCAGAATAACTAATATAAATTAAATGTAGGAAAAAAATTTACTTTTGTGTTAAAAGGGTGATTTTAACTTCTTAAAATGGTATCTGATGACTTTTGAAATCTGTCCTTTTCACGATTTTAACTGAATTCAATCAACAAATTTATATTTTTCTAAAATAAAAGTCTTATCATTATGCCTAGTTTACTATTTTGAGGCTTTATAAATTTACTTAAAACAGGAAATGTTAAGTAGTTCTTATCTATCTACAGTCTGTCAAAAAAGTATTGGGACACAGTACCAGTTCATAGATTTTTATCGTAATATTTTACTTAAACATAAAAATGAAACATAAATAAAAAAGTAAATATTATTTTGGCAAACACAAGTAATAATAATTTGAACAAAACGCATACATTAATGCAATTATGGTTAAAAAAGAAAGTAAAAGTAATCGAGTTAAAAAACTTGCTCAAAAAGTATTTGAACACTACCCAGTAAATTAAGAAAAACAATTTAGACTTAGAAATTAATAACTTGTTGGGCCGCTCTTTCTTTTTATGATCTCTCGAAGTCTATTTGGCATGCATTGGTTCATTTTTTTTTGCAAAAAGATTTATCGATTTTGGTCCACTCTTCAACCAAATATTTTCTTAGATCCTACTTGTGATAAATTTGGTGCTCAAATAGGTTTTGCTGCAAATAATACCACACATGTTCAATTGGATTAAGATCTGAACTTTGTGCAGGATTCTAAAAAAAACTAGGACAGTGGTAGAGCACCCATAACTTGCAAATATCTGCAATGTGTTTCGGGTCATTATCTTGGTACAATTTTAAATGTCCTGAGATTCCTAGCTTGGTAAAACTTAGCTTTAAATTTATCTTGATAATTTTAAAATAGACACATTTATTCATTATACCATCCATAAAATGTAAGTTCCCGACACCAGAGCTTGCCATGCAGCCCCAGACAATTTGGTTACCCCCTTCATATTTGACAGTAAAGCATAAATTTTTGGCATGCTTTGCTGTATTTGATTTCCGCCTAACTTTTTGCTTGCCGCCATCTAATCTGAAAATACTATATTTGCTTTCATCAACAAAAATTACATTTTCTCAACATTCTGTTGGCTGCTTACATACATTTTAGCAAATGCCAACCTAGCTTGTGTATTTGCTTTGCTGATGTAGGGTTTTCTTTGAGGTACTCTGCCATGATACTTATGTTTTCTTAAAACATTTCTAACAGTTTCAGGATTTACTGATTTTCCGAACCTACTTTTACATTGCAAAGTCAATTTTACTGCACAAGTTCTTGGATTAATGTGTACTTGTCTCACAATCCACCTGTCTTCATGTTCATTAAATATCTTTGAACACCCTGAACTTTGCTTGTTTTGAACACTATTTGTTTTCTTGAACCTGTCAATGATGTTAAAAACAGTAGACTTACTCAATTTCAAGATTTTTCTTATACAGCGAGCTGATTTCCCCTCTTTCCAATGACTTATTACGAGATTTCGCAGACCAACCAATATATCTTTGTTTCTCGCCATTTTCTCTATAAATAATCTTATCCGTTGAAACGTTTATATTTAAACTTCTAGTCTAAAAAGTGATGAGAAATTAAATTTTATTGATTTTATTGATGATTAAATTTTATTATTATTTGTTAAATTTCTCATTTCAGAAGTGTCCCAATACTTTTTTGACTCCTGTGTACAATTGAATTATATTTGAGAAGCTAGATCAAATTATAATTCTATAGTACTAATAAAATTTTCCTTATATACTGTACACCAAATGTAAAATATTTCTTTATTCATTTTGTTTTCGTTTTAATGTGATAAATATTTTTATAAATGGCTTTAGAGTTATGCAGGCCAAGTGTCCGAATACTTTTTTAGAGTGATTGTATACATTTCTTTTATGTGTAATCTTGCTGCTATTCTTCACACAGGAAGCTTTGAGTGACAATCAAAATATAGTATCCCTTTTGCCAGCCATTTTCAATCAATTACTGGTATTTTCTACGTACGCTTGCAATGCACCCCCATATGGTCAATTGAGAACTCGAAACATTGTGAATATGAAAATCTCAGCTGTAAGTTTGATTAGTTGAACATATAATTTTAGAATATTAAGATTTGGGATTTATGTATTTTTAATTTGTCAGTGTAATTTGTTTTAAAGCATTAGAATTAATAGATTTATAGTTTTCTAATAATTTTATTATCTTTAAAAGTTTTTGTGCCTAAATTCATAGTTCCAAACAAAATAATTTCAATTTAACTGTTTTAAATTTGCAAATTAATTCAGTAATGCATTTGTTTACTTTTACATTTCATTCTTTGCAATTTTCTTTTCCTCAATGAATTTTTTGTGGATAAAAGAAACGTTTTATAATTTTTTTGGGGAATTTAGATTGACTGGGTTACAATGAATTTCGTTCCATTTGGTGAAAAGGCTTTGGAAATGGTCGTTAATGCTTATCAACAAACTGCTCAACAACCAAATGTTATAAATTCACAGGTTTTGCATTCCATTATAAAGGTAAGAAATTTTTAAAGTTATTTTACATGTAGTTTCTTGTTTATAATATTTGTTTTAAGTTCTTTTAAAAATTATTTAATAATGTTAAGTTGTTTTTATGTTCTGTTCTGATGAGTTCATTTATTTTTAAATATTTTTAATTTGCTTATTGCAGTTTAAATGCATTATACTTTTTAATTCCAATTATTTATTTAACTGAAGATTAATTTTATGTATTGTTTCATAATGTTCTGAGTTATTTCATTTATAAGAAAGATCATAACTCTCTCTGGGATCTACATAATATAAAGATTCGAGGGTGGTCCCAGCAGTACCCAACCCAACAAAGAAAACACAAAAATTTTGGAAAAAAATGTATTTATTTTTCAATGTAATATCCTTTCAACTCTATACACTTTTCCCAGCAATGTTCAATAAGTCCAATACCCTTTTTATAATAAGAACTGTCTTGCTCCTTAAAATAGCCATTAATTGCCAATATCACTTCATCGTTGGAAAATATTTGACCATTGAGTCATTTTTTCAAGTTTGGGAATAGAAAATGATCCGAGGGGGCTGAATCTGGCAAATAGGTTGCATGTGGTAGCAATTCAAACTTTAATTCATTAATTTTGGCCATTGCAATAACGGATTTGTGAGCAGGTGCATTGTCTTGATGAAACAACACTTTCCTTTTAGTCAAATACGGCCATTTTTGATTGATTTCTTCCCTCAAACGTTGCGATAAGTTCGCGCAATACTTACCATTGATAGTTTTTCCTTTTTCAAGATAGTAAATGTAAATTATTCTGCGCGAATCCAAAAAACCGACACATGATCTTGCCTGCAGATGGCACGGTCTTCACCTTCTTTCGAGTTGGCTCTCCTTTTTCAGTCCATTATTTGGATTTTTTGTCTCGGCTGTGAAGTAATGGACCCATGTTTTATCCATGGTTATAAAACGGCGCAAAAATTCTGCTTTGTTGCTGTGAAGCTTAGCTAAACACTCAATTGAAACATCTTTTGCTCGAGTGTGAGCAAACGTGGCGCCCATCTTACATACAGCTTTCTCATGCCCAAATTTTCAGATAATATGCGATGTACCGCACTTTTTGAAATGCCTACTGTATCTGCTAGCTCGCGCACTTTCAATCGATTATCATCTAGTACCGTTTTAGGATTTTCTTCACCATTTCTGAAGTCACCTCATTTGGTCGACCACTGTGATGCTGTTCTTGGCAGCCCGTACGATCTCGGTTAAACTCTGCTACCTAATATTTTACTGTTGTAGACGAAGGAGCAAATTCACACCCAGAGTAAAATCTAGTTCAATTTTTATATTAGGCTGAGGCCTTTCAAATAGAAGCATTGTATCACATAATGACCAATTTTCTTCATTTTCGCTGAAAACGGTTACTATTGGTGGCTGCCAAACAAATAATAAACAACGTGGCGTTTTCAAACTTGAAACATATGCTTTATAGATTGCGTACTTTCTAATACAGTGATATTTTTCAAACTACTATTGCCATCTCTCGATCAGGCTGGGTACTTATGTACCCTTGTATTACATTTTAGTGATCAAAAGCTCGTTTTTTCGAATTATGTTTCTTGCAAAGATCATAAGAACTATTAAGAGCTTTGTGGTTTAATAAGACATAACAATCTTTTTGTTGCATGCTGCAAAAAGGTAAAGAAATGATTGCAAATATCATCTTTATTGCTTATGTCTGTCTTAAAATTACCAATATTCATTGTCTTTATTTCTTGAGTAGCATTATTGTGAAATTTGTTTAAAATTAGATTAAAATTCTCTTCTGAAAGCACCCTTGATTTTTTTTTCCAGTGAGAAGTTGAATTTTTTTTGAAATATTTGCTTTTAATTTCTTAAAAATTATTAATTTGAAATCATTAATAAATTTTCGGTGCTAATTTGATATCTGAGTGCTACCCCTCAAGTTGTTGTTTATGTTCGCCAAGATGGGAGGTAACATTTCAATATGTTTACCTTGATATTTTTATTGTGTCGTAATGTGGTTGCCATGGGAATAAGACATATATCATAGTTAATTTTATTGTCTTTTTCCCCCCTTGGTAAACCTATTAATTTCAGACGATTTAATTCGATTTAACCATATCCATTGCAATTATTCTTCAAGCTGGCTGCTTCAGTCTTCTGTTGTATTTTGTGCTATTTTCGAATATGGATAATTTTAATACCATTGGCGAGAAGCAGAATATATTATTTTAAAGAATATGAGGGGTGTGCTTTTAATTATTGCTCTAAACTATGCATTTCCACTTTCTTTTACTTTTAAATAATACATTTTTAAATGTTCTTTGCTCATTTAAATTTATTTAAGGAACATGCAATTTTTGGAATATTGCAAGTTGTCAGCAATTATCAATTGATATTCATTATTAATTTTAATATAAGGTAAATATTTTATCCATAATATAATACAGTTATTATTATATATAACAATTATTATATTTATAATAATTATTACATATATGATTATTTTTAGGATAATTATTATATAATAATTATTATTAAATTTATTGTATAAATTATGATATATTAATATTAATTATTGATTGATATTAGTTATTTTCAATCTATTCTTGTATTATTTATTGAAATATACTTTACTATATTTTAAAACAGTTCTTTAAAATTATTTTCCTGACGATTTGTTCCCGCTAGGCCACCATCTTGGATTCCATATCACTCAACAACAATCGTTGCTTGGCTCGTAGCACTCGGATATCAAATTATTTCCAAATTTTCTTTCATATTTTTATGACAGAATATAGCACTACTTTCCTTTAAATATATATTAGGAACAATCGGAAATAATTTTATATAATTTTATCCATATGTTGGTTCATATATTAGTCTAACATATTCAGATGTTAGTTTCATGCATTCATTATTTATTAAAACTGACAGGAAAATTTTTTTTCCTTAAAATGTAAAAATTTATTTATTAAAAGAAGTATAAGTACTGCTTTTTGCGTAGTTTTTCTAAAATGTTTAAATTATTGTTAAAATCATAAAGAGTATTGTGTGTTAAGTAGTATTAAAAGTATCTACCTGACCAAAATTCTTTGCAGGTAGATAATACTATATATACATGCCAATATATACGCGCTAATACATATATGCCAATATAAACATGTTAAATATTCTTTTGTACATTAAAACTTACATTATTGAGAAGTTCAAATTGGAGAGTGATTATTTTGTTTGAACTTGGAATGTAAATGCATATTTCAGATGTGGAATAGTAGAGTTCAAATTTTTACATTCGTAATTTTTGCTGGAATTTTTTTTTTGAGTTTCTTATTGATATGGGTTTTTTTTTACAGTCTCTTAGAATTCCACTAAGCATGAAATATTCATGTCCTTTTCAAATGACCTGGAAATTAGCCGTGAATGCTGTGTTAAAGGTTCTTCATGCAGGATTACCTGTTGCTCGTCAATATCGTATGTATTTAGATCATTATTAACAAGAAAATTTGTTTTAATATATTATGTATCACATATATTCATTCATTATGCACATGCAGTTTAAATTATTAATGATATTTCAAAATATTTATTTTTAAGTATTTTAAAGATTTTTATCATCGATAAATTATAGATTTTGAAATCATGATTTTTATTAATGTTATGTTGTAGCTGCACAGTTCCAAGGAATGTGGATGGATCTTGCGTATGCATTAGAAGATTTCTTATTTCCTGCTAGGTAAGTATGGAACAAATGATACATGATTGATAAAAATAGCTGTGTAAATATATGTATTAAACTGTGTATTTGTATACTATCATGTTAAATTTCGAAATTATATACTAATAAAAGTTTGTATAATGGCTTAAGAATGGATTTTAAATAATTTTTTATTATATGTTTGCAAATTTAAGGTTTACATAATATATACTGTAATTGCTATTGGAAGAGATCTTTGCCATGTATATGCTATTTTTCATCAGTTGTATCTTAATTGTAAACTAATTGAACTCGTATGTTATTTTATTCCTATCTTCATAATTGAATGTTTTTGTTGTTGTTACTTGTGCCACCTGTCTGACGTAGTCAGATCGAGGCCCACGAAATTCATCATGGCCACGGGCTGGATCTACGCTTGTCGTTAGCCTATGCTTTGAGCCCCCATGAAGGTGACAGTACGATTTTGCTCGGTACAACACGATAGATGGCGACACCGTTCGGACCCACTGATTCAACGAGCACGTACTCCGTGTGTACTCGGAGGGGTTTTGGTGGCATCGGGGATTGAACCCAGGCCTTCCGGTCTGGAATTAGATGCTCTAACCACTAGGCTACCCATGGCTCTCTGAATGTTTTAAATATGCATACTGCTGAAAGAAATAAGTTAATAATTAATTCATAAATACATTTTTTTTCTGTGAAAAAGTTTTATTCTCAAAATAAAGTCGTTATGTTCTAGTACCCTTTTTAATCATATATTTTAGAAATGTATGAGACACACCATTTTATATAATTCTAATAATTTTTTCTTTAAAATCAAAAGTGAGGTGTGTTCTTGAATTTAAATGCCTTTTGGTAACTTGGGGGATTATGAATTCTTCTTATGATTGAAAGTTCATATTTTTGGAATAATGTTTTTCAGTATTAAAACTTTTATATTTTGAATGTTATGTTAAATTAAAAAAAATTGTTTTGTTGAATGTTGCATCACGAAAATTATGTGTTCTAAAAGTTATTTTTTTCTTACTCTTTCTATTTTTACCCTTCAAATCTTACAATTTGTAATGTTATAAAATGGAGAAGATTAATTTCGTTTGAATTACATTTTAATTCAGAAAGGTTATTTGTTCAAAAGTGATAAATGTTTAAAAACATTATCTAAAATGTACTCTTTTTGCTTTTCTAAAACAATTAAAAATTGGTTTCTTTTTAGTTCACCTTCACCCACTCAAAGTCTTGAAGACCAGCAATGTGATGAGGCAATGGATTGTAAGGTAATTGTTTCCTTTTTATTTTCTTGCCTTTCTAATTTTAATTAGCTAAGGAAACAATCTCTAAGTTTTTAAAAATATTTATTTAAATTTTACTTGTAGGTTATTCTTTTAATACGTGATGGAATTTTGCCATATGCAAATCAACTGCCTCGTGAATTTATCATACGAATTGTTACATTACTGAATAAAGGTTCAATCCACTCAGCTACAAACAACAGTCCAGTTGGTAAGAGTCACAAACTTTTAGATTCTTATGGAATAGAAATCTCCAAAAATAAATTTACTATTTTTATCTTAGTTGATTTTTTAAAGTAAAGAAATATGTATTTACAAAAAAAAGTAATTTTGTGTTAAAATAATTATATAAAGTTTATAAAAAAAAGGAGCATATTTTGCATATGAAGTGCCATATTTGAAGCAATAAAAATTGTATGTGGGGATATCTTTTCCCTTAGTTGTGCTGTATATCATTTTCTTTTTGAGCCCAGTTTAGTTATCAAATATGAATGATGAACTTAAATTAGACTTGTGCTTCACTTCAAAAGTCCATTTCACAAGTCTATCTCATCACTATTCTCCTATTGGCTGAGATCTCTTAAGGAGTTCAACTAGCTCATTAAGTTCAATAGAGTTTATTTCTTCATAATATTATGAAATATTTTTGTAGTACATTTCAATTATTATTATATATTGTCTTTTTATTATATAGTACTTAATGTTTATTTTAACGTTTTATTCAAGAAATTTTTTGAGAAACAGATTATTTTTTTACTTTCGTTTGCTTTTAAATATTTATTGCAATACAGTTACTAAAATGTCACCACAGCTTAATATTTGAATATGTTATTTGTGTGAACATGTTGTAAATATGGAAGTTTATTAATACATGTTGATTTTAGGAGAAATAAATCAACCATACTTCCTAATTTGGTTTTGAAGTGTGTTGTAAGATTGTCATAGGAAACTTACGTTTGTGCAGTTACTAATTATTTACCATTAGCAGGTCTTACTTTTGTCATGTTAATAACTTTTTAAAGATAAATTTTTAAAAATATTTTTTCTAAGGTTCTGTTTGAAATATGTTTACTTGCAAATATGATTTCAGCTGCATCATTCAAACATTTTCTTCAATGTCATTTTGGTTTAAATGAATGTTATGAGGAGTCTCACTGTACGTTTGTGTAACAGATCCAGTGATTTTTCTTCCTTTGTTATGTTTTAATAATTATATTTTTTTATTTACTCATGTATTTTAAAGGTAGGCTGAATGTATTTTATTATATCTATTTAGTGTTCAAGCAATTTGAGAATACAAAGTTTCTTGATGGATGTTAGTTAAAAATTGCTATTTTTGTGTTGCTACAAATTTTAAGCTGAAATTTGTCAATATTTTGGTGAATTTTTATTAATTCAATAATTTTGCTAAAAATAATCATAGTTTTGTAAGATTTTGAGAGCACAGTATCAAGATCAAATAGCTTTAAATTGCTAACTACTTTTTTTTGCATTTGCTTGTTTCAAATTAGTATACATTTTGTTTCAAATTAATTTATAATTTTTTTTAGATATTGATTCAAGTAGAAAACTACGGGAAGAGTTTGCTAAGTCTTGCTTTGAAACTTTACTGCAATTCTCTTTCTTAGAAAGTGGAATTGACATTGATGATGATGGTGTTGTTAATTTATTAGCGGTAACATCTCTTCTTCATAGATTTAAAGAAGTTATTCACAAGTATGCAGAAGACGAAAGGTTGAGTGGAAAGTGTCCTTTACCTAGGTAATAATATGCTTTCAATTTTTTTACTATTATAATATCCTTTCATAAAAATGATATATGTTTTGTCAAGGCTATCTTTAGAATAAGATCTTAATTTGGAATGGTTTTTTTTTATATATAGAAGTACTCCAACATTATTATTATATTCTGGTTTCACTATCCCATGGGGAGCTACATATTTTATCATACTTCTCATTTTTATCTTGAGCTGCACTTTTCATTCTTTTGGTAGAGTGCATGGGGTGCAGATGTTATTGTATACACTTTATTTTTTGTAACCCATTTTTGTCTGGATTTTAAAATATTTTATTTTGTTAAATAATGCTATCGTTTTATTTTTGGAATCTGTACAGTATCCGTAAGAAAAGACCGTTTTTGCTTCAGGACCACAAACTTTTCAAGATGTTTCGGATACAAATTTAATTGCTGCTTGGATGTGACAAGTCGAGTTTTGGAAATAAGTTTGCAGCTATATTAAAGATGAAGCTATGTAAAAGATATGATATCCTCATATCAGATGTTTCTTAATACTGGAGGGGATATTCAAATGATGCCACCAAATTATATTGATGTGGCTTGTATCTTCAAAGTTGAGTTTTGATGTGTTGAAAATAAAGGTTACGAAAAGTCTTCCCCTAGAAGGTAATCGAGGTTTCAACATTCGGTAGAGCAACAGTTCTCTTACATACCTTTCTTCATACACAACCATTACAAAAACGAATATTCGGCTCCGAGCAAATAAAGCATTTTGCTCAATGATTGATTTGATGACTTGCAGTAAATTTTGAGGTGGATATGTAATTTTCTGATGATTTTTAAAACTATCTTTGGGTCATATGTGAAATTTTTCAAACTTTGAACAATGTCCTTTACAAAAATATACATAATTCCATTTATTTCTTTAAAATGTGTGGAATCTTCTTCAAATAAGAGTTTCCCTCAATTTTCCTAGGTAAAGTACTTTAACATATTCTGACGTTAAATATGAAAGTATTTGAAAACAAAAGATGTAGTTTTGATAAATTTAATATTACGACGAGTATTTTAAATAACTATATATTTGGTGGAATTAAGTGCTTGTGAATAAAAGATTTTGACCAAATAGGGGACTCTTCTGGAAATATGTTTATGTCAAATAGTAATAAAGTAATCTTTTGGTACTGGAAAGGGTTATAAAAATATGACAGAAAATTTAAATTTGCCACATATAAGTGTGCTTATCACAAAAATCAATGGCTGTGCAATTCAAAACATAATTAATTTATAGATTGCAGTAACACATAAATACAGGTTTAGCTATTTTTAAAGATTCATTTCCATAATTGTATTAATAGTTTTAAGCCTTTTTTATGGATTCTTTGTGTTCTACTTTGTTTTTTGATTGACACTATGAATTCAAAACTTGAGAGTTCAAAAAATAAATAACATGTTTCAAAATTTGTCAGCATAATTTTAAAAAAAAAAATCTGTTTATTATTGTGTTACATTAGTTGTAACTTGTTTACAGGATAAAATCATAGTATTTTTTCCAATTAGTAGTACCTTGTATTGTAAATAGTTTGTTTTAAAATGTTGCTTTTGTATGATCAAATATCTTATTTTCACTTTTATTGGTATTCTGCAAATTAACTGGGTAATATATGAGAAATGAAGCAACTTTTTGATTTTCATTTAATTGGCCTAATTAATCTGCAGATCATCTTAGTATTGTTCATATTACTTGATTTTGCACTTGAGCAGTAAAATACACACATAGGTTATGAGGAGTAACAATAAAATAAAGCCTGCAAACATAATGCCTCTTTTAGTATGAATGAATCAGCATTATTCTTTTTGAAAAACTTGGCTTGTGACATTTTCCATTTTTGTGTAATGTTGTATACATTTTGGGATAATTATTGAAGTTTCCTAAATAGTGCAAACAATTAAAACATTTAAATAAAAATTGTTAATAGTTTTCATAAACAGGCTAATTTCTCAACTTTCAAATGATAAACATTTCAATAATTACTATAGTTTTTAACTTCTGAAAACTTAATGTTAGATTTATTTGATGACACTGAGATTAATAACATCAAGATTTCAAAAAATGAAATATTGATACCATTATTTGATAAAAAAATCACCTATAAGAAATCAGAAAAAAAAAAGAATTTTTTTTGGTGCTGTTCTATCTGTTACACCTTCTCTCTGTAGAACTGAATTTTATTTGATACATACAAGAGAGTTACTATATAGGTATTTGATAATTTAATTCTAAATTACAGGCATAGAATGTCAGAAATTTCTTTTGTGCTGAAAGCAGTAGCAACTTTAGCTAAATCTTTAAAAAAGGCTGACCCTGAAAAAGGTAAGTTCATAATTAAGATATAAAAGTTAGTAAAAGGATTCATTATATTCTAGTTTGTATTATAATCCTGCATATATTTAGTTCAGTGTGATATATTTTAACATTTTGTAAAATTTTCACATTTATAAGTCTGAAGTTGATTTTAAAAGAATTAGGTTGCAGTTGTTACTCAATTAAAATAATAGATAGAGTTCAAAGAGAACATAATTTTTAATAAATATGCTTTGGAAGAAAACCGGTTATCATTATAATTTTTTCCCTCATTTTAAAGTTTGAGTTTGCCATGCACTAAATTTTGAGGTATTAAAAAAGTAATTGATTGTTTTTTATTTTGAAATACTAAAATTGGATTTTGTTGGTTTAATATGATTACTTTTAAAACTCTATTAAGAAGTTAAATGTATAGAAGGTCAGTGTCATTTAAACCATAAAAGTAGTTGCAATTTTTTTTTTAATATTTATAGAATAAAAATTTGCATCTATCACTTTTTTTTTATTGAAAAATTAAATTTCTAATTTTATAGATTCTAAAATAGAGTACTATTTTAAGGGAAAAGGGCAAACTGATTCTTCTGGATATGCGTGAAAATATAATTGTTATATTTTCATTCCGTAATCTGTAATTGTTGGTGTCTTGACTGTACATGGGAAGTGCAAATATATGTTTAATTAAAAAGAATCTTATTTTAGATACTAAAAAAAGAAAGAATTATAATACTTTTTTAACAGAATTTTCAAGTTATTTCAATTCTAGTTAGATACACTTTTGATATTATGTACTCAGATCAATAAACAAAAAAAAAAGCTATAAGCTTCCATCTTAATTTACTCAAAAATTCTTTGCGAATATTTAAGTATATATTTTCACTTTTAATTTTGTTGTATGATCTTAGAAGGCCAAGCAGGTGAAAGATCCAAAGAACTGAAAGCAATAATTTCTTAACTAGAATTCAACCTTCTCTGTTCAAAAGTTTGTTTAAATCTTTTTCCGTAGTCATTTTAATTTATTGAAACAATGCTCCCCCTCATTCGCCCCCTTTTGTCAAAGCTTTCTATCTATAAGCAAATACCCGAATGCAGTGTTGCTTTGTGGGCGAATAAGGGATGCAGTTGTGCATATTTTCCATATTTGGTTGTATTCCTACTTTTAATTAGTGAAGCTTTCAGGTTCCTAATTAACACATACCCCATTTTTAATTTTGTTAAAATGTCAATACAAATAACAAAGTTTAGTCATATGTTAATATGTTATTAATATGTTATTTAATATGTTATTTAAAATGAAATAAAGATTGAAATAATTAAAAAAATTGTATAGTTGCTTCAGAACGTGCATATTACTTGTGAATTCATGTTAAATGTTTAATGCATTTTAAGTATGTTGTATATTTATAAACTCGTGAATGGAAGTGCTTTTATTATTTTTAGTTGAATGGACTGTGTGGGAGCAACTTATTTCACTTTATCCAAGTCTTGTTGATTGCACAACTTCCACTTCAGCTCAAGTTTGTTGTTCATTGAGGGAGGCTTTGCACGAGTATGCTGATCTTTTAGAACCACCCAAGAACGTGCTCAATGGAAGTTCATGATATTCATAATAACACTCATTGTTTATAGATTTTGTAAACATGTTTTCACTTCATAAGTGAACTTGTTTGAAAGTTATGTAAGATTGAAGCATTTTATTGCCAAATTGTGAATTAGATCTTTTGGGCCCGTCGTAAAATGTGACATTTATCATTGAAATTGATTTCAAAACTTTGGAAATAGTGTACTATAGATACACTTGAAAGATGCAAAAACATTACTTTTTCAAAGCAATAATTTTATTCATTTAATCAACCCAGTTTTCAGGTTTGTATTTAAATGAGTCAATTTTTTCATATCAAGTTTTCAAATGATGTAATTATGTAATATGAAGTAGCGGTTTTTAAAATAAACTCTGTTGGCTGCATAATTTTATGTGTAAAATATTTGAGGATTGATATGATCATGTATCCATTAAAATATGACAAAATTTAATTTATCTGTAAAGCAATTGTAATCTTTATAAGTGTTGCACCTGACTGCTCAAATTTTTATAATCTAGTATTGGTTTTTCTCATTGGTATAGTTTTATTTTTATTTTATAATTGTTATTATATTTTAATAGGTTTATTATGTATGGAGCTACATATACAATTTAGCATTTTAAGTCCAAAAAGAGTTTTTGTGGTAATTAATCATAAAATATGTGTGAGAACTGGAGGACATAGTAGTTTTCTATCATCTTCCTTTTAATCAAAGGAATAGTATTCTATTTCTGCACCTTTTGTTATGTATATAATTATTCATTTCAAAAATAAATAGTTATCTGTTTGATTTTGTTGCATGTAACACAATGATAGATATTTAAATAAAGACTGTCATAAATTATTCAAATTTACTAAAGTTGTCACTAACTACATTTTTTAAACACACCACAAGCAAATCATGTATATTACTATTTATAAAACTTCTGATTGACTGCTGTATAAACGTGGCAAAATAAAGAATTTTTTTAGTATATGGATTATATTTTTTTTACTTAAGTGGCATATAATGGTGTTAAACTTTAATTAAATGTTAAGTAGAATTAATATAGGAGAAAGAATTATATTTTGTATTTGTTGTTATACTTATAGAATTTAAATGATTTCAACTGATTATTAAATGTTCCTCTGCATATTATATGGATTTATTAGTTGGATGCATTGATTGATAATAATTTAGAAGAGAATTATACATTTCAATTAATACACACAGGCACACACACACGAGTGTATGCTAGCACCATTTTAGTGATCAAGTAATTGTTTGTTGAAAATTAAGTATAAATTGTTATAAAAATTATCTGCAATGCTAAATTAATTGATTTTTATGATTGTTATATACTGTAATGTATAAAATAAACAATTTTATTTGAATTTGAAAGAAAAAAAGATACGTTGAAAACAATTTAATTAACGATAAATTTTATTTATAAAATTTACAGATATGCATGGGTAATTATTAAACATTTTTTATTAAATGAAATTATTATGATAGTAAAGTGTTATTTTTCAGCAGGGTTTCAAAAAATATGTAGCATAAAATCAACTTTCATGCTTGCAGTTTTGTCATTGAGCTATGCCAAAGTTCACATGAAAAATATGTTTATTAAAATAAATTATAATTTAAGTCTTCAAAAAAATCAAAATTCCTGTCCACATAATCTTTTATTCATCAGAAATGTCATTTAGTGTTCTTTAATTACAGATGTTAGAAATGAAGATATGTGATGATGAAATGCAGAAAAGAAAATGTTCTGTGAAAATATAAAATTTTCTATTTTTATGTACTTTGTAAATTGTAATTCCATTATAATTAAGGTTTATTGCAATACTAATTGTTAAAAGGATAATAAAGGAATATGTCAATTGAATTTCACTATACCATTTTTTTTAAAGAAAGTGCTGTGAATTTATATTTGGGTTATGCAAAACAGGCTTTAATATGTGTGAATGAATTTATACTATATTGTAGGTGTTGTATATCAGTATGCATGGTTTTCAAAGTACATGTTGAATCAGATTGTAACATGTTACAGGAAATTTGAACCAAATGTTGATTCAACAGGGTTGCCTTATTATGAAATTTCTGCTGTTTGGGAATGAAGCCAGTAATATAAATCTACCCATGCAGAATATGTAATCTCTTTGAGATATGTGTTTTAGTTTAAATGGTTAAAATCTAAATTAAAGCCTGAAACTAATTTTCAGAGTGCTTAAAATTCTAAGGAAAGAAGAATGTTTTTTTTATAAGAATGTAATTTTAATTCCTGATGATATTTTTTATAAAAATGACTACAAAATATTCATACTGGGTATTGTGAAAGTATTTAACTGTTTGCTAAAAGTTTTTTTTTTAATTGAAGAAAATTTATTATTCAACTTGGATAATTAAATTTAACAGAGCCAGCCTACATTAACATCTAGAATACTCTTTTGTGAACTCATTTATTTATTATTCAATTAGTAATCAGTTATAACTAAAAAATATTGCCTTTTTGAGATGTATGTTGTATGGAAATGTAATATTATGTAATCAAAAATCAAGTTATAATCTATTGCAGTTATGAGAATCTGTAATTAATATTTCTTTAGGGTGATGAAGTTGTTTTTAAAGAATTACTTTTATCTCATTACACTATTAAAATTCTGTTTTTTTTTCTCTTGGTTATGTGCAATAGCATTTTTTTTTTACTTTGAGGGAACCGATTAGCTTGAATCCAATATTTTTAATCTGTGGGGGGAATATAACCCCCCTAATTGCTAATCTTTTCTTATTTAATTATGGCTTATTATATATGAGACTAATATATAAAGTTGGATCTGATTTAGTAAAAGTTTGAAAGCCTCTAGCTTAAACATTTTTTTTAAAATTTCATGAATTTAACTTCAATGTTCTGTTGTTTTGCCACCTGATCTCGACTGCATCAGATCCAGGCCCGCGGAATTCATCATGGCAAGGGGCTAGATGTACATCAGTCGTTGGTCGTAGCCTTGAGCACCGTACAGGTAACGGTACGATTTTTAGCTCAGTTCCACCCCAATTTAGAGAGAGAACACTCTGAGTGGCAGGGGCCCCTCCTACCTCTCTTCCCCTTCTACCAATCTCACGGAAGGACTTGCGGCTCGACGGCTACTTAGAGTACCTCCATGCTGCAAAGGCACTATACATTTACAAACATCCATACCTTCTCCAGGATTCGAACCTAGGCCCTATGACACAGTAGTCAGGGTCACTAACCACTATACCGGTTGGGCGACTCACTCCTATGCTCTTCATAGTACTTATATTTCTAATGTGTTGAGATTTTGAAATGCTGAATATTCTTTATTTATAACTATTCTGATGTATATATACACACAATAAACGGATCTGTTCCAGGTTACAGAAAATCGCGTTATGTGGGATTTTAATCGGACAAATTTGAACGTATCTAAAACCATTCTATGCACTGATTTTGACAGAGAGTTATGATGTTACTTTTTCTAATCAAACATTTACTCTTTTTTTTAAAATTTCGTCATTGGGTCTTTAAATTTACGATCTCGGCATGTATTTCTAGTAAAGCTAAAGAAAGCTCATTTCTGGCTTTTAATGATCCAGAGCATGTTTTGATCTTAGAAGACTTAAATGAAATGTTACAAATAGCAAAACTCTTGAAGTACATTTTTATTTTTTTTATCTCTTTCAAAGAGCGCTTTAAGAAACTTAAAAGAAATAGAATGATTGGTATTCACTGACCACACACACACAATGATGTTAGTTTTAGGTTTATTCTCCTTTGACATGTTTTTTTAAATGACAAACAGGAGACATTGATTATCATTGTTAACAATATCTGATGTATCAGATCCACCATAGATTTTTATTTGTTCGGTATCTGTGTATTCCAGTTTATAAGTCTTCAGAGTTTTATCTTAAAGTACATAAGATTGGATTAAGGCTGTTATTTCATCTTTGTTTTTTTTTTCAAGTCTCTCTGCTAACTTACTTGTTAGTTTCTTGCAAGTCCTATCAAGCTTTTTAAATTCATTCTTTTTCCAGGAACACAAAACGTTATTCAATAAAAGGAATTTGACAATCAAAATGATAGTTAACAAATCATTCACGTAAATTTTGAGTTTTTTCCGCAAATTCATTTATATGCCTTTACATAATCGAAAAACAAAATACATAAAATTGTATCTACTCTATCAAACTTTTTTATGAATGAAGCTTTTTCCATTTATATCGCGCTGGTAGGACTTTCTAATTTATAATTATTATAGAACTTATTATTAGCTGTACTATCCTGTACTCGAAACCGCAAGAACAGAAGCTTCATTGAATATTTACTTTTTTAAGCCACCGTTTCGAATATTTTACAAAAACTCAGATATTTGCTGTTGGAGGGTAATGACATTTTGCATCGTTGCTGGGAACATCTCATTATTTGTGATAAGGAAAACTTATTGGGCAAAAAGTACTTGGATTACCTAAAATTGGTCATTCAAAATCCTTTTTAGCAATGAATTTATGATATTTAACTGTTTTACCACACTCTCTAAAATTAACACTCTACATTCAGAAAGTATGAAAATAAAAGTAAAAATCAAGAGAAATCAATTCACAATACCATCTGTAGGGGATTGATTGAAAGTCAAAATAATGTGGTGAACTAGCGAGGAATTTCTCCATTTTTACAGGTACCTGAAATATGCTACATGTCAAAGGCTAATTGCGTAAAAGAAAAGAAGGGTGTCAAAACCGTTGAGGATATGATATAACTGATAATGATAACAATCATGAGAGATAGAGAGAGATCAATTAAGGCCTCTAGTTCGGCACCAATAATAAAACCCGTGGCGAATGAGAACCAATCCAGAAATAAGTTATTGTTATTGAGTCTGATCGTGTAACAGCTTCGTGTCATCTGTCCATCAAGAATATGGTGTGATAAATGACTCGGATACAGTTTCCACAAAGCTTCCCGATTGCACTCAAACAGTGGAACGCTGTGAAGAAGCATTTCGGAAAACGTGTGGTGTTGAAATAAGAGCATCATCAGTACGGCTTCTTTTTAGTCAAGGACAATACACGATTATTCTAAAAAAATCCGTGACTTTAAAGTACGGTAATACAACGCAATAGGTGGGGCTGAGTGATAACCTAGTAAGTCGGGGTATAATTTTGCATATAAATACATATAAATTATTTTTATTTGGCGTTGAGGACGAAAAAAATAATTTAGAAAAAAATGTTTAATCAAGTCTTAAATAACACAAATACAAAATCACAAAACAAAGTTATTTTGATGTAGTCATAAAATGTAACATGTATTCCGATTCCAGACTTTATTTTCTCCCGCAAAATTTCCTCGTAGCATGCTAATATATTTTTTAATTCTTTGGCGTAGTTGAAAAAATGCGCTCTTCCTCGGAGTCTACATTTTTAAAAACTTGTAACCCTTTTGCAATTATATTTTGAAACCTTCTGTCCAATTTCAAACCGCCATTCGATGTTCTGAATGAACTGGGTCTACAGACTCTCAGGTTCTTCAATGCCTTGCTCTTGCTCATGTATTTCTATGAGCCCATCAATTGTCAGCTCTTGATTGTGAGAATCCAGCAGTTCTTGAAAGTCATCACGGACCACTTCTGAATTTATTTGTTGGACAAGATTAACAACATCTTCAGTCACATAACCAATTTCATGAGTGAGTAATAAAAAAAAGCTGTGTAGCGCTCATACAAAAGACGAATCGACGAGATTTGGAAATCGCGTAAGTCGAGGTATTACTGTATATAAAGCAAATGTGAACCACATTAAAACCTATTTTCCGTGTAGTATTGTTTTTGGAGTGACCTCCAATCCTTTTATTTTCGTTAGGGAGCTTTATTAAAACATCGTTTTTAAAGAGAATTATGTAAAACATAATTCTCTTGAAAATTTTGACAACGTAACTTGCATTTTGAGAGAAGGATTCTATAATTGACTAGAGTTTTGAAACTGAAAAATAGTTTCAAACATTTAGTGGAAAATCTTAAATATTATTATCTTCAGTTCCTTTTAATTTTAGAGGCTGGCAGTCAAATATATTACTAGATCCTATAAAACTTTCGGAGGTGAAAAAAATCTGATAAATTTGAGTTTGTGGTTTTATTTTTAATTTGGGGAATCCCCAAAATAACTCATTTTCAAACCTTAACTGCTAAATAGATTAGGGCTATAACTATAACTAATAATATTTTTGGTCCGATTGTGGATGTGACTTTAAGACGAACATTTATTTTACAAGAAGTCAGAAAATTTAAACTAAAATCGCGCAATAAGCCCACTTATAGATCTGATTAAAAAATCTCTATATCAGTCGCCTATTCTTGCAAGAAGTAAAAACACCTTATGTTTAGATTCCAGTTCTGATGGAAATTCCCGAGTAACGTTGCATGTGTTTTGTGACGCCAGTAAAAAAGCAATTGCTTATTTATTTTTGAGCTTGCTTATTTTTGAGAATAATACGGCCTGATTATGTTTTTGCTCAACTGATTTAGCAAAAGCGAGGGTTGCTCCTTTGAAAGACATGACAGCTCTCCAATTAGAGTTGATATCATGCTGTATCATGGTTTAGCTAGCTGCATTTGTAATTAGCGATTTAAATGCATCAGATGTACTTGTTTATTGACAGATTCAACTACGGCACATTAATTTGTATGCAACGAGATATACAATATTGAGTTGAGTAAAAGATGTTACTAATTGGGTTCACATGCCCTCGAATGAGAATTTTGCTGACATATTTTCTTGGGGTTACAATGATCGCTCATTTAAGATGGTGGGAGGGTCTTAATTGGCTTTACAAGAGTGAAGATGAATAGCCAAAATTTAAACAAGTACTCCGCGAAGCAGCGATAAATATTGAGATAAAGAAAGCTATTTTTTTTGTGAACTAGTACTAGAAAAGTAGAGTTTTTAATTAGCACTGTCGATATTTTTCATCTTATGTAAAGGTTATTAATATTATTGCGTGGATATTTTTGTAATTAAAAATGCCACGAAAGCTGATGTTAATAAATCTCTGGACACATCAATGTTCTGAATATCAAAATGCGGTAAAAGTTGTGATTATATTAATTCTAAAGAAAACTTTTTAGAGTTAAAAAATGATTAAATTTGAGCTTTAAAACTATTCATACAAGAATTTGAAATGTTACGTGCTAGAACAAAACTTAATTTTCGAGAAGAGATACAGATAATTTTAAATGTCCTATTATTTTACTTACCGATAACTTTTTTGCTTATTTGATGATTGTATGAAAGCATTAAAAACGTATGCATACAAGGTATCTATCGTTGTGACCCACTTATAAGAAAAGTTTGGATTTTAAATAAGTCTCACAAAAAAACGACCAGACAATTAATTCAAAAATATATTTAGTGCAAAAGGTTTTAACTCGGAAATCTGAAGTCATGCCGTAATCTTTACCCCGAAAGATAGAGCACACACTGTAAAATATTTCAAATTGTAAGAGTTGATCTTGCCATTCCTTCTCTTTTCTTCCTTTGAAAGATATCCAGAAAGGCTGGGTCGTATTGTTCACTTGCGTCAGATTCTGTGTGGTGCATTTAGAACTCTGATTGCGTCTCTTTTGACCGCAGCATTTTTACAACCTTTGGAATAGTTTATTTTGAGAAGTGACCGACCCTCCATTATTTATTCAGACAAGAAGATAAATTTTATCGAATACTTCATAAGTTCTATTGACTGGAATGTTATAAACTATCAAATATACAGATTTTTAGTTATTAGAGCGAAAGTTTAACTCTTGCAGCGCTGCGTGATAAGGAGGATATTGGAGAAAGATGATTCAGATGTTGAATAAATATTAAGAGAAAAGTCAGCAAAACAAAAAATTCCTGTCCGCTACCACAACGGAGGTATTTCCAGCATATATACGAATTTATGAGGGGTATGGTGATTATGTTGGAATTAAAAAGGGCAGGAGTTAATCCATACATCAAATCTCAGCTTACACCCATCTAGATGCACCTACATTATGCCGACTTTGACAAAAAAAAGTCTGGAAAAATGGAATGGGGCAAGCTTAAGGGGTGCCATTGCTGTCACAGAGCGATGTCAGCACTCGTGGATCAACGCATCCACGGACGTGGCAATCCCGTGAGCTGCCTTAGAACAATTATAACCATCATATTCTTTTAAAAAAATATTTTAAATATGTATGAGAGAGAGAGAGAAATATGAGACTGTGTTCAGTTATAATAAATTTCAACCTTTGTTAAATCATAGTTCTTTGAAAAAGGTACAATATCAATTATAAGTTTTTGTTAAATATAGAATATTGAGAGATCTAAGTTTTTTTTAAAAAGATGTGCTTTATAGAAATAAATCTTCAGTGTAGCTTATAAATTTACATAAATAACTGAATTTGTTTTATGAGAAAAGACTCAACCTTCGAATTGATATATTTGCATACCGATAATGTATTTGAAATGCTAAGTTGCATTCAAACACAGGTATCGTACACAGAAAGTTTTAAGCACAAGTATCACAAGTACTGGCTGCGGGGAAAGTAATATATAAAAAAATTGGCCATGGATTCAGGAATATAAGAATAAGACATTTTAATTTGTATTTAACTGAACTCTGTTAAATCTGACTTGGTGTTGACGCTATGAAGTGTAGAAATTCGATTAAAACATAAACAAAATAAATTCGTTGATATTAAAAAGCTATTATTCTTAAAGGTTACTTTAAGACGCATTTATTGAATTCTCTTATTATTTTATACAGAATATCACACACACACACACACACACACACACACACACACACACACACACACACAACACACACACACACACACACACACACACACACACACACACACACACTACAGTTTATATCATGTTCTAAGTTTACAAGTTGCTTCGGCATATATATTTTTATAATTCATTACATTAACTGTAGTTTTTCTGTAACATTTTCTCTAGCATAGAATAATAGAGCAGGATATTAATTATTTTCTGTATTTTAATTTTAAAAATAAAAGAATACGTTTAATTTACTGTTGTTTTTTCGGATTATTCCTCAACCAAGAATGACATGAATTAAGATTAAACGATAAAGATTTTACCGGTGGATAAATGAATGTATGTGTGTGTTTTCTTTTTTCCCTCATCAAAAATTTTATTTCGAAATAAGACCTATCGAACTTGACAAAATTCTAAATAATAGCACAAAAAGGAACCTCAGGGTTATGAAAACAATCTGATGCAATCAATCAAGAAAAAACTTAGATGAAAATGATTCTTTTGGATAAAATGAAAAGATATGTATGTTTCGTCATTTATTGTTTTTCTTCACATCATTCCTGTTCTTGTCAGATGAAAGGTAGACAAAAATTGCTTTCCCATTGAAGCGTCCTGATTTAAAAGAAGTTGCTGGCCAATGTTTTCTGGTCACATAAAATAAGAAAATTAAATAAAAAAAAATAAGAAATCAAATTGTATTCTTTTAGTTACAGACATTTTCTGAGACTATCAATACATTCATAATGATTATATTTTTATGGATTTAATGTCCTAGGAAGAAATTAGCAATTTACTATTTCTCCACATTTAAAAAGAATTCAAAATCCTTAAATAAAAATTCAAATCTTAAGGAAAATTGAATAAAACAATGCAAAAATTTTTCAAATTTTTTTTTTTTATAAATACAAGATTTTTATCGTATTTGTTGTAAACGAATACAAAAGTTTGAATTATTGGTAATCATAATTTTTAATTTTATTACTCATTTATTATAGAAATTATTTTCTATTTACTCTGATTAGATATTAGTTTAATGTTTTTGTTATTTAAGTGAAATATATAATATACATATTGGAATTTATTAATGAGAATATAAAACTTTATGTATATGTATAGTATATAAATGAAGTTGTTAGTATGTAAATGAATCATAATTTAAAATCTCTCTTAGAGTAAAATATTGCAAATTTATAAATGTAATTTCATTGCCTTTTTTATTTTGGAGAGGTTTAGTCAGTGCCTATTTAAGCTCATTTCGGGCCCTGAGCGCAGAAGATCTATGGGCCTCCTTCGCACTGGCGGATCGAAATTTATAACCAGAAAACCTGGTTAAGTCCAGCTTATCCGGGCCCTTTCGCACCCTTCCGGTCCCTGGGCCCCTGGGCACCCACCCCAAGCGCCCAATGGATAAACCGGCACTGTATTTAGTCTTAAATGCTTTTTTAAAATAAATATTTGATGCTTTACAAAATTTATAGGAAATTCTTTTTATGAATATTTAAAAATATATTGTCTTTAGTGGTTTAAATTATTTAAACTGAGAATAGTATTTATAAGTAAGTACACAAAAATATTGCTTGATGTTCGGATTTCAACAATTTTTGAGTAATTTCTCATATATTTAATGAAAGAAACTTTCTAATTGAATTTTCAAAACTTATAATTTTCAGTGAAAAATCTACAAATAAGAAAAGGTGAAAACTTTAAAAAGTTACATGCCACGTATTAAATACTTCATTTCCTAGATATTTTTATAAGAAACTGTAGTTTTTTATCATTACTGTAAAAAAATAATATCGCTTTCTTGTACAAAATATATATAATAGAAAAAAATTATTTATAATTATTTAATACATTGTAATGATTAATTTAAATTTAATTATTGAGTTTTGATTGAAATATTCCATCTATTGATCAAGTTTAAATTTAACTGAGTCTTTCTTCTTCCTCTCCAGCAATAAAATATTTTACCATATTAATCAATAATTCTTTTCCATTTTCTCAAAAATATAACTAATATTAAGCAATCATATTCAAGATGAGATATGTAGTCTAAAATAATAAGTATATATATAATATATTTGATAAATTATTTCTCATAAAATATTTCTATGGTTAAATGTTCATTTAATGTAAATATTGTGCTTCAGGAGAAAAATAAGTCGTATACGAAAATAAAAGTACAATTTACATTTTATTTATAAGCTCTAGATCAGGGGGTGGGCATTAAGTCGATCACGATCGACCAGTGGACCGCCGAGACATTTTGGGGTGACCGCCATTACTAATACCTAAGACGTGCATACTAAAAAAAACGTATTTGTGGCACACTGGCCAATTAATCTGGAAACTGGGTGGACCGCAACACCTTGAAAAAGTTAGAAGTAGCCCGTGCCCAGGAAAAGTCTGCCCACCCCTGCTCTAGATGCTAGTTAGAATTTGTAATGAATGTACCTCTTTCACTGCTGAATCTTTATGCATTAATCTCACTATCAAATGCATCATATAGCATAAGGCATTTCTGAATGGTTTTTGTTCAGATTCTTTTTCTTCTCTAGAGACTCTGAAAATAAGCCATCTTTTAGTAATATTATTGTAGGAATTTGAAAGACCGTGTGTGTTCTGAAAGGTATGGGAATACTTGTGCTCTTTGCTTTTGTCCGTAGCCACACTGATACGCTCAGAAATAAAAGGGCTAATTTCTTGGCTGAGAGTGTAATCAAGAGAGAGATACTGATTTCTTAATTAATATTTCCAAATTCGTAAAAAAAATAAAATGTTGTCGCACTTAGAACAGTTTGACATTCCTCGCTCATTGACATCATTTGAGCTTTTATCGAACTCTTTACAAAGCTCTCATGCAATAATTTTTGGTTTAAAATCCTTTTTCTTCTAATCGCGGTAATTTTAATGTGAGTACTTTCTCTCCCCCTTCTTAACTTTGTGACTGTAATGCTGGCGTGATCAAAGTATATCAAACATCTAATCCCCCCCCCCCAATCTCAATAAAGAAAATATAATAACGTTTAAAAACTAAGCTGCATATTCTTAATATCAACATGCTTCTAAATTTTTCTGGCTTGTTTACGTCATTGTTGCGTTCATATTACTTTATAATTTTATTGATTCAATTTGTAATTTTTGCTTTGCAAATTACTTTGTACTTTCTGCTTTGTATCTGAATTTTTATATTTGCTTTACGGATCATCCTTTTTTTCTTGTTTCTTTATGTTTTATTTTACCTACTTTTGCAAATTCCTTGGGGTGCAAGGTGTTTTCAATTACAAAAAAAAAAAAAAAATGTAGAAAAAATTCTCAAGCTTTTGTTTGCTTTTGTCTTAGTTATCACTGTATGATTATTATGCATAACATTCTCATATAACACATTTGCAATTCTCTCAGTTTTATGAAATATAAATTTCCTACCCTTAGGATTATTATTTATTAAACACATTCTAAATATTTTTGAAGTATCGTTTTTCAATCAATTTTTTGTAAAATGTTTTGAAAAGTTTTAAAAATTTACTTTTAAGTTAAAAATAAATTTTGCTATTTTTTCTCTTTTTAAACTTTAATGAAATGTCCCGTAGTGTTTAGATTTTTCGGAAAATTCTTATATGTAATCTAAATCGCTAAAATACATTCGTAAAATCTACACCGAAGAGCATTGTCATTATGACTACCCCTCACCTAGACCAATGAATCGCTCGGCGATAAAACTACTGCACACGCCTGGTATATATAAGCCTGGTACTGCACACGCTGGAGTATATAAAGCGCCCATAAATTGCCTTTTCACACTTAGAGTGTCAAGCGGCATAACTGGAAAAGCAATGATTTATTAGATTCCGATAAAAAAAATTGTAATGGATCAGAACCTGGAGCATTAAATTTAGAAACGACACGTTTAGTGGATCACTCACGTGCAGCTGTTGTGCGTACTTGGTTGTATAATGGTGTATAATGAATTAGTGTATACATTGGAAAATTACATGTCACCGGCCAGCTGTTTGATGGCTATTGTGGATTGATTCTAGAGGAAAGCAGAGATTTACGCATTGTTTTTTGACAACGGAATGACTACAATGGCCGATGTAATCAGCAGCTACAACAGTGGTGGCTCAAACTGAATGCCAGAACAATAAGGTGCAGCGTACACTGCTGCGTATGGGCCTTTGCAGCTGATGCCCGAATCGCGTTCCTTCTCTGGAAGCACATAATTGTAAACAGATCCTGCATTGGACCGTGGAATTGCCATTAGGTCACATAAGAAAAGAAGAAAGTCATAGGGTTCAAAAAATAATCATATGGATAGGTGAGTGCAAATATGTCAACTTCCAACGGAAATCCTGGTATCAAGGTACGCAACTCACCAGATATGAGGTGATGGTGGTGGTATTATCTCATGAGACACATTAGGATCCCTCATCCCTATAGAACAACACTGACGTCTGTGCGGTTTGTGTTCTATGTATGACTGCGGAAATCTAGTGGTCATAGTCACAAATTCGTGGCCTGCATTATCGAGTACTGATACCACTAAAGACCCACCATGTAGAGGGGCTGATCAGGAAATCAAATCTGTCGTATCTGAAAATCCTTCCCTTGACGGGATGTGGAAGTTCGGAGAGTGAAGTGCCAGCTCAGCTGTCGTTCTTATCATTTGACCGAGGGCTCAAAATTACGAGGTGCATCACCAATACCCCTAAAGTTGTCTTAAAGTTTGATGTTAATAAACACTCAATGAGCTAAATAAGCATCATTGCCCCTCTTCATGGCAACAGTGTTCCCGACGGCTGATATTGTTTACCAATAAAATAATGCACCCCTTCATAACGACTGAATCATAAAGGAGTATTTCGAGGACTATTTTGGTGAATTTCAAGTGATTTCTTGTTCAATCGAACATTTACGGTTTCACCTGGGAAACTGAATTCGTGTTACCCCGTTACCATTTCGCAATATGCGGGAGTTGTAGGTCCAGTTGGTTAGCGCATGGTATCAGATACTTCAAATTACCTATCAGCACCTAGTTGAACCAATTATTCGCCAGGTATTGGCTGGTTTGAGGGAGCAAGGTGGTTCTATTCATACTAAACTGATGATCATATTGTAATGGCTTTTTAGCGTATAAGCTTTAAAATATATTTCCTTATACATTATTCGAAAAATGCATTTAGTTGATGCATTTTTCGATTAAAATTTAAATGTCCCGTTAAAAATTAGACAACTTAAATAAAATTTAGATAGCGTATTTTTTATATCAATATAATGTTTGAAATTGGTTAGAAACCAATATTTTTAATTTTGCAAAATTTCTCTCTAAGCTCAAATTGCAAATATATATATTTCATTCCTAACTATGGAACGAACTTCAGATAATGAAATGATTTAGATATGATGCATACAATCATTCCCAGACAGGATCCAATTACGCTACGAAATACCAACAAGCCCATGTTAAGCTATCCGACTACTTGCAACAATTAAAAAAAAAAATGGAGATATGAGAATTTTTTTGTGGTTTTTACATTTCTTTAGTACATTTTAAGAAAAATATGCTAAAATTCAGAAGAGAAAAAGGAATTATCATTACTACAATGGGAAAAAATGGGTAAAAATTTTACAAAAAATAACATAAACGGAGTCCATTCTGTACCAAAAGTTTATGAACAAATTTTCATTTTTTTCAATTCTGATGTATTGCTATGTTATTCATTTTTGAAATGACCTTCAGGGTAGGAGATATTTTAATTTTTACAAAAACTAGAGCTATCTTATAGTTATTATATGAAATTGCTTGAAAAAAACAGTGATTATATTAATATAAGGGACTGTAGTAATACATTTGTGATTTAAAAATCTG
The DNA here is from genome assembly GCA_019973975.1 of Trichonephila clavata. Lineage (NCBI taxonomy): Eukaryota > Metazoa > Arthropoda > Arachnida > Araneae > Nephilidae > Trichonephila > Trichonephila clavata. Next base: position 95,264 of record BMAO01017793.1, read on the forward strand.
AAGGTTAAAACACTTCTACTATTATACAGAGCACACACAAAAATTTCAGTTAATTATTTTCAAAACTTTTTTAGAAATCACTGTCCCTGTTTGAGCTTTTCCAAAAAAAAAAAAAAAAAAAAAAAAAAAAAAAAAACACATTTTGAGTAAAAAGCGTTTTAAAAACAAACATTTCAGTTAATTATTTTCAAAACTTTTTTGGAAACCTCTGTCCCTGTTTGAGCTTTACAAAAACAAAACAAAAAAAAATAACATTTTGAGTAAAAAGCGTTTTAAAGTATGATATCTTGCTTAAAGTAATGGCATCTGCTTTTAATAAAACACTTGTAGTTTTTATTCTAGTGAACCGAAAATAATAAACTTGGTATTTTTATAAAGCTAATAAGATTTCCTATAAAATAAAATCACAAAAAAATGTCAATTTTTGGCAAAATTCCCAATTTTAGGGTAGTCGGATACCTTAACTTTACATTAAATTATTTGTGTGTGATGTCCATCCCTTCTTCTAAATGAAAGGACTAATAAATATGACGTACTAAACTGTAGTACTATAAAGTAATTTTTATTTACCGTTCTTCTCTATATTTTAGTTTAATAAATTCGAAGGAAATAAATAAAATTTAAATCTAATAACAATAAAATAAAGTTTATTTTACATTTTTTAAAATTTCTCCTGTGTTCCTATACTTTATTATATCAATATTTTCTTAAAACTTTCTTCTTTCATCTCACTGTACGTAAAATCTACTTCTTTTTGAAAGTCCCAAAATTATTTCCAAATTTTTACTGAGCAATTTAAGCAAGAGTAGCTTAAGAAGCTCTAATGTTTTGATAAATGGGAGATTAAAAGTTTCGAAGTTAAAAGTTCCAACCTAGCATTTACTCATTTTCTTTTTTGTTTTTAATATAAGACCACAGTTTTCCTTTTTTTTAATCTTAACTTTTTGATTTAAAGAAAGCACCATATTAATATTGTATATGCACTGTCGAAACATTAATTTTGTTAGCGATAATTTTGCTTAACTACATGGGTAATTGTAATATATCTTTTTTAAAAGTAAAATAATAATAAATGATTGAGGCAGATGGTGGGTGTATGTGTATATAGTTTAGTTTTTAAAAGTAAGTTTTATAGTTTAATTTTTTTAGTACAACTACAAGTCTTATTGTCGACTGTTACATTTTATTTAATGAAGTGTATTGATTAATAATGATTAAACGTAAATAGAAAAAAGCGTTAAAACCAGAAAAAAAATATGAAGCCCAAACTTTAAAATTATTGATAGGCAACTATTTCTATCAAATTATCTCCCACGAACTAAAAAAAATAATTTTTTTCTTTTTCAAGCTTCCAGTTAAGAAGAATGTGCTTAATTGATAAAAAAAAAGGTGGCTTATGTATTAGGAGGAGATAAACCCAAGGTCAGTTGCTTTGAAAAGATGCATAAAAAGCTTTTATTTAAGGAAATAAAGTATCTTATTCAACGCCTTTAAATTTTCATTACCGCCAGTTCATTAATTACTTTTCGCAAGGTCTTTATTTAGGGGATCATTGTTCCCCCCTTTAGCAGATGATTTCTTTTATCAGTTAAGTAGTTTAGGTGTAAAAAAATAAGAAATATAAAAAAAATGAATAAAAAAAGAGAAAATGGAGTTAATTAATCTCTACTTCTCTCTCTCCCTCTTTCAGCCTTCTTCGCTCCCCTTTCTCTTAAGGGTTCGGTTATGCGAAGGTCCACTAACATTCTTATGCAATTGTTTTGCCATTTAATTAATAAAAAAGATATCGTTAAAATATGAATGCCTTTTAAGCATTTAAGGTACCTCGGCTTTTTAACAAGCCTGTAAAGGAGCAGGATTCTTCTTTAAAAAGAAACGTTCATCTAAATACGCTATAGTCTACTACTAATTAGCTGCAGATAAGCTAATGCTGTGTGAAAGTTAATAAAAATGGAAGATTACATTCTAAGCTGCTTCCGTGATGTTTGAGCTCTACAATACCAGCGAAGTAATAAATTACCCTCCACAAAAGGCATGCTGCCAGATTAACTCATGTATCTTATGGACGTGGATAGAGATATGGCGTAAAAGGAAGAAAATCATATAACTTTTAAATTGGTGTTGAGGATGAAGAAATGAAAAAGAGAATTACAAACCTCTCTGCCATAAGAAGCTGTTAGAAATTAGGAAAGCACCGTTGTTGATTAATGGCGACGCAAGAAGTTCTGCAGTTGAAAGGGAAGTGGGAAAAAAATAGGAAACGAATTTTGCCTTTGCATGTTTGTTTCTCCCAATAGTTTGCGTTGCTGAATGAAAGAGAATTCAAATTCGGTAGTTTTGAATTAAATTTTAAGATTTTTTTTTGTTTCTTCCCTTATTTTCACCGGAAAAGAAAGTATGTGGTAATTCTTAAATAAGATTGAAAATAGCGAGTATTTTTATGAATGGATTGAAGATGGAATATTTTGGAGAATGTAATCTGTTGGAGTACACGATTCATCATGCAAAGTTTAAATTGCAAAGTTTTTCATTTCCGTTTGTTTATTGCAATTAAATAAGCCGCAGTATTAAATATCGATTTATCGATAGTTCAGAACATTCTACATCTTATGTTTACAAATAAAAAAGAAAGTTTTTTTTTTTTTTAGTAGAATTCAAGAGTGAAGCATGGATTTCTGAAATATCTTTTTTCTCAACTACATCAATAAATATAAGATGAAAAATAATTTTATTTGTACCATAAAATACCAAAATACAGGTTTATTAATTAAACCTTCCGGGGTTTCGAAGCGCTACAGTAAAAAAAACTAAGACGAATATTGCAAAAAGAACATTTGACAGAATACAAAAACAATTCAAATTTTATTTACATACTTTACAGCATGGGTGTCTAAACTATGACCGTTTAAGGGCCACATTGGAAGAAAAAAAATTGCTGGGCCGCACATACAATATTTTTTAAGAAAATTGAAAAAAAAAGTTAACTTTGCAGTTGTATTAAATTAAATTAACTTATTTTTTAAATTTGAATTAGATATGTATAGGTACATATTTGTTTTGATTGTAAAAGTTTCGTTTCATTCTGTTTGGATTTCATAGAGACGGAAAAAATTAAAATTAATGCGATGGTTGAATTTGCTTTTGTTGAATAATCAAATCGATATCGGGTTCAATAGACGAGGTTGCAATTCTTAATATATTTTAAAGATGTTTGTCGGTGATCTTTGTCCTATTTTTGTTTTTTTGTATGCTTCATTCTTAAAAATAATTGTTCATAAATATAGGTACTGCCAAAAGCTGAAGACATTAACAAAGTATGATTGGGAAAATTAGGATATTTAATATGTGGGGTGGAATTTTTATAAAACTTCAGTATATATATATAAAGAAACATTTCCAAATTTTTCTTTCAATTGAATGTCGCTTTGTAGTTCAATGTATTCTATTTAAAGATTTGAAGGTAATTTATTTATTTCTAAAAGAAATGGGGTACATGTGAAAATAAGTGAAATAAAACATGTTGAAATGCTCTTCATTTTTTCGAAAATCTTGAAATCTGCTTTCAAACTCTTGAATTAAATCAAAAATTAATGCAGCATATTTTGTGCAACTCACAGGTTTATGTGCAGCCAAAGAACTGTAAAATGTGTCAAATCTTATACTTTTATTTGATTTTTCCAAAATTTCAACTTTCTTTCAAACGGTGTTATTGTTTGTAACACATTATTAATAAATTGGTTTTTTCCTTGAAGTCTCAAATTTAAATCATTCAAATGTTCTGTTAAGTCTACAAAAAGAGCTAAATCTAAATGTCTTCAAATTCAGTCTCAGGCTTCCCTTTTGTTTTCATAAATATTTTTATTTCAGTTCTCAAATCATAAAATCTTCTGAGCATTTTCCCTTTATTACTGGGCCATCTTACTTCTGTTTAATAAACAATATCCGCAAATTCAGATCCCTTTACCTTAAGAAACTCCTGAAATTGTCAATTATTATGTCCTTTTGTTCTCACAATGGATTTTATAACAACGCTTAATACACTTCCCATTTTTAAAATTTTTTCAAGTAAATTTCTCTTATGTACAGTGCAATGATAAGATGCCTTATTTAAATTTGAATTTCAAAATACATTTCAACAAATCCGATTTTTTATTAAAAATATTGCAAACATTTATTTTTTTAATAAAATTGTGTACATTTAAATATTTTCATTATTTGCGTTTGGGCCGCATTTTAAAAGCTTTTAAGCCGCATGTGACCCGTGGACCGCAGTTTAGACAAGCATGCTTTACAGGTTCTCTATGTATGAAACGTTGCTTACACGGCATACATTACTGTGATATGCGTGTTATCCCAAAACTTGGTCTTTTACATGAAACCAAGTTTTCGTATCCCCTTTGCCTGCGCAATGTAGCAGAACTGCGTGAAAGGATAAGATGTGCTGTCAATAATGTTGATAGTACCATGTTGAGTCGAGTGTGACAGGAACTGAACAATCGCATTGATGTGTGCCTCGTGACCAAGGTTTCATCCATAGAGCGCCTGTAAAGTATGTAAATCAAGTTTGAATTGTTTTTGCATTCTGTCAAATGTTTTTTTTGTTGCTGTATTTGTCTTAGTTTTTTTTTTACTATAGTGCTTCGAAACCCTAGAGGGAATTATGAACTACCCTGTATAAATTCGTAACTGATTACGAGTAAAAACTTTAAAAACTATATTTTCAAATAATGTTGCTAGCAATTTGTACATTTTTTTATTCAAATGCATAAGTGAACATTTTGAAACTTGATTGTTTTCTGCAATTTAAGAGCGTAAAATTAAATGGAATTTTTTTTGTTGTAAAATTAAATAACAACAATTTTCAAAATTTTCTTTGCTAAGAATACAAATTTTCTTTGCGTTATAAGTTTGCTTATGCAAGCTAATTAATGAGAAATGTATATGAACATATTTTTATATTGATCTATTTATTAAAAAACTATAATACTGCAATAATACTTTTTCATGGTTCTATCTGAAAATTACAGTTGTAAATTTGAATGTTTACATTAAAAAATTATTTATACACAGGGTGATCCAAAAATAGCACCCAAACTCTGCGGATCCAGTTTCCTCGTTGTGAGTACATAAAAATGCCCAAAGAACTGTAACTGTACTATCCATAGTCTACGAGAAAAACCCGAAAAACAAAGCATGACATCACAGCAGGAAAGAACAATATAGTGGACACATCCAACAGTATTCACCAACATTTATAAATGCAGATGTTCAAAATGTCCATCGTGCATATCGAGGCATGCTTGACCGCGTCCTGCAACGGACTAGTGTACACGTCGTAACAGCGTGGTGTCCACTAAAGTACGAACAGCTAGCAAACAAGCAACTAAGTTCGTTTGTGTAGTAGTATGTCTCGAAGCACAAATTCCTTGAGGTGGTCTCATAGGGGAAAAAAAGGGCAGTTATAGAGACTGCCGATAGAAGTGAAAACTTAGAACTTTTAGTATTAAAATTTAAAATTTCATAATGTTTGAATTAAAATTATCAACATCGATCTGGTTTTCACATCTATTGACACTCCGAGCAACGACTAAAGGCATCTTTATATGGTTTTTTTATTATTCAAATATATTATGGGCTGTAGAAGATCATGACAAAATATAAATACAATTCAAATGAAATAACAATTAATATACAATCATATTATTTATGGATAGTATTTGTATTTACTTAAATTTCAATGTACTTCATTTTTAACATTATTTTAATTGTTTGCATCATTGTCATCATTAATTTCAACAGTACTTAGACTTTCTTACTTTCAATTATTTCATTTTGTTCTAAAAAAGATACAATAGGCTTATGGTAACTAAAATAACAAAGGAAAATGTTTGATTCAAATTTATCTAAGTATCGCGTGTGTTAAAACCGCATCAATCGTCATTTTATATTTTGTAGTACTGAATTTTCGATCATTGGAAATATTTAAATTAAGTGTTTCATTTAGAAATTCAATTAGTGGTAGATTTTTATCATCTGCAAAGTTAATATTGAAGTTTCCACTTAAAATCATCGGTACACTATCATATATATATTTTTCGCCAAATCTTTTTTCGAGTATTTCAGAACCTTCTTTTGTGGAAATCATCAAATTTTCGAATAAAAATTGTTGTATCTGTCTCATAGATTTTCCAGGTGAAATATAAACGACAACCATTAATAAGTATTGCCCATTCTCGGAATCGCAACGAGCAACGCATATATTTCACCTATATCAGAAACATTAACACCAATGCTTCTAGTGAATTTAGTATGTATGCCCTAATATGAAGTAATGAAGTGTGACGTATCTTGAGTATTGTGATAAATAGCTACGCTTGCTGCTGGAACTTCGGGTCTTTTATAACTTACAACAAAGTTGAAATTCGGAATATCAAGTGGTTCTTTGTTTTACATACGAATTTCTGACAAAAGCAGAACATTTGACTTTTTTTACGAAAGCATCATTTTTAAGTCAGCTGCATGCGCATGCAACCTGACGATTGAATGAAAATATCGATAATCCTTTCTTGTTGGAGATGAATTCTAGAAAAGTTTTGGTGCCGTTTGTAGTATATTGTTTTGTAACCTTTTCAATTCGAACGTTAAATCCTCTCGATAACTTGTTGATCTTTTATGATGTTTATTTGCATTAATAACCATATTTTAAACTTCAACACATTAACCTTAAATTATTATTAGATTTTATAAAATTTTAATTTCAAAATCCACGATAAAAATATGATTGAACAACTAGAAGTCTGTTTTACTACGGTAGTAAGAAAGCGTCTAAGCCACTGTGAAATACTAATCCGGAATTGCGTGATGCATTGCAGAGATTATATATTAGAAAATAGATAATACAAAATTTTCTAATGCCAAAATAAATACGAGTATTTAAACTAATTTTCTGTTATTTATTTTTTATTTTAAAAATATTAGTATATTTATTTAGTACTCACTATTGTACTTCACAATGATTCTTCAATTAAACGATTCAAATAATAATCAAACAAAAACACTATTTCAACAATGCACTGTATATAAACATAGAACTTTTCACTAAATCCATTTAATTTCACAAATAAGATATACACAGCACTATACGTCCGCTGTATAGCTACAGATATACTACTATAAGCATGTCAGTGACGCGAAAGCATGAGATTTCACCCACCCAAAAAGTATCTCAGGCGAACAGCACACTGCGCGTGCGACAGTCAAAAGAGTATGTCGGTGACGCGACCCATAAGATTTTCCCCTACCAAAAAGTGCCCAACGCAGCTAAAGAAATTTTCACTTCAAAAATCCAATCTGGTGATGGTGGAGGCCATAGAAATGGACCTTCACTTCTGATCTAGCGGCCTGAGTACGCTATATCCAGGCAATCATGTACAGGAGCACAGAAATGCGCCGAAGCCCCATCATAAAGCCTTATTCTGGGGTTCCGTATCATCCCTTCCGTATTTTTCTCGTAAACTGTGGATTATATAAGTACAGTTCTTTAGGCATTTTTTATATACTCCCAACTAGGAATCTGGAGGTGCAGAGTTTGGGCGCTATTTTTGGGACAACCTGCATATACACTCACTTCCAAAAGTTAAGCATGGAGAGGAAAATGCTAATTTCCGGAAGCCAATCAGAATTGAAGAGGATGCAATTCGCTAAAGAGGTAGATGGAAGTATGCAAATATGTTAGGTAACAGCCAATCGTTTTTTCATGTCAAGAAATATGCAAAAAGGGCAGTCTTATAAGAAGCTAGCTTTATGAAGGGTTACAGAAGTTGATTGTAAGTGCTGATAGAAAATGTTTAAAACTTTCGTACAATTTGTTTTTAAGACATACGCGTTTCTATGACTTCCAGAAAATGAATGGAAGATTCTGAGCGCTGGCGTGCTGTGGGGCGCATTGAAGCAGGACAGTCGAGCACAGATGTTGCTCTTTTCTAAGGCGTTCATCTTTCTGTAATTTCACGTTTATGGAAACAATTCCAAACCACACACACATTTGTCCGAAGGCCCGTAGGCGGTCGCCCAAGGGTTATAACCCCCGCGGAAGATCAAAATATTGCTATTGTAGCCAAGCGGAATCGCAGAGCGACCTCCACACGTGTGACATCTATGGTTACAGCGTCCATTGGTAAGGCTATATCTGCAGCTACTGTTCGACGAAGATAACATATGAATGGACTGTATGCCCAGGTACCTCGATTTTGTGTTCCTCTATCCGTCCAATCAAGAGGGTCACGATTAAAGTGGTACTGGGAATATGGCAATTGGACTGTGTCTGACTGGGGTAATGTCATGTTTACTGATGAGTCAAGATTTGCTCTGGAGCCAGATGAAGAGCGTATAAGGATATGGTGTAAACAAGGAACACGCAATCAGCCCCAAAACATCACCGAACATCACGCATTCCGAGGCGAAACCATTATGGTGTGGGCAGGGATTTCATTAGGATATGCACCGAACTGCACATCTTTAAACGGGGTTCTGTGACGGCTGTCCGGTATCGAACCCATTGTGAGATTGTACGCTGCAGCAGTTGGCCCTACTTTTGTTTTAATGGACGATAACGCACATCCCCATAGAGCTGACATCGTTGATGACTACCTGGGGAGTGAAGGGATTGCGCGTATGGCGTGACCAGCATATTCGCCCGACTTTAATCCCATTGAAAATATTTGGGATACTCTCGTCCATGCTATATCTTCACGTTTCCCACCTCCAGCCACTCTTATTGAGCTGGAAACTGCTCTACAAGAAGAATGGCGATTGCTTAATTCTGCGGTGGTTGACCACCTAATTGAAAGCATGGTCAGAAGGTGTAAACTTTGCATAGAGATGAGGGGGGGGATCACATACCCTATTAATGTCCTTTTTTCATTTTATGCTGTTTATTTTCCCTTTATACATAATTCTGTTTAAGTCTCCAGTATGACATTATCTGATAACTTACAAAAATTAATATTGTTTTCTTTTCTGTATATAATTATTGGTTTTGTGTTATGTATAAATATATATGGTACTTTACTGCCAAATTTTGTGTCAATCAAAGCAGTATTTGTTATTTTTTTGCATTTTACATCTTCGTGCTTAACTTTTGGAAGTGTGTGTATATAATTCAAAAACCTGAAGCGAGTTTAAATCCTTTCTACCCTGTGACCCAGCTAAAGGTGTGGAGGAATTAAAGGATCATTCAACATGATAAATTCCAGTTATTTTATTTACCACTATAATCAACTCATATACAAATAACACTTTAAATAGGATAATTCAGTCAAGCAATAGAGAGAAGAGACGAGATTCGCGTTTGAGGAGAATATGTTCAATACTGCGGCTCTTCTCCTTAATATTACTTAACACGGAGCTTACATATTTAATGTCCACTACTACTTTAACATTCTAAATATCAACTTAATATAAGGTGACAGTACCTGAACTTATATATATATATGCTATCTTCTACTCAATCCAACTAGACTCTAACACTTCTTGGTAATAATCTTTTACAATACAAACCCATTCTGGTAAGCTTCACCTTGTAACTATCTTGTCACCTCTTGTTAGCTAAGCTCCTGACTTTTTTACTTTTTGTTTACCTATTCTCTTCACTGCTAATTCACTAACTATTCACTATTCACTTCACTTCTAATCTACTTACAATTCACTAAGTCTAAGAAGAATAGATATAATAAACTTAATTTGCATCTCACGGTTCCTTCTTTTAGGAGAAGATTGGTTAAAATTTGCTAGCCCAAAAGAATACCCAACAGGACTTGTTAGTTGAAGGTCGCTTATAGATCCGTCACAAACATTACTAAAAAACAACAACAAAAAACAAGACATACTCATAGAAAATAGATACTCATCTTCTTGAATTAAAATTTTTTTCTTCTGTATTTCTTCAAGACTAATAACCAGGACAAAACTGTTCTGGTAGAAATGAACTTATTTTACTTGTTCTTGTTTAACTTTTTTCATTAAAGCTTATTCATACCAAGGCTATAGCTATTTAAAGCTGTGGGTGAGGGTGCAAAGGTCTCAGATTGGCTATATCTCTTTACCGCTCACTTCTTACTGCTTTGGTGTGAAATGAGTCTTTATATTAAAGCCTTGCCATATATTTATGCATATGTTTCTATTTAAGCTCATAAATAATTACAAAAATTCAATTTAAGAAATACTAAGGAAAGAAAAAACAACAACAGAATTTCTGAAAAAAAAAATGGATATTGCTTGCAAAATTATAAATATTCACTTTAAATGCCATTATTAATCCTAATTAAGTCTGCGTAAGTATTAGGTAAAAATACACGCAAATTAAAACTGATTGATGTGTTGTTTATTAATGTCGCACTTTGAAGCTAAGCATGGGCTATTAGCAACATAACTAGTAATTTTAAGCTTCTGTGAGGTGACAACGAAGCCTAAGCTGGCAATCTACAGTAGAACCTGTTTTTGTGCGGTCATTTTTGTATGCGATTTTATTTTTGTGGGTATTTTTCTGTGCGATCTTTTTTATACGGTATATGAATTTCAACGACTTTGGCACCACTGAAATGTTTTCTATCAATGTACCAGTGGCGATGAAGAATGTTAGGTCTTCCTGCAAAGTCAGGTTTTGCCTTTAATATTTTATAGTCGTTGAGTGTGTGTGTAGGGGGGGGGGTGGCCAGAGTGCCTAGCTATTTCGAGCTTTAACCTCGCATCATTAGGATTTTGAATGACTGTAATGTTATGACTCTTGCCCTTTGTTAATATTTTATAAATTGGATAGATACGTACTTGGCGTTAGTTAAGCTTTGGGTCCCCTAGAGTCCTGAGCTCCTTCTCCTTGCAAGGTGGGGGTTGCGGGGGTGTATGTTACACCACTGCAATACATATATATACAATTCAAAACGCTATGTTCATTTTTTATAAGCAGTCTCCCGACAATACACATTCAGTTGCTTTCTCTCAACGCGCCAACAAACCGCGCTTGATTGAAGACGACACTTTCAATGACAGTGACATTATCAATAATTTGATAGATATTAAAGTCGGCCAAGAAGAACCAGATTCTTTGAGAGCGGATGAAATACATGCAGTGAATACAGTTTTCCATCAAATTGGAAAAGCATTTTCAAAATAGATACCAATCCCGAAAATCGCGCACGCACGCACGCACGCACGCACGCACGCACGCACACACGCACCACACACACACACACCACACACCACACACACACACACACACACACACACACACACACACACACACACACACACACACACACACACACCACACACACACACACACACACATCTTGTAGCAATATATGGTTTTAGCTTTTTTTTTTTTGGAAGTACAAAATTTATTTTTTCTTATTATGGGAAGGGGTTTCAACACTTTTTTAAAAATAATTTTTTTTTAAAAATACGTTTCATATTTTTCGCCGATAAAAGTCGAATTATCAAAAAATAATTCAAATAAGTTTTAACGCTATGTTTTGCAAACATTTCCAATAAACATTAATTAACTTTTATATTTTTCGCCAGTGAATGCATTTTCGTTTATTAATCAAACAAACTTTTTTCCTTTTCCGTTTTCTGTTGAGCATTGTAAATCCTTTAATGCGTGTGGATTTAATTTCTTTCAAATGTTCCTTTTTCTAATTAAGAATAGGTAAATTTGTTTTATGTTTGTTCTCTATTTAATACCTAGACCATTATTGGTTCTGTTCTTTTATTGTAACAATGACAATATTTGCTTAGTATGAAGAAATTTTTTAAGAGATTGCTTGGGGTTTAGATGATGGTAAGGTCTTAAAATGCGTTACGTTATTTGTTGAAGTTAAATTACCTCTTTGATGTTTGACAAATTGTTTGGTATTTTGTTTCTGACTCTTAATTCTCTCGAAAGTAACTGATTTACGTTTTTGTTATTCAGTGCTAATTTAATGTATCAATGCTCCATGCCTATGAAATAGTCTTATTTTTACTAATTGAAAATTTATTAATATGTTAAATTTCAGTAATACCTATTTTTGAAATTTAACTTATTATTAATCCCTGCGAAGAAATAATTTCTAATAGCTAAATATCACTTAGCTTTACAAAAATACTATAAGAAAAACGAACAAATAACAAGCCCTCCTGCCCCCAAAACTTAACCATTGCGGGAAAAGGAGTCTAATTTAAAAAATAATTAATATGCACTTTCAGAAAAATTATTTTAGGAAACAAAATATATTACAATACCGTATTAATTATGATTATAAAGCAGAAAAATTACACAAACATACTGGATATGAAACAAAAAAGCTATAAGTTCTCTTTTGTTTTTTCAATATTTCCGACTGTCTGCTCATGCGTATCGCAGTGGCCGCGGAAGCCGAGTAATCAGGGTCACAAACTCTTGACCGAAGAGTTGTGAGTTCAAATCCTGATGCCTCTGAAGATCCGTGGTGCAGAGGGGCTGATGCAAGTTGAATCTATTGTGTTTTAAAGTATTCAAGTTGGCGTGGTGGGAAGTTTGGAAAGTAGGGGCCCGGCTCATGTGTTGTCTTCATCACTTGAGCTAGATTTAAAATCACGAAATCCGTTGCCACTAGCCCTCGCGTTGCTTTAGAGCAGCGATACTCAACCTGCTGCCCGCGGGCTGCATGTGGCCCGATGGGGTTTCCTGAGAGGCTCTCTCATGACCCATTACACTAAGAAATTCAATTATTGAAGAACAATGTATTAAAAATTTAGTAGGAAATTCTATCAATCAAGCAATTAAATCGACTAATTTTGTTGTCGATGCCGTACGGGTACGAATTGCAACATTTCCCCCCCCTTTCTATTTGTAACTCTGTAAAGGTTTGTAAGAACAAATAACAGTGAAATAAGAAATTGGAGTAGTGACCATTGTATGGAAGATATTGATTTTGAATTACAAACAAATAATATTGATCTCAGTCTGGAATTCAGTCGAAATTACTCTTTGCTGCCATTTTGCAATCGATAAATTAATATTTGAAAAAAAAATAAGGGAGGCTTTGTCAAAAGAAAAAAAAATCAAATTATCAAACGGCATGGCAGCTTTACTTGTATGATAGCAGATTGTAAATTAGAGGCTTTGTCATGGGTGACAGGGAACCAAAACTAACCCACAACTCAGTAAAAAATGCATAAAACCAAAGCATTTTTAAGTGAGTGTGATAGAGAATACACTCACTTCCAAAACTTAAGCACGGAGAGGAAAATGATAATTACCGGAAGCCAATCAGAATTGAAGAGGATGCAATTCGCTGCAGAGGTAGATGGAAGTATGCAAATATGTTAGGTAAAAGCCAATCGTGCTTTCATGTCAAGAAATATGCAAAAAGGGTAGTCTTATAAAAAGCCAGCTTTATGAAGGGTTACAGAAGTTGATTGTAAGTGCTGATAGAAAATGTTTAAAACTTTCGTACAATTTGTTTTTAAGACATACGCGTTTCTATGACTTCCAGAAAATGAATGGAAGATTCTGATTGCTGGCGTGCTGTGGGGCGCATTGAAGCAGGACAGTCGTTCACAGATGTTGCTCTTTTCTAAGGCGTTCATCTTTCTGTAACTTCACGTTTATGGAAACAATTCCAAACTACACAGACAGTTGTCCGAAGGCCCGTAGGCGGTCGCCCAAGGGTTACAACCCCCACAGAAGATCGATATATTGCTATTGTAGCCAAGCAGAATCGCAGAATGACCTCCACACGTGTGACATCTATGGTTACAGCGTCCATTGGTAAGGCTATATCTGCAGCTACTGTTCGACGAAGATAACATATGAATGAACTGTATGCCCAGGTACCTCGAGTTTGTGTTCCTCTATCCGTCCAATCAAGAGGGTCACGATTAAAGTGGTACTGGGAATATGGCAATTGGACTGTGTCTGACTGCGGCAATGTCATGTTTACTGATGAGTCAAGATTTGCTCTGGAACCAGATGAAGAGCGTATAAGGATATGGCGTAAACAAGGAACACGCAATCAGCCCCAAAACATCACCGAACATCACGCATTCCGAGGCGGAACCATTATGGTGTGGGCAGGGATTTCATTAGGATATGCACCGACCTGCACATCTTTGAACGGGGTTCTGTGACGGCTGTCCGGTATCGAACCCATTGTGAAATCGTACGCTGCAGCAGTTGGCCCTACTTTTGTTTTAATGGACGATAACGCACGTCCCCATAGAGCTGACATCGTTGATGACTACCTGGGGAGTGAAGAGATTGCGCGTATGGCGTGGCCAGCATATTCGTTCGACCTTAGTCCCATTGAAAATCTTTGGGATGCTCTCGGCCGTGCTGTATCTTCACGTTTCCCACCTTCAGCCACTCTTATTGAGCTGGAAACTGCTCTACAAGAAGAATGGCGATTGCTTAATTCTGCGGTGGTTGACCACCTAATTGAAAGCATGGTCAGAAGGTGTAAACTTTGCATAGAGATGAGGGGGGGATCACATACCCTATTAATGTCCTTTTTTCATTTTATGCTGTTTATTTTCACTTTATACATAATTCTGTTTAAGTCTCCAGTATGACATTATCTGATAACTTACAAAAATTTAATATTGTTTTCATTGCTGTATATAATTGTTGATTTTGTTTTATGTATAAATATATATGCTACTTTACTGCCAAATTTTGTGACAATTAAAGCAGTATTTGTTGATTTTTTTGCATTTTACGTCTTCGTGCGTAACTTTTGGAAGTGAGTGTAATATAGCATTAAAGGCCAAAAATGAGTGTCAATATTTTGATCAATTTTCTGCATTTTAAGTATCCAATACTGCCTTGGTATTATGAAGTTTTTTCGATTAATCCTCATGTTGCGGCCTGCATGAAATATTTGCCATATGTATGCGGCCAGGAGGGAAAAAAGGCTGAGTACCCCTGATTTAAGTGCGACGTTCAAAAAAAAAAACCCAATCTGCCTGTCTCAAAAAAATCACACTACCAATATACATCGTAATTTTGAGCCGCGATGATGGGGCGAAATCTGTGCTTCTACTCATCAATATTCCAAATCACATTGAGCATCATGAGGACTTTCGGGCGTAGCTCCATCTAACATGCAGATACCTCTTTTATTCTTCATTATAGATTCTATGTAGAATCAAAACTGGAACCTACGACTCTACATGAATATAATGGGACATGAATTTAACCTCTTCACTTCTTCGGCTTTCATCTGACCAGAAGATCTGCCATAAATCGAAAGGAATGTAGTTAGCTCTTTGTAATTTTATTGATATTTTTTCACATTCTTAAAATAATTATCAGCACGAAAAATTATTAGTTCTTCTAAATGCTTCATTTTTTTACTGGCTACAGTGAATTGTAATGAAAAAACAGTGTGTCAGAAAAGAATAGACATCGAAATACAAAAAAGTTTAAACAAAGAGAACCTAAAAAGAGAAATTATTCATGAAATTTTTTTTCTTTTTAATATTTTATATTGAGAAAGCTCGCGAGATCGTAATTAGTATTGTTTCATTCGAGTGCTGATTTTATCAAGCAGTTACAGTTTTTAGATTTTTTGGGGTTTGGCAGTGCTTCTCAAACTTTGACCCAATATTCAATCATAAATTTCACCGAGCTCCCTCCCCCTCTTTACAATAACAATGAATTGAATTAAATAATACTATACTTTGGTGCTAAACCTACACAACACGACTTTAACCTCTTAAGTGTCCCCAGTGTATATAAAAGTCTCACTCAATCAGTGTGTTAATTAACCTGGACGTACATATACGTCTTTCCGAGGTACGAACTTTTCTGTGAACTGCTCTCCATAAAATCATTCGGAAGACTTTGGAATACAATAAAATCACCTTGAGACAATGTTTGAGAAGAATGTACTTATATTTCAGAGGATTTGTTCATTTATTCCTTTTCGGCTTCCAATACACCATATGAGCTCGCCTATGTGTTAAACGATGACATTGGAGAGAATGCGTAATTTTTTATCGGCATTTAAGGGATTAATTATAAACCGTACAAATGATCACGATAAATGTTAATTTTTGCGCATATAATTTTATCCATGAGAAGCCCATGGGGTCTACGGTAATTAATATAAACTTCTTCTCTTAACTTAGTATTGTTAAATTAATTATAAAATGCATTGCTCAGTACTGATATATTTATAAGTATATTATATCAGTGTAAATGTGTATTTTATTTTTTATTATGTCAGAATGTATTTTGTTTGTTTACTTTCAGTAAATTAATAATTTTTAAATGATTTTTTATTTTTGACTTTTCAATATGCTCGCGCCCCCCTCGTAAGGTTATCACGCTGCCCTAGGGGGGCGTGCCCCACATTTTGAGAAACACTGGGGTATGGAGTAACAAAGGCTATTATCGCCGATTTTATTAAAGACACGTCGTGCAAGAGGACGAACACTAAGTCTGTTGATTGACTGATTGTTTAATAGAGTTTCTCTTACAAACAATATGAGGAATAATGATGACGGACTTCATAGTTTTGAACAGTGGTCAAATGACGGAAACGACTTCTTTGGCACCTATCTCTCCAAACATCCGCACTATACCAACTCGAGGAGTTCGAGCTTCGGTGGATTTAGCATCCATCAGTCATAAGCGACGGATCGTTAGTAGTATCAAGACTCGGGCGTCTGACTCTATAGACAAGGCAGGGACGTCTTAAAGCATCAGCCAACTGGGCCCGGAACCAGGGCCTCGTCTGGTTCTCGACTCAGCCTTAATAAGATCGTGATTCGAATAATTTCGACGATCAAATGTTTTTTCCCGCTTGTATTCTCTGAAAAACTGGGAATTTTGGATGATATGTCAATCAGCTACATGCGATGACCATCATCCATGTATAAGCCTAACACCTTACACCATTATTATTCATTCATTCAAAAGGCGATAGTCGGTCCAGCCGGTTGGTGTGGTTATAAGTCATGCACATTAATTTGTTTCGGGTTATTGTTTGTACGAGTATTTGACAACGTATATGCTATGCACTGTCTACTTTTAAAGGTCATAGGTGGGGCCTACACTTGTGTAAGGGCCCAGGCTTCAAAAAGTCTCAAGATGTCCCTGAGACAACGCCACCATGATCACTCGGATACTGCGACTACGTTAAATCTTTCGGGCTCAAAGTCCAATTTGTGATGATGATATTGGGGTTCAGATGCCGATTTTGTCATCTGACCGTATTCTAAAATTACGACGCGTATTTTTTGGATCCTTGTATCGAATAAAAATAAAAGTCGGACATTTTTCGATAAAACATAAATTTATTGAGAAAATTGGGAAACAGGCTCCCGAAGAAGCGTTTACTGAAATTAATAAATTGGAAAAATTTTATTTTAGAAGTTCACACAGTTCTGAATTTATTTTTAAAATTAAATTTTATTGGAATATATATCAAGGGTTAAAGAAATCATCTTTGCTTAAACATATCTCAAAGGATTCAGTTAGTATTTTCTAACTTATTCTTCGTCAAAAAATGTCGAATTGTATCTGTATGTATTCCATAATGAAATTATATTTTAAAATTTCTTATGAATGTGTGAAAAAATAAGGATTTCAAAAATTGTACTAGAAATAATATAACCCAATTTCCAAAGAGACTGTGAAATATAAGTCAGTATATATTTTGCTCTTTATGTAATTTTTTTATATATTTCCTTAGAAATCTTAATGTGTGTTTTATTATTTAGTTATTTTAATATACTATACATTGTGTGTGTGTGAGAGATTGCAATTCTTAGTTTATAATATGAATTTAACTTTATATAACAAGCCGAAATCTCTCTGTCTCTTCGAAAATTCTATTTAATTAAAATTACGTGATATCATAAGTTAAGTAATTATTGTTTCGAATATGCAACATGTATTTAAACAGTTAAAGAATAAAACATCAAGAATTTCATTGAAAGAGAGAAAAAAGTGGATTAATTTCTTCGTTATTTTATTTTAAGTTGTTTATAAGGCTTAATTTACATAAATCGAAAAAACGGAATTGCAATTCTCGTAGTACGATAAATTCTAAGCTGTTGACTCTTTCTTATTTTTCTGTAAATTCTTTTCTAATATCTAAAAAACAGAGTTCAGCTCGAATCTGAAGATTAAAAACTGATATTTTTCACTGTAATTTCCGATATTAGTGACTTATTTGAGCCCCCCTTCCCCCCACACAATAAAAAAATTATTAGGTAAATATGTTAATAAATAAAATTAGAATGCGAATCTTGCATCTAATCGTGGATTTCTAATTATTCAACACATTTTAAACTGTTAACTACAACGAAAGGTAAAGAATAAATAATAAGACATTAAAGAGATGGTTAAAATGTTATTTTTATCCGACTTTCAAAAGTGAAATAAAAATTGCAGAACTTCGCTAGCAATGCGTTATTCCTTTAACTTTCTGCCGTTTATAGTTTATCAGTGAAGCATTAGATGGCGCTGCGAAGACAGGAATAATAGCTGTTAGGTAGGTACTGCCGATAAATTCAGCAGACTTTATTGGCCATGCAAGAAAAGAAAAATGTTGCGGCTTTGATTTAATAATTTATACATAAAATTTATGTTGTAGCCCTATTTATAGTGGACTAGAGTCAGTTATAATAACGAATACTATTCGACAAAGAGCTGCAATCATTGTGATGTTGCCATTTATTTTTGATCCGTTCGATCCATCCAAATTATTTAGTTTCTTATCGATTTTTTAAAATTTATGTCGTACTATATTTATACAATGAGTTTGTAACGACGGTATTTCTGAGCCATTGTTAGGTTATGAGAATAACAGCTGTGTGTGATACGAGAATTTTTCATTTTCTCATATTTTCATTATCATATAACGTCAGTTTTGGGCTCAATTAAATATACTATTTTTAAGATATGCCAAATTTGATATTTATATATTTCCTGGTTTTGTTTGCTATTATTTTAATATTTATTTTGACAGTTTTTGAAAATCAAGCATTCAATACGATTAATAAAGTAGTTTTTCTGCCTCTTAGTTGTGCGACTGCGATTGCCGAGTGGTTATGAAACATCTCGTGGCCAGGGATGTCTTAAGACTTCTTGAGGCCCTGAAACTAGTGGCGTAACGAAGAATATAAGGGCCCCCTGCAAACTCGGGTTTTGGGCTCCAGTTGGTTAAATACGTACTTGGTGTCTGGGCCCCTTAGAGTCTTGCCCTCCCCCTATACGAGGGTGTACGTTACGCCACTACCTGAGAGCCTACGCAAGAGTAGGCCCTGGGCCCCAACACAATTGTAGCCCCACTTATGACTCTTAAAAGTAGACAATACACAGCATACGTTGTCAAAAACTCGCGTAAACATTAACCCGAAACAAATAAATGTGCATGACTTACAATCGTACAAACCGGCTGGAGCAACTGTCGCCTTTTGAGTGTGAATAAGTAATGATACTGCTTTACTTTTTTACTCTACAAGAGACTGCTGTGAAAAGCAGCCCTCCGCTCTCTATCTTGTTATTTCAGGGGACTGGTGTTAGCAGATTGGTTGGTGAAGAGGAGGTGCGGATTCAGGTGAAGGGACCAATGGGGTGAACCAAGAGATGGAGATGCGTTGCAACTTCAATGAGCAATGATGGTGTATGGTGGTAGGCCTAAGCCTATACATGGACGATAGTCATTACATGTAGCCAATTGATATATCATTTGAAATTCCCAGTTTTTCGGAGAACACAACAGGAAATTGCATTTGACCTTTGAAATTATTCGAATCGTGATCTTATTAAGGCTGAGTAGAGAGCGAGACGAGGTCCCATTGTATCGAGGCACTGGGCCCAGGCCCAGGTGGCCAGGGCCCTGCTCGTCCCTGCTTAAGACGTCCCTGCTCGTGGCCAATGAAGTTTTAGTCAAGTCGTTTGATCACGCTCATAATCTTCTAAAAATACGGTGTAAAGTAGAAATGATGAATATTAAAGCTGTCAGAGATCAAAGTCTTCGCGTTGGCATGGTATGAAATTTAGGAGAGTGGGTGACGACTCTGGTATCGTACTCAAAATTACAAGATTGTAATCATTATTCTGATCTTTCCCTACAGTAACGTTAGGAAAAATAAAAAAGAAAGCCTCTGAATGGGAGAGTAAATGCCTGTTTTCAGAAAGGTGATGAACTGAAACTCTTTTTTTCCCGAAGTCTGATGAGTAGAATAATGAGACCTCTTCTCATTAAATAATAGAGTCTTAAAACCTAGTAATTGAGTAATATGGAAGAATAAGTGAATAGAAGGAAATAGTGATATGGAAGAATGAAGATGAGGAATGTTAGATATTATCTTCGCCACTTAAAAGGTGATTGAGTGTTTATTAACTTCACCCTTTAAGGCAATATGAGGGCTGTTGGTGACGGACCGGGAATTTGGAACCCACGAGGACGACACCTGAGTTGGAACTCCCTACTCCAAACTTCCACACCATGCCAACGTAAGGACTTTAAGCCACCACAAATTTGATCTCCAGATCAGCCCCAGTATGTGACGGGTCTTAATGGTGCCAGGGCTTGAACTCATGACACGCCAGCCACGAGCTCGTGATGGCCATTAGGCTACCCCTACTACAGCATTTGAAGGAACAGAACAAGATAATAGATTTAGTAGAAATTTAGCCATCTTAGGTAGTCTGATGATGATGATGAAGGTAATGAAACCTTTCTAAGCAGTATTATGGTTAAGAACACTGACAAAAAAGCCCATAACTTTTTTTAAAGTTCAGTGATATGCTAATTCAAGGGCCATCTTAATCAGTGGCTGGACTGGCATCGGTAGCCACGTGGTCATTGTCACGAAATCGTGGCAAGCGTTGTCGAATCCTTGTGTCACTGAAGATCTTTCATTTAGAGGACTGGTGCTTGTTAAATCTTTCTCGGCTCCAAGTCCTTGCGTGGGTGTGATGAGGAAGTTTAGAGAGTGGGGCTCCAGTTCAAGTATTATTCTCGTCACTTGACCGAGGTTCATCTCCAGTAGTCTTTGTCCACCTTCAAAAAGTGCTATGTTAAAAAATCAAATCAAATTACCAGGGGTTTGAAATTACGGAGTCTGTCTTCAATAATCGTACTTCAGCAGTGCCATTTTAATTAAAATAAAATATTGGAGGTTATATTTTCTGAAGTTTATATTTCACCTTAAAAACTGTAGATTATTCCGAAATTGTCATGTCATTATTAGTTGTTCATTTTTTAAAAATATTTCCTGTGAATTTGAACAAATTTTGTAGAATTATGTTCTTGCAGTTATAGCAAAATTTCCATTTTACGTGTGTCTTTTTTTGAATCACATTTTGAACGCTTGCTTCAAATAATTAAATGAATTGTGATACATTTTGCTGTAAAATTACATATTTATAACATGTTTCTTTTTTACCGTTTAGTCATGGAAGAGGAATTAATGTTGTCTTACACATTTTCAAAATTACAAACAAAATACTATTTCAGTTTAGTTAGCTATTCACACACAGTGTTTGAGGAGCATTTGTGTGAACATGTTATATTATTTAATGACAAGATTTCCTTGTGGCATCAAAATTTAGGTACGTCATTTTTTAAAAATATTATTTTGTGGTAAATTGAACTTTACATTACAGAAAAACTATAAGTAATGGATTTTATATTTAAACAAATTAACTATTACAGAAACATGAAGTTTTACTTCGAAAAAAGAAAAAAGTGTTTTATAAATCCGTAAAAATAGGTAGGTATTTTTTCAGGTATTTTAATAATAAAAAATGTAAAAAAGTATGCAATTATAAACACAGATATACAACAAACTTTTATTATTTTCTGTCTAGAAAAAAAATGCACTTTCATTAATATATACTGAAAACACTAAAACAAACTGCTTGTAATTTCATATTTACACTAAATTAAACTTTTGACTTAACTATCAACTGGAATAATTTATCCAAATTTAAAGAAATGCCAATTCAAGGGAAATAGTTTAGAAAGAGGTATTTTAATTGGTAAATGTCAAAATAATGTTATTTATTCTTGAACTTTAAGCAAACTCGCTTAAGCCAATAAGTTTTAATGATCAAAATTAAGTTAAATTGCTTGAAGATTAGAAAATAGGAAGACAAACTTTAGTAATTCAGAAAAATACGAGAATGTGAAAAAGGCAGTTATTTTGCTCATCGAACAAATTACTTATGAAATAGAACTATTCATCGAGTCTGCTCTGACAGCATTATTTTCATTAATATTATTTTTGATGAATTCTAAAAATTGGAATGATTTTTCTTCAAACAAAACTAAAAACAAAAACTTGTGTGTGTGTGTGTGCAAACTATAATAACTAACTAAAAAAACTAGCTAACTCTATCTATCTATCTATCTATCTATCTATCTATCTATCTATCTATCTATCTATTATCTATCTATCTATCTATCTATCTATCTATCTATCTATCTATCTATCTATCTATCTATCTATATATTCTGTTTTAGCGCGAAGTTTCTATTATGGTTCTACTGTTACTTCGTCTTTTTTTTCTTACAGATTTTCTATCTTATTTCGATACTTAATTTTCTGGCTAAGTTATGTAGATTAAAATTTGTTACTCGGTATATATTTGGGTTGGATAACTAAGTTATAGTATTTTTAATATTATTTTTCTAGTATTTTATTTATACCATCTTCAGTATGTTTATAGAATCTTATTCTTACAATAATTTATCTTTCTTACAGCTCAGTGGTTTTGACAATTATAGGGATATAGGGAAGGTTGGCTGGGCTTAAAACTGTGTTTAACACTGTAATCTTAGTTTCGAAGGCTAAGAGCCTGCTATGATACTAATGAGGCTATTTTATTTTTAACCTATACTGTCTTGTTATATTTCTTTTTATTGCTTTGCTTTATCAGATTTATGGCAATTTAGTGTATATATATATACGTGTGTGTGCGTGAAGGGCCCAAGGAGGGCGCCACTGCAAGCGCTCTGACACGTAACTCATCTCACTTCGCAAAAAGGCGAGCGGCGATCACCAGAGAGAACGAACGGACAGAGAGACCCAGCCGAGAAGGAAAACATATACGACTTGAAAAAATACTTAAGACGAACTTTGGCAACGGCGAGCGCTTAAATATTTTAGTATAATATTTATGTTGTCCCCTATTTCTTTGCTATTGTTAAAATAAACAGTTTTATCTGTTAGCTTTTAGTCATTACTAGCTAACGAATCAACATCAACATAAAGTTTATACAGCGAAGTAGATCCAAAATTTTCTTGGTTCAATCTTGAAAATATTAAACTTCCTGGGGGTTATTCAATGTCTTAACTTAATTTGAGGCCGAACCGCCAGCTGATGTGGGTCGAACATCCATGTTGGATCGTTAGCTAGTAATGACTAAAAGCTAACAGATGAAACTGTTTATTTTAACAGTAACAAAGAAAAAGGGGACTACACAAATATTATACTAAAACATTTAAGCTCGCGTCGTTACCAAAATGGCTCAAGTTCGTATTAAGTATGTTTTCATGTCGTATTCATTCTCCGGCCGTTCGTCCTCTCTGGTGATTGCCGCTTGCCTCCCTCCGAAGCGAGCTGAGTTACGTGTCACGGCGCATGCAGCCTTCCTCGGGCTCTTCACACGCACGCACGCACATACACACACATACTTGAATTATAATATTATAATCCCTTGTCAATATCTAGAATAATGAATAAGCCTCCTTTTTCACTTAAAACATAAGTTAGAAGACGGGACATGGACTCAGTTTATGCGTAGGTTTCCCTGGGGATTTATGATCAAGAGAACATCTCACAACTTGAGAATGCGCAGTTGAGGATCCGACTGTCTGATGTGTCGATCCAGATTTCAACACAGATTTTTACAGGAATTTGGTGTCTATAGTAGTTAGGGGAAGTCGTTCTCATGGTCCTTGATCTATTCATGAACATTTTTGCTTCATTATTTGTAGTATTGTCCTGTTGAAAATTCCATCATTCGCAGGAAACATGGTATCTACATATGTACGGATGTACTTGATTGGCTACTATGGATAAGTATGCATGACTATTGATAGTACCTTAAAAAAACGCGAATAAATGAACCTAACACACGCCAATAAAACGTCCCAGACCATTACACTGCATTCTCCATTCTGTTGGCGTCCAGAAAAGGTTTGTGTATTGTGGAAGCAAGCTTTTTGCTGTTCTCCAGCAAAATGCCAGCTACTATCCACATGATATAGGGGGAAACTAGCTCCATTAAAAAAAAAATAAAGAAAAACTGCCTTTTTCCATAGTACTGTGGCTCAATATTTGTCCAACAATTGCAAACTCACAGCGTTTCTTACAATGAACACTTGTCAACAGGGGCTTTGCAATGACAGATGTCAGCTTCGGAGACCAATATCACGTGTTACATATTTATCCTCGATAGCTTTCTTGTGCATTACAAATTCGTTTGAGCTGTCAATGTATTGACAGAAGCTCTTCGATCATTTTTAATCAGTATATAGTTAACACTCACTCTTCACAACAATTGTTACCATAGTTTGCAAGCACAACAGACTGCAGATCCCTTTCAATATTCCATTTATTATATGCAGACACTAGAGCACTACTCAATCATTTCAGGATAGAGGTGGTTTTAGAAATGGTTCGAAATCAAATTTTCATGTTTTTTTCAAAGTCTGTGAAACAGCTTGAGGAGCTTTTGCTATATGTGAATAAGTACTCTGCAATCGTCTTTATAAATGTTTGAAAAAAAACATTTGCAGTTCTTACTTGTTATTTGCCGCCGCAACTGTGATTATATGAGCCTAAAGAGTGGCAATATTACTATAATTTATCTGTATATATATATATATATATAGTTGTAATTGTATCTCAAGCACCATGCCTTAAAATTATGTGTTGATATCGACAATTTTATGAATATATATATGATTACAATTATTTCAGAAATATCTCATGTAAATATGAATATTTCACAAATTACTTATTTAAACTAATTATATAAAAGTAAACAGGATGTATATCATGTCCTTATTTTCAAAAATACCAAACTCGACTTTTTGATTTTACGAACATTGAAAGATATTTTAGTAATACATTTTTAAGTTTATAAATTGTTAAATATTTCTAATTCTTTTGCAATTGGTTCCCACTGAATTTTAAGGTAAAATACTTATATATTTCTCTTTAAAATCAGACGTCAATATCTTTAAATTTAATGAAAATGACGTTTTGTATTTAATTTTTAAAAAAATTAGATTATATATAATTTAAGTTATACTTAAACTCTTAGCTTTAAATAAAAATACAATTTTTAAATTTTACACGTATTCTGTACTAAAATTTGTTACTTCTGAAACGGGATTTGTAATCAGAGAGCTTTATCATGGAACACGAAACTTAAATAAAAAGAGTAGAAAATAAAGAGTATTTTCCAGTCTTTTGTATCATAAATTTCAATGATACAGAAAGAAAACCTTTAAATATGGGCTCAAGTATCAGGCCTTAGAACTATGCTAATGCAAAAGATTGACTCAACAGAAAAGATATAGGAGTTTTCTTTGCTTTAAAGGGGGGTACATCAGGCTGTAATGGTTTCTAGGAGCTCCAAAGAGCATCCGCGAATGATATAAAGTTTTCTGATCAAATTTACAAGCAAAAGTGATAAATGCACCTCCCATGATAAAATCACAAATGAGAAAACTTTCGCCAAAGTTTCAGAACATAAATTCTCCGTTTATATTCGCCGTTTGTATTTACGAATCGAACCGACTTGGAATGAAGCACGCTCGACCGAAAAGTTCGTCGTTTTTGTTAGTGATGTTAATGGTTTAAATTTCTGCTTCGATGAAGATAAATCGCAATTAGCAGTTATTTTTGCGAATTCCCTTTTCGTCGCTCCGCGGGCGGAAATACTCCAGAACATATTAGTGATAAGAACTCATTTCCCCCTTCAATTTTCCTTTTGAAACCACGCTTCAGAATTACGCGTCCGTTTGAGGAAGGGGGCTAATATTAAAGAGGCCAAGTTCTTTTAATTGGTTTATGAATATTCTCATTTCCGAACGGTTAGTGAAAGCAAATATTTGAAAAGTGTATCAACTCATTTATTTCATTACATTTTACTGTATTTAATTACATTTCTTGTCACATCAATTAAATGATTAAGTACCAAGATTAGAAATGTTTACTTTGATTTTATATGAACCTGACAATAATCCATGATTGTTAAAGGACGTAAATCGTAATTAACATTTCTGAATTGGGCCGTAAATATGGCTCGGTTGGTAAGGCTGTAGATGATGATTTACCTAACGACTTTAATCATCAGAGAAGGTGACCGAGTTGTTCTGTTGTGTAGTATTTTAATGATGTCATTTATCCATTATAAGCTGTTGTGACGGAACTTGTTGTGATATAAGACATTAAAATGTATCATAACTTCTTTATTTTATTTCCTTAAGTAAATGCAAAAGTTTTATTGCTTATAATACGATTAAAAAGAGCGAATTATCGGATAATGTTGGAACCGTCAATTAATTGTAAACGCTCTTCTAGTTCATTTACATGTCAATTCGTAGCCTCCAATTTTTGTTCCATCGTATTTATTACCATTTGCTATAAAATATATTAAATATGATTATAAAATATATTATACTTTATTTATAATAAATTTGTACCTAGAACTTGCAATTTTTTACCAATATGCTATGACTATATCCTTTGGGTACCACAGATTTGTAAATCCACAAAATACAGGGTGGTCCCAAATTCATGGTACACACTTTAAGGGTAGATACAGAACAATGTAACAATCATTTATTGTATAGGAATATACGGGCTCAAAGGTACAAACAGGGGAAATAAAAGAAAAGAGAAATGGGGTTATATCGGTTGGGGTTGCTTTTCCAGTAGCGAGAAGATGTCTAGCCGCTGTTCAACATGATGCATCTCGGTTGGAAAAAGAGCTATTCGCTATTGTGCTGACTCTACGATGGGAATGCCGAAAATGCAGACATACATTACATGTACGGCCGTACAAATGGTAACGGTAGAGCTGCGCAAAGAATGTGTCACGCGCAGTTTCCTGATCGACGACGAATGCCAGATCACAGCAGTTTTCAGCAGTTACATCGTCAACTTCATGAAACACATTCATTCCACATCACTAGGCATGATGCTGATCGACGAAGAGCTGTGCGAAGTCCAAGCCTTGAAGAAAACACCTTGAACGTAGTGGCTGATAGGCCAGAGACAAGTACAAGATCTGTTACTCACGTAAGTGTGAATCATCAGACCGTTTGTAGAGTGTTAAACGAAAATCGCTTACACCTCTTCTATTTTCATCGATTACAAGCTTTGAATTCGGCAGACTATCTTCTCCGATTACCAGAAGATGGTTCAGCAATGTGCGCTGCAGCTGGACTTCATAGCTCGTGTGCTGAACAGTTACGAATAGTTACTGTAAACATTTCACTTGTCAACAACGCTTTCAATAAACAGTTTGTCTTTCCTTTCGTCTCTTATTTTTTGTATTTGTGCCTCACCGCGTCACTTGCGCCTATACATTCATATACAATAAATGATTGTTACAATGTCTTGAATCTACCATTAAAGTTTGTACCATGAACTCGGGACCACCCTGTTTATCTATAGAATAATCTAAGAGGGATAGAATCGTGATTAGACGTGTTAAGTATAGTTACAAGTTCGATTCCACAAAAGACCATCGTATGGGATAATAGAATATCCTGTATGCTAAACAGAATTGCACTTTGAAGTTCTCAAGTGGAATGGTGTGAAATTTTGGTGTGTAATCATTTTAGGTGTTATCTACGTAATCTGACAGCAACTGAAAATTAGGAAGTCATTCTCTAGGAAATCTCATGTAGCTCTCAGGTAGTTCATGTTCTCAGGCTCTCATGTAGCTCTCAGGTAAATTTAAGGTAACCGACCACTTGCAAAAACATTTTTTTTTAAAAAAAAATGAAGATATGGGGATTTTTTAAGATTTTCAGATTTATTTAGTACATTTTAAGGAAATATGCTAAAATTAAGATGATTAAAAGAAATTATGGTTACTAAAATGTGTGGGAAAAAATGGGTAAAAATTTTCAAAAAATAACATAAACGAGCCCATTCTGTACCAAAAGTTTACGAACAAATTTTCAATTTTTCAATTCTGATGTGTTGCCATGTTATTAATTTTTGAAAGGACCTTCCGGATAAGAGTTATTTTAGATTTTACAAAAACTAAAGCACTTTATCTTAGTTATTATATTAAATTGTTTAAAATAACAGTGATTATATTAACAAAAGGACTGTAAATCTTGTAATAAATCAGGGATTGATAAATCTGTAGGTTAAAACACTTCTACTAATATACAGAACATACACACAAAATTTCAGTTAATTATTTTCAAAATTTTTTGAGCTATCACTGGCCCCGTTTGAGCATTTAAAAAAACACATTTCGAGTAAAACGCATTTTAAAGTATGACATATTGATGCGGTGCTGACTAATTTTACTTTAAGTTTCTGCTGAATTTAACTAACATCTTGAAAACTACCCAGATTCGCTTCTTTAACTTAGTCCGCATCAACATAGTGTCTAGTACTTTAAATGAATTATTGAGACAACCAAAACTAATGAAATTACTCGGATTAAAATTAAATTAAATTAGTTTATTACAATTAGAATACATTACGACATTTAGCATTTAGATTAAGCACTATTAAAATTGAAGAATAAGAGAACTATGAACAAACATTAAGAATTTCACTTATCTGAAATGGGAGACAAGATGATGAGAGGCATGGCATTTCCGCCGGACAAGGCGACCTAAATTTCCTAAAAAGAAGAGTTTACTATGACATGGAATAATCTAGTCTGCTCCCAAATTGTCACTCAGCACCCCTTTTAAGGGAGGGCAAATCCCACCCTTTGTGCCTGCGCGCACTCTTTGTGAAAGCCGCCTCATTGGACGGTCACCAAGTGCAAAGTTACAAAGTTTACCCAAATTTATGAGTCCGTTCAACCCTGTGTTCTCCCCCTTGCGTTCCTGGGACCGAGGAATTTAAACAACATCCTGTAAACAAGGGGGATATACAAATTACTGATTATTTGGGAACCAACTCCATTGCCGGCCAGCCTCCCATCAATATCTTGCTTAAAGTAATGGAATCTGCTTTTACTAAAACACTTGTAGTTTTTGTTCTAGTCAACGGAAATTAATAAACTTGGAATTTTAGCTACTTTAGAAAATGTGTAGCCCGTGGTAGTCAAGGGGTTGAAATCTCGAATTCGAGGCCGATGAATCGCTAGTTCGAGTCCTGGTGTCCCTGAATACCTGCAATGTAAAGGAGCATATGTATGTTCAATCTGACGTGGCATGGTGTGGAAATTTGGAGTAGAGTGCCACAGCTCAGGTGTCATCCTCATCGTTTGACCAAGATTTAAAACAGAAGGGTTCATCGCCAAAAGTCCTCGTGTTGCTTGAGAGTGTGATGTTAATAAAAAATCAAATCAAATTAGATGTATGTTATGTATAAGTTGAAGCCCAGTGACTGAGGGGTAGTGTATCACGCTTCCCCACCACAGGTTCGAGGTTCGAAGCTCGGGATGGGCTGGGTTAGGTCGACTCAGTCTTTCATCTCTTCCGTGGGTCTATAAATGAGTACCTAGCTTGCTTGGGAACTTAACAATGTGGGTTTCGCGTCAGACAGACCATGTGATCGGAACATCTGCTCATGCACCTCAGGGACCAAGGTCGCATTTACTGAGTTGGGCACAGTAGGCCTTGGCCCTCATGGGCTGTTGCGCCCCTGTGTGTGAGTTAAGTTATATATTAGTCTAGAGGCAGGTTAGGTTTCAATGTATAATAGACTCTTATGTTTTATAATTTGCTTAAAAGTAAAATTTTATTGCAGTAAAATGAGGAATTTTTGAAACACACATGACAAATGTACTAACAACTCTTTATGTTGCTGCGATTTTTTGTGTCCTCAATACCTTTGCAATAATATTGTTAATTTCGAGGTTGGTGGACTTGAATCTTGGTTCTACCAAAGATCGTTATGAGGAATAAAAGATATTTTTTCAGTTAACTTCTATTAGGTCTCTAAGCTCTCATAAGATGAGGTGTGAAAGTTGGATACAATAGTTACCAGCGTTGGTATGGAGCTTATCAACTGTGAATAGAGCTCAAAGTAACAAAATATCAGCTCGTTTAGTAGGAATTTATAAAATAAATTATGATTTTAGTTTCATCAAGTGTCAGCTATAGCAAGACACTCCAGTGTTCGACAATAGGAATAAAAACACAGACTATTTTTGCGAAATATAATTTTATTGATCACACGTATAATTTATTTTCATGGATTTACACACACACACAGAGGGAGAGAGAGGGAGATGTTGATAATTTTATGTGTGGAAATAGTTTCTGTAACTGAAGAGAAAAAACACTCCTAAATCTACCAGACTTAGTATTACGCATGCAATCAATAATAATTTTAGTGATGCGATTAGCTTAGGCCCCTCTCGGTTTTGAAATGTCATCCTCATGAACACAGTAAAACCCAACGAAAATTTTTATTATTCTTACAAAGAATTCTTCAATACTTATATTTTTGAATGAAATATAGTTACCAATAAAAATTTCTAATTTTTGTTAATTTAATTTAAAATTAAATTCGATTTTACGGAATATAATAATAGGAACGTTCGAAGATTTTTCACGTTTTAAAATGTTTTTTAAATTTGTTTTTATATATATAAGCCTCATTTATATATTCAGTATTCTTAGAAACTTGAATTTTGAATCTCTTTTCTTATGACTTATTACATCTCCCTCTTCCTTTCTACTCTTTTATTATATTTTTAAGCGCTTTATTCGTATATCTGAAATTATGTTACCTGACTAAGGAATAAAAATAAGGCACTGCTAAGAAGTATTACTCTCACAGTCAAATGTTGAATGTACAAACTTGTATTACAAAATATTTGAACCTTTTTTCTGTGGAAGATTTTTTCGTCAAATAAGAAGATGAATACATTTAGTTAACTTAAATCTCTATTAAAAATAAATTAAATAAATGAAAATTTCACGCAAAAAAACTTTTTTTTTGATACTTTCATCTGTAATATATAAAAAAAAATTATTATAGATAAACAGGGTGGTCCCGAATTCGTGGTACAAACTTTAAGGGTAGGTACAGCACATTGTAGCAATAATTTATTGTATAGGAATGTAGGGGCGCATGTGCCGCGGTGAGGCACAAACACAAAAAATAAGAGACGAAAGGAAAGACAAAGTGTTTATTGAAAGCGTCGTTGACTAATGTAATGCTTACAATAACTGTTCAAAATTACATCCACTAATAGCAATACATGGTTGACATCATCAGTGGAGCCATTAACTACTTAAACATTCAAGGATGTTAGGAATTTCATGTACACATGCAACAGATTCGAATATTCGAGCAACAAGATACTCATCTGAGTCAAGAGCAGTCGCATGAACAAGATTCTTCTTATGTCCCCATAAAAAGTAATTGACGCTCGATAAATCAGGAGATCGGGGCGGCCAAGAGACTGGTCTACCACCCCCAATCTATCAAGTCCTAAACGTGGCGTTCAGGTAAGTGCTAAAAAATTATGTGATTAGACATTCGTCTATAAGGAAAGTGCGCGTAATACATTCGTAGCGCAGCTGTGCCGTAAACCATTTGTACAGCCGTATGTATGCTTTTTCGGCATGTGTAAAGTCTCCCATTGTAAACGTCAGCTCAATTACGAATGGCGCTTTCCCCTACTGAGATGCATCATGTTGAGCGGTGACTAGACATCTATTGCTCCCTACTGGCAACGCAATCAACCGATAACTCCATTTCTCTTTTCTTTTACTTCCCCTTGTTTGCGCCTACCCGCTTCACTTGCGCCCATAGATTTCTATGCAATAAATGATTGTTATAGTGCCCTGTATCTAACCTTAAAGTTTATATCATGAATGCGGGACTACCCTGTACAGAGAGAGATGAATTTTATGGATAATTCGGGAAAACGATTATATGAATTGAATTTTATTAAAATAATTTTTCTCAGTAAAAAGACTTCTTAATGATAATTCTTCATTTCATTTTCATTAAAAAAGTTACAAATAAAAAGAGGAACATATATCTTGCGCTTTTTTTTTGTCTTATATATCTCATGCATATTTTTCATATAGCGTTTTTATATTTAGGTATTAGTTTTGATATGAACTAACTTTGTACATCAAAGAGAAACCAAAAATATTTCAATATACAAATCAAAAGACTTCAAAGTTGATTTGCTACAGAAAAATTCTGCTTTGCACAAATCTATTTCCAAACCTTAACTTCAAGAGTAAAAATGCATGAAATATATTTCAAAGCAAATACTACTTTCGTAGTAAAATAAAAAGAACGGAAATAAACTATTTTATATGTTTCCATTTGAGTTACGGATGTGCATAGCAGGAAACGTACATTCACAACTTTGCTTCAGTTTTTAGAATAATCATTTCATGCTTTGAAAGAATTGCCAATTTCCTATTTACTATGTTTCATTGTTCACTTGTTTCTCTCAGTGGAGATGAAACGACAAAATCAGATGCATTGAAGTGCACAACGCATCTTTTTTCGTTCACAGATGTATTGGTAACATGTAAAACAGTAGATTGATATATACTATCATATTGTATTGGAATTTTCTTTTTATACAATTTCTTCCTTTTAAAAAAATGTGTTTCAATTTGAGTTGTGTATGAATTACATGTAATATGCAAAATAACATTATATATATCATTGACAAAATTGATATCATTCGACAAAATGAAAAGAAAATAAATACTCACAAATGGAAATATGCATTTCGATACATATATATGTAGCAATAACGAAATATTTTTGTAATATTTTCCAAATGCATGTATACCCATTTATGTACAATCATTTTCTTTTTCATTTCGTCTAAAGATTTCAATTTTCACATACAAATGATTAATTTTTTATTTTTAAATCTTATAACTATTTTATTCAGAAATTTGTTCCATACTAACACATATATTTACATGTATATACTGTTACTTGGTGGATAGTCTTTTACATACATAAGTTACATAAAGGGAGGCAAGTTTTTCCAGAGTTATTCCTACTTTATTCTTCAACTCTGTTGTAATTACTATTTATTTAACTAACATGAAACAATTAACACGCTTAAAACACACAATAGCAGGAATTCAAAGTTCACCTCAATACAAATTCGTTGTTGTAATAATTGTTGTTATTGTCATTAGGTTAATTAATCTCTCAGTATGTTTTTTTATTTAGTTCAAAATTACGAGGTCCATCGCCAAAAGCCCTCGAGTAGCTGAATAGTATGACGTTAATATTCACTTATATACTCATACTTTTTTAATAATCTTGTGAGAAATTAAAAATGATTCAAACGAAAATTTGTCAAATCTTTATAAACCCATTTATCTATATGTAATAGTTCACAAGCTTAACTCGATGAATTTGAATTCATAATGGTCTTGATCCCTCCAAGACTTCGCGTGACAATTAATTTTTAGTTTACCGGCCTAACGGGAACTAACCCTTACCTTACCTCCCGCAAAACTAAAATTCTAGCATTTTTTAACTAAGGACGATGCAATATTGCGTCACCCGAGTATCTGGACCAATTATAAAAGCCTTTATCGGAAATCATATGATTTTAATGGCTTCCGGTTAACTATGAATATAAATAGACAAGATTTCTGCAGCGAACAAAGAATGTTTTTATGCCATTCTTAAATCTGCACGTGTTTGTCTATTCGTGTTTGTTCTGAACTTTTTCTGTCACCACTTTACCCGTTTGTTCGTCAATAAAAAAATGGGGATATTTAACTTCTCTAAAAGCCTTCTCATGCATTTAGCTCGGAAAAGAATTATTTCGGCCTTGAACACCAAATTCATGGCCTCACATAAAGTTTTGAAGACTAAAATATTTTTTCATACAATTTATCAGCGGCTAAAACGCAAGAAATTTTTTACTGAATTTAAGTTATCCCAGATACTTAAAGGACATGGAAATTTTAATAGCTATTTGTCTAGGTTTAATTTAATTGATAGGGATATTTTTTCATGTGATCAGGAAGTTGTAACTGTGGAACATGTCTGTCTTGTTTTGTAACCTATACTTTTGTAAACGAGAAAATTTTAAAAACGAGCTGAAACATTTATGTATTTCCTGGAAACTTGTTTTGTGTTTGTTGGTCAATTGTTCTGCTATATATATATATATATATATATATATATAGTGAGACCCCACTTAACTTAGTTTCTTTTAGCACTGTTTCGGTTTAACGCTCTTTTATTTGAATTGTGGGATTCCCGAAGAAATTGCATATATAGTATAATAAAACAAAATAAAATAATCAAAGACAAAATTGTACTTCCTCAAGGCTGAGAAAGAAAGAAATTGGATTCATATCAAGAAAGAAAATGGTGAAGAAACGGGTGGTAAGAAGGCATATCAAGAAAATAAATGGTGCAAAAAGAATATAGTACTAAAATTGGATAAAAACAGACAAACACAAGAAACAGAGGTGTAGAGCTATTAAAATTAAAAATATCAAAATAATCTTTAGATTAAAATGAAGACCTATTATGGTTTATAAGGATGTCACTGAGTTAGGCAAGCGAATTTAGGGTTAAACAATGCTTTATGGTTCCACCTTTCCCATACAGCAGAAATTTTCGACATAATAGAAAAAAACAGAGCCATGTTGAAAAATTAGGCCAATATCTATCACGCGTGGAGAGAAAACCAGACAATAAAATAAAATTAAAGTATGAATAGTAAGGTTTCTCTTATTGTGATGAATATTAAGAAAAAAATTTTTTTAGGAAAAACTAAGATAAAAACATATATGTAAACCATTAAGATATATAAAGACAAAGCAACTTAGTCAGAAATCGCGCGCAAAGTGACGTGTTAAAATTGAAGTGTTTACTCATATAAGCAAAAAACAGTGGTGCCACCTAGATAGTTTTTTTGTAATTAAATTAAGCATACGTTAACTTAATGAAAATAATAAACTGAATTAAAAGAATCTTAAAAAAAAGTTAAAATAACATAGAAATATATTTAAAAATGAATTTACTTGGATAATTGTAATCCAAACAATTATTGCAGAATTTCTTTTGCAGAGTTTTTTTTATCATACCTTGTTTTAATTCATACTCTTAAGTATTTTTTCCAGCAAATTCAGAAATTTTACTCATTATATATATATATGTAATAATTCCGAGTAATTAACCTTTAATAGCTTTTGATTTATGTATGGCCCATTCCTTCAGGACCCACGTTTAATTAATAACCTAGCTACCCGCCTAACGAGAGTATCTTGAACTACATCTGTCCACCCGCTGAGGCGCAGTTTAGTCAAAATTGGCTCTTACGCCATTAAACCCTACAATCACTCACTCACTCAGTCCACCCACTCAGATCATGTGATTTGAGCTGCCTATATAAACCAAGGTTTCTGGAAATCACCTTTTTCTGTTATTTGTCTGCCTTCAACATGTAGCCGGATGCAGCTCATTGTGTATTCGGTTTCTTTGTTCTTTATTGTGTCGTCCATTTCATGCTTTATGTTTCATTTTCTTATGTGTTTCAGGATCAAGATGTGGAATAAAATGGATTTAAATAATCACAAGACTGCCTCATCAATCCCATCCAAATAAAACATCAGCCATCATAAATAATGATCTAAATAAGGAATCCTTCACACTCGCCAAATTGTGATACTCAAATTATTATATATATATATATATGCATTAAAGTAAAAATTTTTAAATTTACTGAAAAAAGTACTTAAGAATATTTAGCAATACTATATATCATTCCGGATTGAGAGGATCTTATTTCTCACTTATAATGTAATGTATATTGTTGTTTTTCATGAAAAAACATTAATACTTAAGCTAATAAGAGTGATGGATTTGAATATGAGAGGTGGCAAAAATGGGTGGAGAGCAAAAGAACTCGCGTGAGCTGTTACGTATGTTTTCTTAACTAAGTATTAGAGGAAACCGTAAATCAATTTAACTTCCGAGTAAGGATTCCTTGCTCAATTATTCATCAAAATCTCCAAACTGCTAATACCTTATTCAACAGGCTTAGCTGTAACGACAAAAATAAACTCTTACGTGATTAGCACGCTTAATTTTTCAGTGTCTACAATGAACAATACGTTGACTACGCCGCTATATTCATAAATATTCTGGGTCTTAAATATTTAAAAAATCCAAACAACATTGGTTTGTTTTATTTGCCCCTTTTACCGCCAGGAAATTAATTTACAACTGGTGTCAAAGAGTTTGAAAATGATTAATGTGAATTCAGGCTAGCAATTTCCTCTTTTTTAAAAAGTAAATCGTTTCTGGAACAAAAATGACTGATAATGATGGCTCTTCATCTCTTTTTCCTTCAAATTGTTGGTTGGTGTAATGAGATGGTGTGAAAGTCGACAAGAATGAGCTAAATAAAAATTTAAACCATCCCAACACTGATTGATCATTTGTTCAGTCGATGGAAGCTAAATATGTAAAAGTTTTGGGCAATAAAAATACGATTTAAAATAGGAAAAAATGTTCACTGCCGGATATTGAAAAAAAAAAAAATAAATAATTATCTACGTTCCTAAATAAGTTTAAACTGAGTTTCTATGAACGTAGAGATTGATAAGTAGCAGGGTATCACATCTAAAAATTACCTTTGAGCTGCTGACATGTTTTAATAACTTTATGTTTGCTTATCTTTTTTTATCTTTACTCGTAATTGAAACTCAAATTCATTTAACGGGAAAATGTAATTTAGAAGCAGATAGAAAACCTAGTGTGATTTAATTATTGATTAACAAAAATAACTTTTTGACAAATTTAAAAGTTTGCTTAGACTTTGCGGTCATAATTAATGTTGTAGTAGATACAATCTCCATTGACTATATATATGAAAAATGAAATGATATTAAATTTCGAACTCAAAGGACGATGAGATTTATGCGAAGTAAAAAATAATAACAATACCCAAAAAAGATAGATATAATGACGTATAACAATAATGTTATCAGGTAATCTATTGCTGTGTAGAAATAAATAAAAAAACCAAACATATATATATATACTTTTAAGAACTATTTCAGTGAAGAAATTAAGAAAATTATTAATTGGGTAGCAGGAGTGAAAAAGCTGTTTTATATTTGTATAATATTTAAGTTGTGTTAATTGCAATAATATTAGTACTTTAACCCTTTATTTACTGCATTATGATTTAATGCAGTTTTTTTCATGCAATATTTTTCTTTAAATCATTACATTGAAAATTAAGGGATATACATAAACAAAATACTCAACTTTGGGAAATTTAATCTGTTAGAGCTAATTAATTAATTAAAGATATTCAACTGTAAAATTAATTATATAAACTGTTTACTTAAAATAAATAGTCAAATCGTTTTCAAAGGTCTTCCTCAACATACAAAAAATAAGACTCTTACTTTTTGACATTAACTACTTTTTCGGAACAAAAATGACAATCTTCGCAGTCCGATCAAAATGTCAACTGAAAACACAATTTCTGTTATAAAACTATATTCTACTTCCCCGCTTAAATACTCATCATAGAACCCGTGCTGCCATATATCTTAGAAGAGTGGATTTAAAAGAATATTCCTGCTAAGTATCGTCAGAGTATTCGTAAAATTGGTTATTCTATATAATTTTAAATTGAATGTTACTTATAAGTACCGTCGGTAGATAAAGGGTTAAGAAGCATTTACCAATCACAAGGGAATGAGTGAGTGATTATTTATTAGCGTCGCACTATAAAGAAACACGAAATTTATTGGTTACGAGCCTCTTAATTTTGAACCTCGGTCAAGTGACAAGGATGACACTGAGCTGGAAACTCCTCTCCAAACTACTACAATTCACCTAGAGGGGGGGAGGACTTTGAACTTTGAAAGATTTAACGTGCACCAGCCCCTCTACACATGGCGGCTTTTCAGTGGCATTAGGGATCTAACTCATGACACATTGGCCAAAAGTTTGCGACCATAATCACTAGACTACTGCAAACTCTCCAACTACAAGGGAAACTCATTTGCTGAACTGTGTCTTATTAAACTGTGTTAGTTATTTTATGAACACACACACACAAGACCGGTATTTCTTTCAAATGTGCTGCATTTGGCAGTATAGCCTCAGAAGACTCGGCATGTCCTTAAGTGTAAGAGCCATTTCATTGGTGGCACCATCTAGTGGTGGATCTCATTACTTAATTTTTGACACTTGTTTTAAATTAATTCAAGCTCTGGTCGGATGCTAAATATTGCTGTGATTTTATTTCGTCGAGAGCACTAAGGCCAAATTGATATTCAAGGGATTTTTTCATTGTCACATAATCATATGATATGCTTGCCTACGCTTTTCGTACCCATAAAAACTATCGACTCCTGCCGGGATCGAACCTGTAACCTTGGGTTTACGAGGCCAGCACGCTACCGCTATGTCACCGAGCAGACATTATATTGAAATCAAAGTTGGATTTCGATCAGTGATTAAAGTTACTTGCTTCGTGGTAGGTTATGTCAAAGTGAAGATATGACACAGAGAGTCACGAATCTAGTGGAACAAAGTTTCTATACACTTTACTAATACTTTATTTGAAAAAAAAAATAGTATAAAAGCATGTAAACATTTAATGTTACACAGTTTTATACAATATTTACAATGTATATGTACAAATTTCAGATTAATGTGATTAGTGAACGTAGTTCGATAAAACTAAAGGAGAATTTCCCTTCTCAGATACGCATAAATATATGTAGGAAAATTTTAAGGGTTCTAATGAAATGAATATCTTTAATAAACGGTATAAAAAGTCATCTATGTTATAAATTAAAAAAAAGTAATTTTTAATTAAATCAGTAATTAAAAATTTAAAAAAAGTTATAAAGTTGTAATAATTTTTGAGGTTGTATGTGTATAAGTAACTAATTGACCTGTTGTGGATAAAATCTAAGGACGGAGTGCAAATATGCATATAGCATACAAATCGAGAATGGTCGTGACTTAAAGATGCGATGTGGCCAGAACACGGTAAATTTCGTCAGAATTAAGTACTAAAAGTGTTTTATTGATGCAATATGTATACGTAGACCCAAACACGGAGGTGTATAAAACACGCACGTAATGCACCACAGCACTCCTAAGACACGTGTTTGCATAGGATATGTCCATCGTGAAGACCGATGCGATTATCAAAATGTCAAAGCATACTGTTAAGAATATCATCATAGAGCGGTTGGGG
Organism: Trichonephila clavata; assembly: GCA_019973975.1. NCBI lineage: Eukaryota > Metazoa > Arthropoda > Arachnida > Araneae > Nephilidae > Trichonephila > Trichonephila clavata. The sequence continues at coordinate 134,671 of BMAO01017793.1, forward strand.
CAAATATTGTTCTTTTCTTCTTTTAACACTTAGTGTTCTTTGTGTTCTTTGTTGGAGGTTGGTGAGGAGCAGCAAGACGTCACTTTAAAGCCTCTCATTGAATTTAAATTCGGGGAATGTGGTGACCAGTCGAGATGTTGAATATTCTCCCTATCCACACATCTTAGACAGCACCTGTGAAATGGTACGTCGTTATATTGTTCAAATAATGGAACGCATCACAGAAGGCAGCATGGAAAAGTCGAGCATAAAGCAGTAAAATTTCACTAATAGATCTATCAGCGTTCATAGTCACAGCTGGTATCCCATGTAGTTGTGGTCGTTCATTTTTTATAATGCCAAGCTCATACCCTTACTCTGTAAGAGCCATATCATCTCAGGCTCTAGAAACGTTCATTCCTTCTCTTCGGGAAGGACACGACAACAACAATAACATAAGAGCCATATCGTTACATTTCATGAATATTTTGGGGTTTATATGCACTTCCCCTTACTACAGTCTATAATCAGATAAAAGGTTAAACCTGCTTTCATCTGAGAAAAGCTCACGCGCTCAGTCATTGTCAATCTAATTTCGATGCAGTTTCCCCATTGTAATCATGCGCTGTTTTGTTTTCTTATCAGTGAGACACAACAGATCTTCTAGTGTCTAATCTTACTTGCTGCATGCGTCTGAAAAGTTTCCCATGATATCTGAATACCTTTAGAAGTACGAAGCTTATTTGTCATTTGGCAGTGGCAGGTGGGATGATATTACTGTTGTCGTCAGTCCTAGTACTGTAAGGACAACTTTTCAGCTTACACATGCTACACAATCAACTTGATTGAAATCAGGTCCAAAGTCAGAAAACAACACTGGGGATGATTTTGTATTCCCTGGTAACTTCCCTTATTTATTGTGTTTCTTCAAACTTTTCGATATGCCTTGCATGTGTAAAGTCGCACAAATAATACCTGAAGAACATGTTCAAAATTTCATTATTGTCAATGTATAATGAAACCTCTAAAGTCTGCGTATTTCATTCAGAGTTTTCCATATCCGATAGACCTCAGTATGAAACTGACGCAGAGGGATTAATTAATTTTTTGTTAACTGCGCACGATAAGGCGACACGAGAGTTATTGGCGACCGTCCTCGTAATTTTGATCCATGGTTGAGTGACGAGGAGAACAACTGAGCCCTTTTCTCCTAACTTCTACACTCCACCTATAGGAGGACTTTGATCCTCAACAGATTTAACGTGCATCATCCCCATCTACACTTCGGGTCTTCCGCACGAGTCCGTGACCATAGTCACTAGATCCGGGGTGGGCATTACGTCGATCGCGATCGACCGGTAGACCATCAAGACATTTTGGGATGACCGCCTAAAGATTTTACCAGTTAATAATTATATACGGAAAATTCAAGATTGGCTGACAGTACGCAGAGATTAAGCCTTATACTGACTATAACTACGAAAACTAATTTTGGATAAAAATATTTTATTTCTTTAATGTATTTTGAATTGTTTCATAATAAATATATCGTTTGATATAATTGTACTTGGGGCTTTTATTGTTAAGTTTATATCGCATTTTGCTTTAAACGTGGTTTTAAAAGTGTTGTTTTTTATTTTAGTTCTGTAGGTAAGTACATATTCCGTACTTATTATTAAGTTATAATAATAAACTCATTTCCTTATCTCATCACATTTACGACATTAGGCAGTAGCGTACACAAGAATTTTTAAAGGGAAGGGGGTCGAGGGTTGAAGGTCTACCATTCTCGTATCATACCCCAATACGCAGTCAAACATATTTTTTGACTTTTTCGATTGTCGGGAACAAAAAAATAGCAAAAATAAATTACTGAATAAATAATTAACATTAATAAATAAAAAATTACTAATATCAAATACTTAATTACATTTTACATACTATAAACATGGAACTATAATGAATCGGAAGAAAATGAAGGGTTATGAGAGGGAGGGTTCGGACCCGTGGACCCCTCCCTCGCCTATTTGTGCGCCTTTGACACTGGGTGGACCGCAACTCTTTGAAAATATCAGAAGTAGCCCGCACTCTGGAAAAGTCTGCCCACCCCTGCACTAGATTATCTCTGTCGAATCTGACATGGAAGTAGATGCAGAATCCATCCCAAACAGAAAAATATTTTAAAGTCATTTATTTAGTAGCTTAGGCTTATGATGAGAAATTCAACTTCGTGATTAATAATATTTATTTATTTGATATTATCTGAAGGAACGCAAGCCAGTGGTACTATCTTCATAAAGCTACATACGGTCATCACCACTCTATCAAAAAAGAGAGACGGACTTTTTCCCTACTACTTATTACTCTTTGCTTGTAAGAGAATTATCCTTTCTATGCAATGTGCCATATAAACATTCAAAGATATTTTACAAAAGCTAGATAATTTTTTAATGTAAATCCTTCCTTTTAGAGTAAAAACATTTATCACAAAATGAACTCGTTTGATTTTTACTCGAAAACAAATTCAATCTCAAAACCTTTTGTTAAATAGCATACGTGTCATTAATAGAAATATATAGATGAATTTGAATGATTATTTTCAATAATTAACTCATTGCAAACCTGTGTGTAATTAATAAGTTTCTTAAGCACACATTCACTATATGTAACAAATATATATACATATGCAAACGTGTGTGAGTGTATGTATCATATAACGAAAAAATGATGGTTTAGTGAGAAGTAAATCCAATACATCAGTTGAAGATAAAATTTTGAAAATTAGAATCTACTAGAGCCTGAGCTCATTAATGTATATGAAAAAAATCAGTAGGCTAAAATGCAACAATTATGTTTTTTTAAAACTGTCTCAGACATAGGGCTATGATATAGGGCTAAGCATGCTTTATATGATTTCAGCTTTCATCTTTCAGGAGAAAAACTACGCATAATGATACAAGAAAAATAATGTGCAAAACCAAAAGTATTGAACAAAAAAGTAAGCTTAAAATTTACATAATGAATTCGAATATAATGCAAATAAATAAATATATCACATTAGAAAAAATATTATTTATAATAGAAAAAGTAACACATAGAAGCCAATTAAAAATAGTATTAGAAATCCTCCCCCTCCAAAAAAAGATACTTAAAATACACAATAAATAAAATTATCAATGGAATAAATGCAAATGAACTTGAAATTGAAATATTACAAATTAGACTATTGTAATAGTTCTATCTGCTTAAAATTTCTACATAATTTAGGCAGATAGCGTATACATATATTGCTAAATCCTTTATTTAGAAATTTTTTGTCATCTTTTATTTTAGTACTTATGGGGGGGGGGGGAGAAACCTGATATTTTAAAAATGTGTTTCGGGATTGAAATGTTTAAAAATGTCTTTTTCGAGATTTAAACGTTTTATTTTTAAGAGGATTTATTTCAGTTCCAGAATTCAACACGTAAAAGAAAAGAAAGATAAATGATTTGAATACTTGACTTGTTGTTGAACTGAACATAAGAATAATTATCTCAATAATTTTAAAAATACAGCCTTATTAAAAGAATTATTCTTTTAAAAATATTTTAATTGATTTAAGACTACCTGTTCTTTTTAAAGTAAATGAAAACTATCGATAAAGATGTTATAAGATTTTAATCCTGTAACAATTCATACTTATTTAAATTCCACTCCTTTTATACGAAAGTAATTAACTTCGATAGATTAAAAATACTGTTTTCATTTTCTGTTTGGACTGATTCCGAATTTTATTTGATACAAACAATAGACTTAACAACAATAAAAAACAGTAAAGAAATATGAAAACACTTATTCAAAATATTTTAAATAGGATAAAAGGAATCTATTGAGTGCTTTCAAACTTAGTTATAAAATTCTCTATACATATTTTTAATAAAATACTTTCTTTCCAACAATGACTTTACGCTACAGCTCTTTAGATATATCTACTTGCATTTTTGATATTGAGTTTATTTATTATTTAAGGAAAAAATTATTTTATTGAATGCAACTCGTTTAATGTTTTTGGCCTTCACAATAGTATTTTCAAATATATTGTATTTCATAATTTGAAATGGAAAATAAATTTTATTGAAGTTTGTTATATATATACATATATATTTCGTGCTTTTCTACGTATTATGTCCTTATTACGAAAATACAGATTATCAAATATTAAAGCTTGTATTGTCTTTGCTTCAAATGAAAGTAAATATTCTTAAATGACAGTTAATTAGTTACTCTTTTATCGTTGTTCTTTTCGTTGCTTGGGCTGTAATTGACTTAAAAGATACGCGACGTTTTTCCTAAGCTTTTGATGTTTTAATACAGCTTATCACATCTGAAAGTTCTTTCTCATTCCTATTGTTCCGATTCCTATCACTCTTCATTCAAATTGTTTTTCGTTTCTAATAAGTTTAAATGTGATCAATTTTTTATGAGGTTATTATATGAGTAATCACAAATTGTTCAAAATATTCCCACAACTGAATGGAAAAGATATTGCTATTTTCTGAAAACACTTCGAAACAATTGCAATAGAAGTGGGTTTGGGAATTTTTATCATTTTCTACATTACGTTTAACAATATTTCAATATTAAGAATTTGAGTATGCATTGTAGTTGAGACTTTGAAATAGATCGAAAATGATAAAGTACACTAATCCTCAGAAATACAGCTGAAAATTTAAAAAAAAGAAGAGCTGATAAAGCTTTATTATGTATTTTTGTTAAAATTATGAGCATATTATTTTAATTTCTTACCTAAGCAGGTAGGTATTGTTTTCTGATCAATTAAATGGTTTATTTATCTTTTGAAGCTTAAATAAGCCTAAAATGGATTTATCTAGCTTTTTATATTGTTATATAAAGTCATAAATGGGTGACTAAATTATTAACTGCATTGTGTGTATGTATGCCTTAGGTTTTTTTTATTGCTTCAGAAATATAGTAAGCTTTAATGGAGATTCTGGTAGACAGAGGTAAAAAGGAAACTAAATCATGAAAGCTAAACTACAAAACTATTTTTTCAAAGGAAAGAAATATTTTTAGAAAACTGTGCTGAAATATCCCTCCAAATTAAAGTTTAATTATTTTGAATTTCATTGTTTTTTTCATGTGATAGGAAACTGTTTATATTTGTAAAAAACATTTCTCCTTGAAATTTAGCAGTGAGTGGAATTTGTATTTAATAAAATTTATTGGTATTAGAATGTTCCTGCTTCAGACACGCATAACGATTAGAAACGTTTAACTCTTCCCTGTTATGCAACTAGGTGTTCAGTGTTTAACAATAAATATTTCTCTCCTGCCAGCAACTAGTAGGAGTAACTGAATGGTCATGATCACGAGCTCATGACTGGCGATGTTTCAATCCAGCCACTAACCAGTTCGAAATTTTAGTTCCAATCCCTCCCTGTAGAATAATAAGGATTTCTGTATCTTAAATGGAACTAGGAACTATCTAACTCGAAATAGTATAAACCAGCGATACTCAACCTGCGGCCCACCGGGCCTTTTTAAGTGGCCCGTTCATGGCCCATTGCTGTGTGAAATTCATTTGTTTATGAAAATTTGTTGGGAATCTCTGTTAAAAAAATCAAATACATAAATTTGGCTTTTTGCTGTCGATGTCGTATGGGTGTGAGTTAATATTTTTTTTGTTTTTAGTGATAATAGACAACAGTGGAGTAGCGACCATTTTATGAGCGGTACTAATTTTTAACCATCTTTAATATCTTGCGAGCGAAAAATATTCGAAGAAAATACCTTGTTTCAAGACGATTGGGAAATTAACTATTTTGTAGTGAAAAACAAGATGGTTCAGTAATTGTTTGATTTGACACGAAAGTGTATTTAAAAAAATACCAATAAATAGGAATCGTTCAATGACACTTTTCCTCGAAGATCTCCTTTAAGAGATTATAAATAGGCTTTCTTGAATAATCTTTAATAGAGCAAAATAGTGTTTTGTCAGTGGTAATGCCACAGAGATAACAAAGGCCTCCTATGAAATTTTTTATTTCATTGGTAATCATATGAAATCGTTTACTGATGCTGAAATTGAGAGAGTGATTCTTAAATGCTTCCAATTTAGAAAAAAATCAGTGACAAAAATAAAAAAAAATATAATAATTAAAAAAAAGAAGCAAAATAGGAGTTTTAACCCATTTATGCCGGAGATTAAAATTTTGACTTTTTGCATGAAATTTGTATATGTTAGGTAACAAAATGGTTAAAAAGTAACTTTCACTCGACTGCTGTTTTAAAAACGGAACAGTAGGCATAAAAGGAAAAAAAAATTTGATCAATTTCCACAGTTTAAATTTTCTTTGTTATCTTGGTCTTAAAGCATTTCTCTCCCCCTCCATTAATCTTCATGTTGTGGCCCGCGTGAAATAGCTAACATATCTATGCGGCCCGGCAGAAAAAAAAGTTTGAGTACCCCTGGTACAAACGCTAAAGGAGGGAGATGCCAGTTTGTTTCATGCTCTTTGATAAAGCCTTAAAATTAAGAGGGGAGTCATCAACAGCTCTCACGTTGCTTTAAAAATTCCACAAAAGTCAATGGGTTTGAATACAAAAGGAAAGCTAAATTGAGATAGATAATAGAAAGTAAAAACATTAGGAGATCCTTTTAGGATTTTACCGATGATCGTTCAACATAGTTTTCAAACTAAGCAGTATCAAAAGTAAAAATTGATTGTTTCAAATTATATTGAGATGAAAGTTATTACTTAAAATTGCTTTAAACAAATACCTTACAAAATCATTGAACAGTTTTATCTCAATTTCCTTCACAAATTAAAATTTTAAAAATGTAGGATTTCACTACTTGTTATTTTTAAATGTGACTCTTATTAGTTTTTGGGGCTACAAAATAAAATGTTTTCTGAACTTCATCTTTTAGTCTTTTCAAAATTAAATTCATGCATACGTAGACTTGTAAAAGGTAATTGAATTTACTGTCTATCTATAACATAGCTGCGTTTGAGAAACATTTTTAAACAGTGTTTTCGCTTTTATTATGGATGAATTAGAGATAAAAACTGAAAATATTATTAACTCTGTAAGATTTTCAAAGGGAGTAACAAAAAAATATTGAGTATTAAATATTTCGTGCCGCTGATATTGTTTTGCTTAGAGCAGAGAACTTGAAGAATTTAATGCACAAAATACCCCACTACAAGGTTAAACTTTGTAAGGTTTATTCTCTCAACAGGTGCTTATGTTCTTTAGGTAAATACGGGATTCACACAATTTCGAGATAACCAAGGAATTTTTTTCTACACGCACGCACGCGGTGATCAAATCTGTTGCCAAGGTCACACTCCTAACTTAACATTATTAAAAGTGTTCTCTCCTTGGTGGCCGCGGTAGCCAAGTGGTCTAGGCATCGGATCGTAGCTAACGTATCATGAGTTCGATCCCAGTACCATTGAAGACCCACCGTGTAGGGGAGCGATGCACGTTAAATCTGTCGAGAGCTCAAGCGTCCTCACGTTGGTGTGGTGTGGTAGTTAGGAGAGGGGGTGCCAGCTCAGCTGTCGTCCGCGTCACTTGACCATGGTTCAAAATTACGCGGACCGTCCCCAAAAGCCCTCATGTAGCTGAACAGTTGGACGTTAATATTCACTCGCTGCAAATCATCTCTCCAGCTACAACACCCTTTCGTCAGAGAAGCGAACTACCTATACGTTCAGATTACCCGTAAAAGAAAACACCAGTATATTCAATTTTTCACCCGTTCAGTCAGTATTTTTAACTTTTCTTCTTTCCTTTATCCCTTACTTCTATAAATCACGGTGTAAATTTATTACTATTACGTATATAAAATTAGTTATTCGAAAATTAACGATCAATTGGCCCAATTTCGCCTAATGTGGTCCCTCGTACTAATAAAACAAACCAAAGATGGGTGCATTCCACCTAATGAATAATTTAAGTGTATTTTGAAATCATGTTCTATGTGACAATTGAAAAAAATCTTTGTGCTGATTGCTTATTTTTCAGTTCTAATGTTTATTCGGCGAAAATTTTCTTTCACTTCAACATACACTCATGGGTAGTTCGAGTTCATATTTTTATTTAGAAAACTTCAACATCAACAAACATCTCCTTAACATAATATTGATTTCACATAAAATACAATTTTTTACATGATCTTTAATGTTTTATGTTTGAAAATGTTAACGGAGAAAATATTTGGCACTTTTTGTATTATCGAGTTCCATACACACACAATCGGCATTCAGATATTTGGATATTATTTTTATGATAATGTACTTTTTGTTTCGTTAACTTATTCAAAAGTAAAATACACAAATAAAGTTTAGAATGAGAACAATGTAACATACTTTCGTTGCCTTGGACACCTATGTGAAACATTACTGCGGATAATGTATATGGAATAGACACAAAACAAGATAAAATCTGAATTTATTAGCTATTTATGGCGTTAATTACAAGTTATTGTAAATAACTAATGATCGAATTCTGTAATGCATTTGAGCTAGTATACGCATTTGTGTATTTGCACTTAAAAAGAAGAAAATTGCTGAAGCGAATAGTATGCATACAACACTTTCATATTTAATGAATCCCTTTAGATTAAAAAGCAATCAACCCATTAAAGTAGATGGATTTTGTTGAAAAACTTTTAAAACAAAACTGTCTAGGGGCTTCAGTAATAATAAATAAAGGATTCTCATTCTCTTAACAATCAGTTAACTATTACGTTACTTATAAGTCTTTAATTATAGGGTATTTGCATAAAGGATGAAATTGAATTTTAATGTGAATAGAGAGAAACGATATTTCATACAATTAGGCTGATTGGTAATGAAAACAAAAGTAAGGGCTAAAAATTATTAGGTTTCTGAAGATTTAGAAAATTGATAAAGACTTTGGATTTAAGCCCCTTAACTGGTTTGCCCTTACTTCTCCGGGCTACTGAAATAAACTAGTTTGACTGTACGCTGAACGGGCACTGATGTTTTCTGTCTTTGATTTGCGAGTATTTTTAATTTTTATGGTGATATTATTTAGTGCTAGCGTTTTGTAAAGGTGATTCAGTTTGACTATGGTACTAAAATGCATTTTATCATTTTATGCGGTATTTTCTTTGGGATTAAGACAGGAATTTAGATTTTAAAAATTTGTGTTCTACTGTGTATGCAATGCTTTTGCATTCAAACCGGCGATTTTTGAAGTTGCGGATAACACAAACAACAAAAACACTTTTTGTGTGTGTAAAAGGATAAATTAAATTTGAATACAGATTAAGAACTGTCTGTTGATTATTTGGATTATTCTTCAGAGGAGCATACACATACGAAGCAGTTAACGGTTTGAAAAAATACGAACACAAAAAGCTTTCTTAAGATATGAAGTATGAAAAACTCTTCATAGTATGCAGAGAGTACTTGCAAAAAGCAAACATTAAAGAGTTTTTGTGCTCCGCACACAAATGTAAAATAAAAAATGGCGTAAAAACTTAAAATTTAAAATTAAAATAAAATTCTTCCATTTTTTTCTTATTCTGCATTGGCGAAATAAATTAAAGGGAGGAACGTTCTTTTTTTAAAAAAAAAAAACCACTTTTGAAAAAATAAGGTATCTAAGTTCTTCGCCGACTCCTCTGCCATGCAAAGACTTGTGACGGCGTAAGGCAATGGCGCTGTGATCGCGTTTGTGTAGAGAGAGAGATACCTCATTTGCTCGCTGGAGTTTGTAGCGAAAGGACGTTTTGAAACATCATAATTTAGTGTAATCCTTGTTTTTTTAAAAAATTTCTTTGTTTATCTATCGTTAATATGGCCAATCGTCATCATCTAGTCAATGCCACAAATGGCAGATGGATGGCAAATTCGAGGCAGGCCAATCATAGGCTACCTGCTGTAGGAACCTCGGGATTTCAAGAAATGTTGTGTCCACTCTGTGGAAGTTCTCAGAGATAGGAACAGTGGTCAGACGACCTGGTCAACACCACAAAAGGGAAGACCGTTATTAAAAACATTTAGCTAAAAGAGATAGGCAACACAACTGTTTCTTAACCTGTGCAATGCAACAGGAACATCTTTTTTACGCATAACAGTCGCCCATTGACTTAATGCAGGAGGCCTGTATAATAGGTGCCCTGTAGTCTGCATCTCTTTGAGTGTGAACTACCAAAAGGACCCTCTAGTCGCTGTCGAGAACACCTGTCTTGGGCAGAAGATGATTGGGGGCAGGGGGCGAATTCTTTTCAGTGATGCGTCGCAATTCAGTTTGGACAGCGACTCGAGACATTTACTCATCTGGAGATAGCCCGGGTGTTGATATTGGCCTACTAATACTATCGAAAAAGACCACTACGGTCTAAGTGGTTTGATGATTTAGGCAGGACATCATACCAGATGGGCATACCGACCTTAAAAAATAAAGCTTCAAGTCTGATAGAGGGGCTCTGACAGGTCAATGGTACAGGGATGAGAACCCTGCACCCTATATCATACTTATCCGTGTAACATATGGACCAAAGTTAATCTTTTTGAACGATAACCCACGCCCACACAGGGCTAAGCTGGGGGACAAATACCTCCAATTGGAGGATTTTCAACGAATGGAGTGGCCTGCGATGTTTGATGACCTTAATCCCCTCGGAGACGTACGGAAAGTCCTTGGACGCTCAATTGCAAGTCGAAGATCAGCAACAATGACCATTGATGAATTGAAGAGTGTTTGGGTGCAAGAGGGGGGCGGGTTGCCACAGTGGTTGATAAGGACCATGGTACACAGTATGAAACACGGATGCAAGAGTCGTGTAGCTGTTAGAGGCGATCATACATCCTTTAATACATGTTTTTTTCTGAATGTCAGGGTGTCGATCAGCTGCTGTGTTGGACAAGTGACCAGTTTCCTTATTTAGGATGCAGGTTTGCAGGTTTTTGTTTTTCCATATATCGGTCTTATATAGGATGATATTTTTGCCTGATTTGGTTTTATTTGCTTTGTTAGTTTTTTTACTGCCCTTTGTCGCGTAAATTGTTTTTACCAGTGTTATAAGTATGGTGTTTAGAGTAAAAAATTATACATTTTTTTGAAACATTTTGGGTTAATAAAATTCACCGGAAAAGAAGTTAAGCTTTATCTTTCAGTTATTTTCAGCTAAAATAGTTTTAAGAATATAAAGCATTTTAAAAATTTATTCTTGTTTTTGAATGAACCAAATAAAAAGTTGGGCTCTTTTTCCTGGAAAAAAGAATAAGTTTCTTTCTTTTGGCGAAATCAATTTTCTTAAATTAGATCTTCTTTTCAGAGCTATAAAATAATGATTACAATTTTAGTAATTATGGCAATTTTCCTTTGAATATTGCAATTTTCGGCCATTTAAGTCGTCA